>JAJKFI010000164.1:622999-705697 GCA_029204185.1 Lerista edwardsae | reverse complement strand
ATGCCAGTTTCCACCAGTTCTGGAGTGTGTGGTGTGAAACTGCAACAGAACTGCCCCCGCACCAGCCGAGTTCGGCTGGTGAAGAGGCGGCTTGGAGCCCGGGCCCCCAGGCCAATGCTACTGCTGGCGCCAGCATGGGAGCTCTAGCGCCAACGCAGGGGTGCTGGTCAGCGCCCCAGCGTCGCTGCTAGCAATGTACCACCGACACAACAACGTTGCGCTGGCACTCCATTGCGCCCTCAGTCTCCAGATGCTGCTTCAGCGGCTTGCAGCATGTCCTCAGGCCACACATTCTGTTGCTGTCTTCATTCTGCCAGCATTGCTGGGGGAGGAAATACAGAGGGGGCTGCCCCTAGCTAGGATTAAAAGCCAGACCTTGATGAAAGCAGCAGGGCCCACTTTGTCATGCCATTGTACAAATCGATGGTAAGGCCGCACCTGGAATATTGTGTCCAGTTCTGGTCACCGCACCTCAAAAAGGACATAGTGGAGCTGGAAAAGGTGCAGAAGAGAGCGACGAAAATGATGACGGGGCTGGGGCACCTCCCTTATGAAGAAAGACGGCAGTGTTTGGGGCTCTTCAGTCTAGAAAAAAGGCGCCTGAGAGGGGACATGATTGAGACTATACAAAATTATACACGGAAGGGATAGAGTCGATAGAGGGATGTTCTTTTCCCTCTTTCAAACACCAGAACCAGGGGGCATCCGCTAAAACTGAGGGTTGGGAGAGTGAGAACGGATAAAAGGAAATACTTCTTTACCCAGTGGGTAATTACTCTGTGGAGCTCCTTGCCACAGGAGGTGGTGATGGCATCTGGCCTAGGTGCCTTTAAAAGGGGATTGGACTGATTTCTGGAGGAAAAGTCCATTGTGGGCTATAGGCCATAATGGGTGGTGCAACCTCCTTACATTGTCTACTTGAATGCCAGGTGCAAGGGAGTGTCCACAGAATGCAGGCATCTTGTTGTCTTGTGTGCTCCCTGAGGCATCTGGTGGACTTCTGTGAGATACAGGAAGCTGGACTAGATGGGCCTTTGGCCTGATCCAGCAGGGCTCTTCTTATGTTCTTATATATGTTCTTATGTCACTGGTAGCGCTAAACCATCTTGTTGAGAGGCTCCCGGGGACTTGCAGGGACAGCCTGTTGAGATGCTCCTCTGACGCAGCTCAACTCACCAAAGGTACCTGCAACCCAGCCGGATTCACAGGAAGTACCACCCATGGGTTGCCTGGCTCCGTGACATCCGCGGAGTAAAACCCAACCTGAACCCAAAGGCAATTCGAAGAGCTGCTTTTCAGCCATTTGGGACTGAGCTTGAACTGAGCTTGAACTGACTGAGCTGGGTCTTCCTGGTGGCCTTGACCCAGATTGCTCAGCCCAGAAAGCGCGAACCCGCCCTCCTGTTGCTGCAGCCAGCTTGGAGTTGTGCGGTTCTCTCTGCCCTGATTGTTTATCCCGTTGCATTCATTTTGTTTGTAAAAGCTTTACAGGTTGTTTTCAGTTTAAGCAATACAGTGCAATTGTTATTGTGTGTTTTTTTACTTGATAGGGTTTCACTGTAAGCAAAAGAGTTTGATCTTGTTCTGCACGAGCTGCGGCTAAACTAAATTAAAAGCATCTGAACTGGTTACCAAATCATCTTTTTAAACGCCAGTGTCTGAAACAACCTTAAAAAATGCTGATGAGCCTCGGCTGAAACGGAAGGAGCCAAACAGATGAGGGGTTCGCCTTCTTGGCCCTTCGCCACCACTCCCCATTCCTGGGACTCAGGGCTCAAGCCTAAGCCGACACAATGTGCTTGCGCCTGCCCAATGTCACGAGCGACAATGCAGAAGCACCGACAAGCACCCCTGCATCGGCGCAGGTGCCGTGGAATCGACACTAGCAGCAGTGCCGGGCAGAGGGGCTGCAGCACCGTTCCTGCGCCAGCCAAAGTCAGCTGGCAGCAGAGCAGTGCCGGGCGGGCAGGAGGGCGTTTCTGGTCAGGGGGGGGGCGGTCCAGTCGGCGTGCCAGCCAAGGGAGGGGGCGGAGATGGGCTAAGGCCAGTGGGTTGCATCCAGTGGTGTCATTCAAATGATTTAGGAACAGGAACTCACTTTTGATTGGCACTTGTCGGGAACCCGGAACCAGCCACGGAGCCCGTTAGGATTCGGAACACCTGTTCTGGTCCGTTCCCCCTGAATGACATCACTGCCTTCGCCCCCCTAGGAATCCGGAGTCGCTCCCTTTAACCCTCTGAGTGCTGGCCAACCAAGAAGAAAAGCTCTTTGCAGAGGAATTGGGAGGGGGGAGGAGGGAGAGTGAAGTGGGCGGAGTCAGCCCTAATTTTAACTAGTGGAACTGAGTTCCCCCGCGCTCCCCCTGCATGACATCACTGGCTGCATCCAAGCCTCCGTCCCCTGGCCATGCGGCCCTGATCTGGGCTGTGCGGCCTCCTTGGCTCTGCGCCTGCTATTTAGCAGGCACAGACCCGAGGAGACCCTAGGGGAGGCTGGAGCCTCCTCTGGGGCAAGGGAGCAAACATGCCCTTCCCCTCGCACGGGGGAGGCTCCCCAGCACACCAAAGCTGCGCTGAACATAGCGCAGGCTCGCTGGCCCCGCTATTCCAGCGCAGCTTAGGATTGCGCTCCTAATGGCCCCCCCGGGCCTGGCACAGCATGACATTGGGATGTCACCGCAGTGGCTCCTGTGGCTGGCGCACAGGCGAAATGGCCCGAGCGCAGGCTGCAGGAGCCCAGCTGGCAATGGGCACCTCACTGCCTTCCCAAATCGGGAGATTTGGAGCTGGGCTTCGGCTTCTCTCTCCTGGACACGCCCTTCTTGGAGGCTCCACATGTCTCTCCCTGGCTTTAGTTGAAGCGGGGGGGGGGAGGCGCAGGGAGGTCGGCCGAGTCCCACTAATGAGGAGACGGCCGTGCCTCTGCAGCAGGAGCAACTGAATGTACCGATGCAGTTGGAGCAGAATTGCTGGCCGCGGCAGATGCCAGTTGGAAGGAGGAAAGCCTTGAGCAGGCATTCACGCAGAGACATGGCGGGCAGACTCCCCTGATGCCTGCTTAGGCCTCACAGGAGTCTTTGATGTCTGAATGTATTAATTTCTCAAAACACTTGCATTTCTTGTCTTGTACACTCAGAAACGGAAGAATTTTCCGACTTGAAATTGGGAGTGTTGCAGGTGGTAGAACCGGGTACAATTTCAGCGAGCATGAGGAAATTTGCAAACGCTTCAGCGGCGACGTAGCTCTTTTATCCCAGAAACCTCCTGGAAATGGTGCGCTGGTGTTCTGGAAAGGGAGTAGGGAGGGAATTGTAGCAGTTTGCAGGAGCTGGCTGCAGGGAAGAGCTCTCTTTCGGCCTCTGCTGCCAAAGCGGTGCGGGGAAAAAATTGAAGTAATGTTGCCGAAAAAGGGCACAAAACTGTTCTCATCGTGGGGAAAGCATTTAAAAAGGCAAACAACCAAACGAGAGAGTATGAGGATCATCTTTATGACACCTGCGCAGGCAGGCCAATCTCCCTGCTCTACTTGGCAAGCAGCGAAGAAGATAATATAAAAAATCATTTTTATATCCCTCTCCCCCCCCCAAGCTGCTGCTTGGTGGAAAATTACTACACAGGGGCTGGGACCTGAGAAGTCCTGTGTCGATTGGGCCTTGAGAATATGCTGTGGCCATTCCGATAAGGGAGGCAGCTCTGCTGGCTTTAGCCAGTTCCCTGTCTATTGTGCAGAGCTAGCTGTACTGGATGGAGAAGGTTGCAGGTGGGGGCAAGTGGGTGAAAACCATGAGAGCAAAGGGAGAGAAAGTTACATACTTCAGCAACTTTAGGCAAGAGACTTGAAGCCAAAGACTCAAGATGGCCGCACTTTGGTTTGATGGCCAAACAGTAAGACGGCTGCTACTAGCAACAAGCCACTCCCAGCGCTTCTGCAAAATTTGGGAATGATTGAACTTGGTCTTCAGCTGAAGCTCTCAGAGTAGAAATATACTGACAGCAAAACATCTTGACAGATAAAGCAAAGTGGCGATAAAATTCCACCTTGGAAAGCTCCAGGCCTGGGCAATCACAAGGGTCTTACCTGACATTGTAAAGAAAGCAGGGAGGGTGTTTCAGAGGCTGTAGGCAGTGGTGGAATCTACCTGCGCTAACAACCGGAAAGCAGGAAGTAGCTACCGGGACGCACGGTTGATTGGCAGTTCCTCCACGCGTCCTCGCTTCCCCCGCAGTCCGCTGCCTGCCTGCCTGCCTGCCTGAAACCTCCGGCTGCGGGTGTGCAGGGCGCAGGCACGACCAGCCCCATTCGCGTATTGCAGGGGCGCACGGCAGCAACGACTGCAGAGGGCGGAGCCAGCCCTACACGGAACAACCGGAACGGCGTTCCGGAGCGTCCTGGCTGCATGACATCACTGGCTGTAGGGTGCCACCACTCCGCCTGCCCTGTCTCTGGCCTTGCTTGCAGCGGTGGGGGGCACTTGGAGCAGGGAGTTGGAAAGGCATGCATGAGAAGACTGTCTTTTAGTTCCCCCGGGCTCCAGCTGTCTAGGGCTGTCCAAGGTTACTCTTTCAGTTGTTTTCAGGCCAGGAGCCAGCATAGCTCTTTCAGGGCTGGCCAAGCTATGCCAGTCCAAGTCCAATTCACAAGTTGAACTTTGCCCTTTCTGTAGTCTCCAACTTCAGGCAAGAAAGACCATTCCAACCTCACGCCTTCTGTTGATTAAACAGGTTCATGCAGCAGGCTGTAGAAAAAAAGCAGACAAGCCAGTTTAACTCACTTCGGAGATTTCAGCAGATATTGCCTCTGTGCTTTGAAGCATAAGGACTAGCAACTTGTTTTTAAAAGCGGAGATCTTTCCCCCCCCTTTTAACGCAGAATTCCATAGTCAGTGTCTTTTGAACTCCTGTGGAATCAGACATAGCCCTGGATATTGCAAGGACCGATCTCATTCTGCACCTCAAAGTGGATGCTGGGATGAAGCTTCAGCCAAAAATCTGACTCACCCTCCCAGTGGGGAAGGGAACGGCAGGGAACAAGAAGGGAGGGGGCACGATTTCATTTGGTGTCAGACCAAACTTAGAATGTGGAGCCAAAGCGGGAGGAATTGATTGGTTGGGGAGGGGGTTCAATCCCTCGGTCTCAGCCCTTGCAAAGGACTCATTTTGCTCCTAATAAAAGGTGTATGTTAAAACCCATTCACGGCACACCTGCATGACTTTTTTTATGGCAGGTCTCATAAACCCAACTTCATCATAAAATGTCAAATTGCATGGAGTTATTAGTCGGAGAGTTAACTATTAAAAAATTCTGAAATATTTGTTCAAGCGAGAGCAAAGGGGCAAATCCCTCAACCCTCTCCAGAAATTAGATTCTGCTGCACTGTGTTGCTCAGTTTATAATAGCTGATAGCTAATTAAATAATATAAGACCATATTGTAAATGATTCTGGGCTAGGCAGGGATTCTGGCTTTTAAGCTGTTTCGGGGGGCGCTGAAATGAAGCTATTATTGCGTAGCTCTTTTACTATTCCAGCTAAAATTATACATATCCCCTTGGCGAAAATAAGGCACCGTTTTCAACTCACGCAGCTCAGCCAGAACTCTGTTGAAACTTGTCATTTGTATTCACAGTGCGTAAGGAATCGCGTAGAAAGTCTTTGGTATTGAATAAGCATTTTTCAGCATTTTTCTTCCCTTCTGAAAAACCTTTCAGTTGTACCTTTCCAGCTTTCTCACAAATCTGTCAAGGAAACATTTTTCTATAGAGCAAGGAGATGCGGATAACAGTGACTGAGATTTGCAACCAATGAAACTGTGTGCATGCAGGGCAGGAGAAGGCATCCTTCTTCCAAGAATTCATCCTGCCTAGGGTACAGTTCTTATGAGAGAGAGAACAGATAAAAGGAAATACTTTTTTCCCCAGCGGGTAATTAAGCTGTGGAACTCCTTGCCACAAGAGGAGGTGGTGGCATCTGGCCTAGGTGCCTTTAAAAGGGGACTGGATGGATTTCTGGAGGAAAAGTCCATCGTGGGCTATAGGCCATGATGGGTGGTGCAACCCTCCTTACATTAGTAGTAGGCTACTTCAGAATGCCAGGTGCAAGGGAGTGGCAACAGGATGCAGGTATCTTGTTGTCTCGTGTGCTTCCTGAGGTGGGCCATTGGTGAGGTACAGGAAGCTGGACTAGGTGGGCCTTTGGCCTGATCCAGTGGCTCTCCTTACGTTCTTACAGTCATGGACAATGAACAAAATTCAAGGCAAGCAAATGTACGTATATAAAACCTGGCTTTCCTACCTCTTGGTCAGCAGCTGGTGCCTCAACTCACCTACCCAAATGTCTAGGTCAGAATTGTTTCCAGGTTGCCTGGCAACCCTAGGGGTTTGTTGACCCATCAGAGGGTTGGGAACCAACCAACAGTTGGTCTTGCTGGGTTTTTTGAGATCGCAGAAATGAGGGAGGGGGGAGTTTTCAGGCAGCCTGGAAGGCCAAAATTTATTTGGCTTGGCAGATGACACAAGGTGCACAGGCCTGCTTCAATGGAAGTCATCTTCCGACTATCATGCTTCACCAAACTAAGTCTCGCCTTCCCAAGTGAGGCAGTGTCTTCGTTGCACAACCTCTGGCGTTTGCTGAGACTTCTGCAGACTTTTGGAATGGAGTTGTTTTCCCTCCTGCTGTTACTGTGGTTCGTTTCCCACTGACACAGCCATGGAAAAGTTAATCTAAACATTAGCGGTTTTCCAGAGCTTCTTAGCACTGCGGGCAAAACCCTCACTTGACGGATAAGAGCGTCAGTTTCTCAGGACTGTGGCAAGCCGAAGGGCCCCAAACAAGCAACACAGAGCCCGTTCGTTGCCCGTTCGGAGTGTTGGCCACACAGCCAGCTCAGAAATGTTTCTATATGGCAAATGTTTCTATATGTTTCTATATGGCACTGTGTGACTTTATAATCAGTCACAATTTTAGCAAGAGAGCAATCCTAACCTGGAGTTAGGCCGGTAAAAGTTAGGCCGGCAATGTTTGGCTGGCACAAGGGACACCATAAAGCACATTTGGACCACTCTCAGAGTTAGAGAAACCGGCACACAGATATGCGCCATCCTCCCTGACTCCAAGAGTGCTCCAAACACACTTCATAGTGGCCCTTGTGCTGGCCAAACTGTGCTGGTCCAACACAAGGTTAGGATTGTGCTCTTAGAGAGGTGAGCTTTAAGAGTCCCAATGCTACAAGCCAACTATTTTCACTGTTTTTCTTCTCATGGCACACTATGGTCTTCCCTATGGTCTTTCCCTCTTGTTGTGTCACTTCTGGGAGAGTCTTTCAGGTTCTGTGGCTCTGTTTTCAATGTCTGTAGTGATGAATTGTCTGCCCCTCTTCCCTGCCGGCACTTTTGCTCCCCCACAAAATGTACTAAAACAGTGTCTTCTGTCCATGTGAGTGAGTGTTGGACCCAATCCCAAAACAGCAGCCACTGTAGCTTTCCTTGAGTGGTTTCAAGGGCGAAAGGCCGACTGTGTGGGATTAGCACCGAGGTTCTTGGAAAGCATCAAAAACCCACTCACTGCTGCTTCTTTCAGTTCTTTGCTGTTCTGGCTCGCCGTTGTGTCTTTCATCATTGCTGTTGTCACATTTGTGTGACTTTTGAACTGTGCAAAATGTCAGGCTGAGGCTGGGTCTGCAGAGATATTGGCAGCAAGAGTTTCATCCTAGGGCTTCCCGCTGTTCTGTGTGTTCAGCAGCATGAAATCCAGTGGAACTGAGGTTCTAGGGAGGCCAGGTTAACATGTTAGTTGCCAGTGTTTCTGGACTCAATTCCAGGTGTTGGCTATACCTGTTGAAAGCTCTTTGTCTGGGGCCAGGATGTTCGAGAGAGCATCTCTTTCTTCATTCACTTGTCTCAGCACTAGAGGCCTTGATCCATATTCCCCCTGATCAATGAGTTTTGTCTGATGGACACATACAGGGCCTTTTTGGTCACAGCCCCAGGGCTCTGGATTTCTCACCTGTGTTGGACTCCCTCTTTGTTAGTTTTTGACCCTAGGCAGGGCCAGCTTTCAGCCAATGTGACCAATGTCGTCACATTGGGCCCCGCGCTTCAGGGGGCCCCGCACTAGCAGGGTGAGCATATTGCCTGTGGCTGCAGCTGGGATCTCTCTGGGCTGTTAGTCAGTGGGGCGAGCAGAGCAGCTTCACCTTGAGCTCTCCCACCTGCCTCTGCCTCTGCACAGCCCAAGATGGGCCACCTGGAAGCAGTTGGCAGGAATGTTAGGATATCACCACCAACTACTTCCACATGCCGTGCTTTGCACGTGGCACGAACAGCGCTCTTCTTGGTGAGTGAGGAGGGAGGGTTGGGACCCCGCAGGAATGCCCCACATTGGGCCCCGCTATTGCTAGAGCCAGCCCTGACCCTAGGTGTTCAGACAGGCATGTCATGAAATTGATTCCCCATATCATTTATTGCTATCAGTTGTTCTAAGTTTTTGTTGTTGTTTTGATATTATTTTAAATATTGATTCAAGTTTATAGATACAAGTGTTTATTATTAATAATCTATTTAATAATAAAAACCAATCAATAATTAATAATAATAATTTATTATTATGGTAGCATTTTTGGGTGTAAGCAGCCTTCAAGAGCAGAAACTCCTAAATAAATAAAATACAGCCCTTCCCCCCCCCCAATTAGTTTCCCAATAATATTCACTCCACTCCCTCACCTGCGGAGGGAGAAAACTACAGGCTAAAGGTAAAGGTTTCCCCACGACCAAATGGTCTAGTCGTGACCGACTGTAGGGGGCGGTGCTCATCTCCGTTTCAAAGCCTGTGCGCCGGCGTTTTTGTCCGATCATGGTGGCCAGCATGATTCTACGCCGTAGCGCACGGAACGCCGTTGCCTTCCCACCAAAGTGGTCCCTATTTATCTACTTGCATTTTAGGTGCTTTCGAACTGCTAGGTTGGCAGGAGCTGGGACAAGCAACGGGAGCTCACTCCGTCACGCAGTCTCGAACTCCCAACCTTGCGGTTGAAAGCCCAGCGACAGCGGATTAACTCGCTGCGCCACCACGTCCCACGTCCCACAACACCTCTTATACTGAGCAAAGAGAGAGCAATTGTTCCCTGATCACCTTCTGCAAAGTATCTTTCCTTATGGCTGGTTGCTGGGTTCCTCTTACAGTGACTTTTGTGTTTGGATTGTGAGCACTTTAGGGGCAGGAAGCCCATTTATCCACTTAAGTGACTGTGTAAACGTTTTTGCGAAGTCTTTTTTTGAAAAGCGTGGTTTAAATATGGTCAATAATGATGATGAGATGGATAGCTGGAGCAGAGAACTAGCTCGGGGCGGGAAGGTTCCCATGTCACTTCAGATAAGCCTCTCAGTCCTGCCAGCGTCTCTCAGGCAGCTGGAGTGGGAAAGGGTGGTCTCTGCCTGAGTCCCTGGAGAAGGTCTGTCAGTCAGAGTCAGCAGTATTGGGCTAGCTTCAGAGATTCATTTTCCTTGTCCTTTCTTGGTACATAGTTTGGTGTCAGAGTTTTGTGCATGGAAGAGTCAGGGCGCAGTTCTAACCTGGCGTTAGGCCAGCACAGTTAGGCCGGCAAGGTTTGGCTGGCACAAGCACTTTTGGACCACTCTCGGAGTCAGGGAGGATGGCGCACGTCTGTGTGCTGGCCTCTCTGACTCCGAGAGTGGTCCAAACATACTTGACGGTGTCCCTTGTGCTGACCAGACTTTGCTTTATTTACCTCATATTTACCTCAGAATTTTACCTCAGAAATTTACCTCAGAATGCCAGATACAAGGGAGTAGCGTTTGGACACTCTCGGAGTCAGGGAAGATGGCGCACATCTGTGTGCTGGCCTCTCTGACTCTGACTGTGTCCTTTGGGCCAGCCAAAGTTTGCTGGCCTAACTGTGCCGGTCTAATTCCAGGTTAGGATTGCGCCCTCAATCCCTGGCGCACCCCAGTAAGGCAGCGAAAGCCCCACCCCCATCTAAAACCCTGGAGACTTGCTTTGAGTGTCAGGGTGCAGAGCTCAAGTGGTCTGACTTGGGGGAAGGCAGCCTCCTCTGTTCAGGGATCTGGTTCAGTATTCCCCAGCCCCTCTCCCCAACACGCAGTTCCCAGGAGAGAGGAAGGGGCTGTGTAGGCTTGAGTCTGTGGCGTAGTTTGGGATGTCCAGGAAGGCATGAAAGGCGCAGGCTGGCCTTCTTACCACCGTGAGTCTTTCAGCGTCTGTTTGCGGCATGCTTCCTGATGCCTCCTTGTCTTTTGACGTGACTGACACGGTCTTCTTGGGCAGGGGAGTGGAGCCCCTCTGGGTCTTGTGCTGGCTTGTTTGTGGTCACCCACCGGCAAGTGTCTGGCACTTCTGCGTCCCGTTCCGTTGTCAGGCTGCAGGATGTGTTTTGACATCCTGCTTGTGGCTTTAAAAGTGTCCTTTCCCCCCTTCGGTCAGCTTTTTATGGTCGCTTGGAGCACGTTCAATGTAAACGCTTTAAATACCAGTCCTGAATTCTCTTGCAATAAAGGAGACTGCAATAATGTCACCCGGATGGTTCTTTTTGTCATTTGGGCCACTCCTCCTTTCCCTGGGAGGCGTCGGCTTTTTCGACGTCCTCGGGGATTTCTTGATGGGACCATGACGGCGGTCCAGCTATTCTGTGACTCCTGTTGCGATGCTGACCTCGGGGGAAGTGTTGTGTACTCTGTGATGCACCGTGTGTGGTGGCAGGCCACGAAGGCTGGCTAATGCCCTGCATGGACTTGGCTGCTTTTGCTCAGAGTCCTCTGCAATGCACGGGTGTTCTCTTGCCAACGTGGAAAGGCTTCCCCTGAGATAGAAAGCTTCAGCATCACCGCCCCAGAATTGTTGCGGGTCATGTTGAGTCACAGGTCCATCTGGTAGACGTTTTGACACAAAATGGGAGGGGGGTCTGGGAGGCAAATAGCTTCTGAACCTGATTCTCCCCCCCCCCCACTTACCTCAAGTACCTCTACTTAGAGCAGGGGCCAAGACATAACAAGGTGGTTCTTTTTCTCCTTCCCTCTTGTGGGAGTGAAGACAAAGCCTGGCAGGTTCTTGTAGAGATGGGGGAAGAGTTAGGACTGGGATGTCAAAGACCAGATACGGCCCCTGGAAGCTTTTCATCCAGCCCTTGTGATCTCTTCTAGCAACACCATCAGCTGCTCTCAGCTGCTGAGCGGTGAAGTGGTGCCTTGGCAGAAGCAGAGCTGCTGAAAGGGCGGCTGCTGTGATCCAGTGATCCAGTCCCTTGTCTTGCAAACATGCCCAAGATTTGCCTAGTTTCTCTTCCGTCATTTGCAGCGAATGAGTTCCTAAGTGAGAACAAAGTGCTTATTTCTGGTCATGACCTGCTTAATGACATCACTTCCTGCTTAATGACGTCACTTCCGGCCCTCAGCTGGTGCCGTGAGTGCTGCTTGGCTCAGTGTATAAAATGAGCTTGACAACCCCGAGTTAGGATCTGATCTGGCCGAGGGTGGAATGGAAACCAAGGGGAAGAACTGGCAGCCGCTGACATGCATAGCACAGCCATGTTGCTGGTGGCGTTTGCAGGCGCATGTGCTACTTAGCTCACCCAATGCTCAAATCTGGAAACTGCAGGGACACGTAATCTTGCAACCCAGATGGTGCTGCAGCTCCTGGAGCTCTCTCTGCTCTGTGAAGTGGGGCGTGAGTTTGCAACAATACAGTCGATTCTCATCCTCTGCTAGGGTGAGGTTCCTGCAAAATCCAGCTGATACCAAATCATGGATCCTGTCAGTGGTGGGATTCAGGGGGTTCGCCCAGGTTCTATAGAACCAGTTGTTAAATGGCCAGGCCCCGCCCACTCGCTTACCTCGGCTGGCTTCGGGTTTTTTTTGGCTCCGGCTATGACGTCATAGAACCAGTTGTTAATTCATTTGAATTGCACCACTGGATCCTGTGGGATCAATGGAGTTAGGGGGAAGAGAGGCTAACCTGGCCAGGAATGCCAGTCGCAGATAGCTTCAGAATTGCATGAATACTTTTCAAAAGGCTGTAGCAGCTTCAGAATGGGTGTGAATTTTTAACTGTTGACAGGCTATATCTCTCTGTCTCTTTAACTTTATTAATCTTATGATCCACGGGATTTGTTGCTTGCTGTTTTTAAATTTTTAATTGTATTTTAACATTGTTTTTAATTGTTTTTTTAATGGAAACTTTGTTTTTATTGCTTTTTTATTGTAATGCCGCCTTGAGTGCCTTCGGGCAAAAAAGCGGGATATAAATTCAATAAATAAATAATAAATAAATAAATAAATAATTGCTTGAGAACAGCCATGGATGTCGCGGAAACCCCAGAACAGGCCGTGAATGGTGCGAGTTACACTCCTGTTCCCACGGATAAGCAAATACACGGGAACAGTGTGTGTGAATATACTGTAGCAAGGATGACCTGTACGTACATCCTACTCTTCTTCCAATAACAGTAATTCTCATGCAGAACTCCCAGTGGCTTCCCATCGAAGCCCTCTAGCCAGCACTTCACCTGCCCTGACATCAGGAAAGCTACAGCACTTGCTGTGCTCAGAGTGGGCCGCAGATTCCGCCCCTGGAGATACTGTTTTCGGCTGAGAAAAATGTCCTGCACCTCCGTGATCCAAAACCTCAACGAGAACCACGTCCTAAACTCGTGTTTTATGGGATTTTGATTGGCGCTCTGCTGGGGTTTCTGTTGGATCAGCCCAAACCATCCCCTCATCGCTTTTACGATCCCCGCCGAGGCCTTTTGCAGGCAAAACCGTCAGAGTTGTTTGTTTCTGGTTGAAGTTGTCCTGGCTGCGGTGCCCAGTTTTTGTATTAAATGCTTTTATGTTAGCTCGATCTAATATTTTTCCCTCAGCAGAGCATGCAGGCTGTTCTTTAAACATCCCTCGTGATGATCGGCTTTGTTTCTTTTGTCATTTGGTGCCGGATACCCTGGATCATATTTTATTTTGCTGTCCGGCTCACCAATCCCTCCAGAAGTTATACCTTGAACCTTGGTTGTCCCTTTTTCCTAACTCTCTTTCTTTCTTTTCTTTTCTTTTTTTTTGAGTGATCATTTTCCATTAATCACTGCAGCTGTAGCTGGGTTCTTATTAGAGATCTCCAAATTAACTATTCTTCCCTGATTTTGCATTTTGTTTTGATTTTACTTTCTTTTTCTTAGTTTTAATATTTACTTTGTACTTTGTATCTTGAAGAAATTTCTACTGTGGTGAAATTGAAATTAAATGCTTAGACATCAGTAAAACAAACAAGTGTCCCTGGATCGACGGTCGGGCCCTGCCTGAGAGGAGTGTGTGAGGGCCTTTGTGTCAAGATCCGAAAGGGCTTCAGGAGGATCCGGCTCGGAGTGCTACGAGCGACTGGTGACTGGAACGCGGAGCACCTTTTTCCGCTTCAAAACATAGCGGCGAAGCAGCCGTTTTGATCAGGACTGCGGCAGGGAGAGGGCAGGGGCTGGCTGTCCTGAGGCAAATTCCTCACCACCACCTCAGCAGCAGAGGCAAAACGTGACAGGCAGAAATTGCACCCAGATGTTTTTCCCTCAGCCGCTAATAGCAGCTTTGTGGAGGGCAGTTAATGTTGGCTCGGGGCAAAGGTTATCCTTCCACTGCCCCAGCCCAAATCCGGACTTCCCCTGGCTGCTTTTGGCAAAAGAGAACTTTTCATCAAGCATCTGTGTGATAAATACCCTGTTTTTCCCTCCTTCTGCACATTTCTATCTAATCCCCTCAAGAGAACTTGGTGGTGGTCCTTGGCTGGATGCATGTTCCATTCTCTGTGTCTGGCTTTCCCCAGAAACAGGAGCTCTGTTATTTTCACGGTTTTTCTTCTCATGACACTCTGACCTCTATGGTCTTCTCTATGCTCTTCATCTCTTGTGATGTCACTTCCGGCTTCCTGGAGACTCTTCCAGGTTCTGTGGTTGTTTCTGGGGCAACTGTCTGTAGTAGCCAATTGTCTTTTCCTCCACTCTGCCAGCACAGACAATTCTTTAGTACAGACAGCTTCTCTAGAAACAGGGCTGCAGAGCCCGGGAATGTTTTCCAGCAGTTTTCAAGCTTGTGCTCCAAACGCCAAGCGCCAAGCAAAAATTACTGCAGTAGCTCCTCGTCAGCCCCCCTATTGGGCATAGCATGTTCTCACTCTTGGATCGCCATGCTCACCTTGGGGGGGGGGGAATGGGATGGAGTGGCCTAGCGGTTTTCCCTCCTCCAGTTGGGTATGCCGATGACATCCTCAACCCTCGAGTTCTTAGGGTCCAGCCCAGGCACGATTGGGTGTGTTTTGCCAAGTCTGCTGGTTCTGAGAAGGCCCAACCACTGACTCCCCAGGAAGTGTGGAAAGTCAGGATTCCAGGGACAATGTAACTGGCTACCAAAAGGGGCTATGAGCCCAGCCTGATGCATTGGAGCCTCAGCTTGCACCCGGGGACATTCATTTTGCTTTGCTTCCTCCTCCTGCTCCAAGCCAGCCTGCACACTTCGCTGGTATAGGCGGTGCATTGGGGTGCCGACTGCCGATCTCTCTGCCTCTGTGTTCGTCCCCTGCAAAATGCGAAGAGGGACGTGGATTTCCGAGCAACTGTCCCTGGTAAAGAAAAAGAGCTGAAGCTTGTGGAATCTCCAGCTTGGCTTAGCAATGTTGTTTCCAGGGCATCTCGGTGGCCAGGGCCTTCCTGCGTCAACGCAGCCCGCCTGCAGCTTAGCTCACATCCTCGGAGCAGGGCTGGTGTCTCTCCACTGAATGCTTGAGGTCTGGGCAGCTGTTTCTTGGTAGTTGCAAGGAATGGGGTTGGCATCAGCCAGCCAGCTGGAGAGAGCCATTAATTTTCCCCCCTTCAAATAGTATTGCATCTCTCTTGCACCCCCCCTCCACCCTCACACCACAAACCCCAACACTCTTGTCAGACTGGTCTGAGCTGTGGGAGGACGGGATGAAAAAAAGTCGTGCATTTTTGTCTGGGTTTGTTAAGAGCGCACTGGTCTCCCGCCGTCTGCTGGAAAGCAGAGAGATGAAAGAGGCAGATTTTAATTCGGAGGCCTGTGGCTGCCCTTCCAGCCTGCGCAGGGACAGCTCATCACACAATTACACGTCGACGCAAATATGCACACAGAGTTCCAACGTCTGCAGCGTCAGCCCCCGTGATCTGACAGGAGGTGCGTGAAATGGAAGTGGCCTGTTCGATAGAATAAGGCCAGGCACCGTGCAGCAGCCTCCTGAGTGGGGTGCAGCTTGCCCCACCACCACCCCCAGGGCTGCATGGCCCCACATGGGGTGTGGCCAGCAGCATCATGCAGCCTGAATGCTGGGCGGGAGGAACGGGTGAGCGGCAGCCCGCCCGTTGCGTTCTGGTCCGTTTCGCTGTCTTCCCCGCCCCAGGGGCGGGGAAGACGGCGAAACGGACCGGAACGCAACGGGCGGGCTGCTGCTCACCCGTTCCTCCCGCCCAGCATTCCGGCTGAATGACGACGCTGGGTGTGGCTGGTCATTCTGAAAGAGGAGGGAAGGAACTTGGTCTGGGAGGGGACCAGAAGATCTGAGCTCCTTCTTGGTTGCACCAAAGAGCGGCAGTGCCAGATGAGTTCAGTAGCCCAGAGCCTGAAATTGGGGCTTCCAGTTTGGGTGGGGGTCCAGGTCATCTGAAGGCCTGCCTTCTCCCACAGGTTCCGGCCCACTCTCTGAGGTTATCTGAGGGGGCTCTCCTACAAATGCCACCTTTATCCCAAGTTAGAGGGATGACAGAAGGGGGGGGCGTCTTCTCAGCAGTGGCATCACAACGCTGGACTTCCCTTCCAGTGGAACGAATAACCTCCCCCTCCCTCGTGGCCTTTTGACAAGGGCTCAGAGCATTTTTGTCCCCTCTTGTGCTTGTGGGGTGCATTGCCATCTGCAAAGGCAGATCTAAGGGAGGGCAAATCTCTAAGTTTTGCAAGAAGCCTTACCTTGCAGTGGAAATCCCTCCTCTCCTGCACCGTTTTAGCCAATCCTCACAGGGAACAGCAACATCTTGGTGTTGCTTACTGGCTACAGCAGCAAGGGAGAGGAGGGATTTACATGACAGGGTAAGGCTTCTTGCAAAACTTAGAGCTTTGCCCTCCCTGTAGATCCACCTCTGGCCATCTGTCCTCTGTGTCTGTCTATGTGGCTTTAGTAGCAGCTTCCTCCAAAACCACCTTTTCTTTCTTTTAAGTTGTTTTAGATATTGTTCACTTTAAATATTACGTTGTTAGCTGTCTTGAGCGTTTCTCATGCAAAGGAAAGGTGGGATGCAACTCATTAAAATAAATAATAATAAAATTAGTTTGCAAGGAGCCTAGTTGTTACCACAGATCATGTCTGGTCACTTCTGAAACTGTGGGTAGTGCCAGGAAGGGAAGAACTGTCAAGGTTTGACACAGTTTGATGTTGGTGAATCTGCTTTGCCTGTTTTATATTGTTTGGGTGGTTTTTTTTTAATACATTGTCAGTTGCCCGTGGAAGCTTTGAAAGGTGAGGTGTCCATTTTAGAAACAAGTGGAGTGACAAGAGGAAGCCGTTCGCTCTAGGAAGGAGAGGAGGCACCGAGTCTTGGGGGCGATTGCAAATTGCACAGTTCCTGCTCTCAGAACAGATGAAGGAATGGCAGCAAAACCATCCCCAAGCAGTGGCGGATCTAGGGGGGCAGGGGGGCACGAGCCCTGGGCGCCATCTTGGGGCCGTCTAGGGGGGCACCAGTGGCCCCCGCAACATTGCACGGGTAGACCTGGTCTCCAGAGCCCAGGTCTACCCATTGGGACCAGCCGCAAGTAGACCTGGGCTTCCTCAAGGGGAGCCCAGGTCTACCCGTGACTGGTCCCAATGGGTAGACCTGGTGGGTAGACCTGGGCTCCCATGGGGGCGCACTTCTATTGGGTGCCCCGGGCGCCATTTTGACTAGGTCCGCCCCTGTTCCCGAGGCCCTGAAATGGAGGTCTGCTTGCCAAAAGCCTGTCTGGAAAGGTGGATCTTCCACTCCTCCAAAAAGCAGAGAGAGCTGCTGCTTCCCTGGTGCCCCATCTTCGAGAGGCACGTTCTGCAGCCTCAGACCCCCCCCCCCGCCAGCAAGAACGGCCAGGCTGCTCCTCCCTGTCCCTCCCCTCTTGTGATGGTTGGGCCATGGGATAGGGCTAGCAAGGGAGAGTGGCGTGCAAAGCCCAGACGCAGCCATCTTCTCTGCAGTGCTGGATTCAGTTGTGTGTGCCTTTTAGGTCGAGGAATTCCGGCCCAAAGCGAAGGCGGCCGGCTGTCTCCCTTCCCCGCCTTCCAGACTGAATCCCCAGACTGAGCTTAGCGGTGCTCCAGTTCTCTTGTTTCTCTCCGGAGATGATTTCATACCTGGAGAAATGGATCTGCTAACATCATCACGCTGGCCCTAAATTCCTGAGGAGTGTATTAATTATGGGGCACAGCAGTGCTTTTTGGCACAGGTGGGGCTTGTTAGGAGAAAAGTAAACATCTCTGAGGTCCGCAGGCCGTAACCAAGCACATGCCTATGGGTGACTTAAGGTTCATTTGGTCGGCTTTGTGTGAGAATCGGGCTATTGCTATTCAGCTGGCTCTTGGTTAGGTTTGTTCCCACCAATGATATCTGCATGATTGCAAAATATCGATTTGTTCTAGTTCATAAATGCTGATAAATGCAAGATAAGCCTCTAATACCACTCAAGATGCAAACCAACTTTTATGGCATTTTGTTTCACTGTGTTGCACTGTTTCCATCAGAGACGCAGGAGGCAGATTTTTTTTAATGTATGGAGGCCAATGGTGAATGCTGGATTTCCTGAGGCTTTTAATTCATGTTTTAAATCTGCATCTGTCTCCAGAGGGACTGGGAGGGGGGAAGAGGCAAAGAAATAAGGTTGGACGATGGGGCTGTATCCAAAAGGGAGTGGATGGCTTTTACAGGTAATCGTTCTGTAGTCCCATCAGTGAACATGGGAGTTTGCAAAGGGACATTATAGCTCTGCGGGTGTCCAGGATGAATATATGAGACTTAACGGGGCGTACTGTTGTGTTAAGCTTTTGTATCTTTTTTCTGTCCAGGAGCCAAAAGGAGAAGGCTGAAAGGGCTCTGTGGGGCTGAAAGATTTAGCCCATTTACCAGTTACTTAACTAAACCGTTTTAGGGTGCAATCCTAACCTGGAGTTAGGCCGGCACAGAGTCAGAGAGGCCAGCACACAGAGGTGCAGTGTGCCATCCTCCCTGAGTCTGAGAGTGGTCCAAACGCGCTTTGCGATGACCCTTGTGCCGGCCAAACTTTGCTACCTAATTGTGCTGGCCTAACTCCAGGTTAGTTAGTAGTGGCGCAGTGGGTTAATTCGCTGTTGCTGGGCTTTTCAACCGGAAGGTTGGGAGTTCAAGACTACGTGACGGAGTGAGCTCCCGTTCCTTGTCTCAGCTCCTGCCAACCTAGCAGTTCGAAAGTACCTAGAAAGCAAGTAGATAAATAGGGACCACTTCGGTGGGAAGGTAATGGCGTTCTGTGCACTACGGCGTAGAGTCACGCCGGCCACATGACCATGGAAGCTTGTCCTCTGTCAAAACGTCAGCTCTACAGGCTTAGAAACGGAGATGAGCATCGCCCCCTATAGTCAGTCACGACTAGACCATTCGGTCGTGGGGAAACCTTTACCTTTAACTCCAGGTTAGGATCACATTCTTAGTTACTTAACTAAAAACCTTCTGGAAAAAAAGTCCTCTGATTTAATGAGCTTTATTGATTTTTTACGAGTTTTATCCTCTTATAATAGGAAATGTGCATGTTTCATTCTTCTGGGTTTCATGACTCTGCCCCTTGCCCTGACTGCTTAATCCCCCTTTTTGGTTCTTTTCCAGGGCCGGTGCATCAGCTTCACCAGAGTGAAGACTTCTCAGGCGCCCCCCAAATACCCGCTCAACAATGCATACCATCCCCCCTCTCCACCCCCTGCTCCCATTTACAACCCTCCACCTCCTGCCCCCATCTACACCCCTCCGCCCCCCAGCTCCCCAACCCCTCCCACCCCGTCTCTTCCTTCCACACTCCCGCCACTTCCACCGCCTCCTCACGCTCCGCCTCCCAACCGGGCTCCGCCCCCTTCTCGACCCCCGCCCCGCCCTTTGGTCTAGAAGGGTCAACGCTCTCTCTCCCAGAAGCATTTCTCAAGCCTTTTTTCATCAGTACTGTAACACTCCTATTACAACGAGCGGCCTTCACATTCTGGGTGACAAGACAAGTTTAGCCACTTTTGATTTTTTTTTTTTAATGCCCCAATGCCTCAGCCAACTGGAATGTCCAAATCATTTGCGTTCCGTTCAGAAGGAATCACGGACATCCAATGCTTCAAAAAACGAAAAAGCCAGAATCTTCAGATCGACAGGGAATGACGTTACTGGAAGCTGCCTACAGACCCTCCGTTACATGTTTTACATTACAGCCAATCATCTGGCAGTCATTGAGGGAGGTCTCTTCCTGTCACATGTCTTCCTGTTCGTACTGAGAATGGACCACTCCTCAGATGAATGGCGGAAATCTCAGGCTCAGAACGTAGCTGTGACCACGGAAACCTGGTGGCAAAACCCAAGCTCATTCTTCTGGACAATATTGGCGTCGCTGGCGTCTTCCACCGTGTGGAAGGGATTTGCAGATGTGCCTGGATTTGCTTTGTCGCTACAAGGAAGGCGGTGGATGCAATTAACTGATGGAGGAAAAGGACATACAGAGGATTGAATGCGGAGGATAACGAGTTTGTGCTTCACTTCACGAGTCAGTGATTCACTTTTTGAAGGTGAACTTGAGTGCAAAGACCAGCCTCTGCAGTATTTGTGGCTGATAGGGGTAAGCCGAAGGCACTGGTGAAGAAGGAATGGGGTGTGCGGTTGAACAGTGTCACTTTGCACTAAGGACGTGCCGGATTTGCCTATATCAATTGCCCATATCAGCATTATCGTTCTACGGAGTTTGCAAAACAAACATTTTCCTAACACCTGAAGGCACCAACAAGTGGTTAATTCTACTGGAGATCTTGAAACCACAATTAATACGCCAACAGTTGCACTAAGGAGCTGCTCAGGCATCATTCACAAAGTGTGTCGCGGTGAAGCTCAGCACCGTTTTTCCTGCTTGCTGGCCTGGAAAAACAGTACCGGTGAACAGCAGGAGCTAAGCAGCAGAAGGCTAAGCCCTGGGTCAATGGCTTTCCCCTTCATGCCATGTTGTGTTGTAGCATGCCTGGGTTGTTTTGAACGGCGTGCGCTTTCAGGAATCCTTTTCAGACGGATGCTCGCAACCATTTCTTTGCAGATACAAGTGTCAATGCAAATGGATTCTTCAGTGGAGTCACAGGTGCTGAACTGGTTGTGTGAATGGGTGTAATGGGTGTCTAGTGTGTGTTAATACACCCTGGTTCAGATAATATTTTTCTAAGATATGGTGCATCCCAATCTAGTTATGTTCAGACAAACTGATGAGGGAGATGGGGGCCGGGAGCCAACTGCTATTGACTCGGCGAATGAGGGCAAATCTGTAAAATGAGTAATTGTGGATATAGGGGGGATGTAGCAGTTGTTGTGCGGGACAACACCATTAACAATGGTAAAGCTCTTAAGAGGTGCTAATTGCATGATAAATAGGACATAAATCGGTTCAGTTATGTATGTCTATCAATTGACAAATTCTGTACTTCAATATGGGCATAAGTGTCCTTATTATCTTCCAATGCATGCTTAAAAATAGATTTTTTTTTCTGCAGTTATCTCTATTCCCTAAGGAACAATGCACACAACTTTTGAGTGCCGAGAAGCCCTCTAGATTTGTGGGCCTGTCAACACCATCACATGGCTCCAGATCTCTGCAGCACTGGTGTGATAGATGGGTGTGCAAAAACTCAAACCTCTGACTGGTGGGTACCTGACTGGGTGGTCCTTGGCACCATGCCATATTTGGGTCAGGCCTATGCCTCAGGGGTAAACTAGCACTTTGCTTGAAGACGATCCCAGTCTTTCCCCAGCACATTCCTCCAAAGAGCTGGGATGGCAGATCTGTTTTTGATGAGCCACTGAAAACAGACAATACTGGATTAGTGTTGACCATTAATGGGTTAACAGGTCAGTATAACACCACGTTATACTGACAACTAGTCCCATGGTTAGAAGAACGAACTTAAGCAATGGGGAGGGAAGGAGGCAGGTGGAACCTTTGCAAGACTTTGGTCCAAAAAGCAAGACCTTGGCCAACCCCTCAACTGTGTCACTTTCCTTTTGGCAGGCAGGCATGCACGATGGTCCTGACAACTCCAAAAGATGCCCAGGTTGTCTCGCGCTGTTCTTTTCGCTTTACTAACTGGAGCTAACCCAAGTAAGTTTCCAGCTGCGCAAATGTACACAGAATAACCAGTATTAAAAAGCCCTCAGAATCTGCCTTAGTAAGACAAATGTTGGTAATAAAGTCACATTCTGTGCAAGGCCAAACTTCCAAGACCTCTGTGTGATGGGCAGGATCAGTTGTCCCCCAAAAAACCACCCCTCTAATTTTTAATGACCTTTTTTAAACCACTTCAGAAGTGAGGGGTGTTTTTTTTTTTTCCATTGTGTTGCCGTAGACCAGGGCTTGCCAATCTTTGGTCCATGAACCAGATATGGCATTTAGCAAAAGCCCTCCCCGCCGTGAGCAGAATGCGCCATTCCACTGTGCTGCTGCTTGTTTCCTCCCTCCCTGATCAGTGCATAGGGATGGACTACTGAGCAGTCATGTCTGCCTGGAACTCTGCTGCAAAGCCCGCTGGGATTGTGGGCAATAGGCACATCTGCCTAGCGCGCCCCTATGCACTAATGGGGGTGGAGAACAGAAGCTGCAGTGTGGTGGATTGGTAGGTGCTGCTTGGGACCGGTAAGGCTTGTCCATGGTGCAGGGGTCTCCAATCTGGAGACCGCTGCCATAGACTAACTGGGAGAGGTTGTACTTATAGCACCTGTGGTGCATGCAGAAGATTCCAGGTTCAACGCCTGATATCTCCAGGTAAGGCAGAGAAAAAAAATTCTGTCTGCCACTCTGGATTTCTGCTTCCAGTGTGGCTCAACACTGAGCTAGACAAAGCGGTAAAAACGCTGGTAAATTTCCTGCATTGGGTTAATGCTCTAAAAATGGCCAGGTGCTTTCAATGCACCTTGATCGCAGTGGCTTTGCTTTCAGGCGCTTAACCTTTCCCACCCAAATTAGTGTGGTTTTTGCTGGCTTGCGCTCCATAAATGGAGCCTTGAAGGGGAAAAAAACAGGATGATTCTGAGAAGCGGAGGGTTGAGGCAGGTCAGCCACCAGATTCTCAGCTGTGGATCTGGACTAGGTAGACGGAACCTGCATCTGATCTGACAACAGGCCTTCTGTTCAGATTTGGCTTTTCTCTGCCTAGTGGCCAAAACCAAACTAAGGGTGGAAGCACACTTGCACTGTCCAACCAACTCACAGCCCAAAGCTTTCTCTCGTTCACCACAGTGCCAGCCGACATCCTGGGCAGAGGATTTCCAGGTAGCCCCCCCTCCCATTACTTAAGGCAGCAGTTCCCAAACCATGTGCCACCACAGGATGTCCCAGGAAGCCTCTTCTTACTGGCTCTCCCCCACACTGGCATGTTGAACTGTGCAATTCAAGAGGGCAACACCCAGGAGAGCCAGGGGAAGACGCTGCTGCAACAGGACTCCGTGGCCAGTGACGTTTGGTGACCTTTGATTTGAGGTGGCAATGGCATAGGAAATTATTATTAAACTAGGAATTTTCATATTTATGCTATCTAATAAAGGATAGGAAAGCAATGCAAAGAAGGCCACAGCCAGCGATTAAGGCCAAGTTGACCAGTGTGCTGGGAGGGGGTGCGACCTGCTCTCTAAGTTCCCCCCACCTTCGCCCACTAGAGCAGTGATGGTGAACCTTTTGGGCTTGGGTGTGTCAGAGCTTCGGGAAATGCTTAACTTGGCTCTGCTAGTGTGTCAACCCCACTCCCAAACAAAGGAGAAACAAAACAATTCTTTATATTCATTTATTTAAACAAAAAAATATAGTCCAATCATGTGTGGTGCTATGTATTACATAAAGAAACAACATAATTACAAAAATGAAAACTGAGTAAAACATAGTTTTTGTCATGTATTGGTGAATGCTGGTGTGTCACCTTTGACACGCATGTCATAGGTTTGCTGTCACTGCACTAGAGCAATAGCTACTTTGACTGCAGGCAGTCTAAAGCAGCCTCCCTAAGAGCCAAGAGACCCTGCCCCACACCTCCCCCCCAAGGGTCCAGTTTGCATGCCCAAACTTTACAGTCAGCTCAGGCATATGACTGCTTTGCAATAGTCAGGAAAATCCTGCTTGGCCAGAGGTGGGTGGACAGCATCTAGCTGAGTAGGCATTTCAGTTGCTGAAAGAGGGGAGGTGCCATTCTCTCATGTGGGGAGAAGCGGCGGGTGGCTCTCCCCCAGAAGTCCGGCTAGGGCAAGCAGGAGCTGCACAAGAGGTGTGCTTTAGCAGACTTGTGCAGGAGAGCGTCCTGGTGGAATGAGCCCCAGAAGTGTAAAAAGAAGTGGGATTTGTGTAACACAGGCAGTCAGGATTAAGTGTTATTCCAAGTACAGCCTCAAAGGTGCCCAGTTTGGAATGGAGATGCTTTTTAAATAAAATATAATTCCCAGGATCCATAATTCATTTTAATAGTCATTGCAGAAGAACTTCAGAAGAAAAAGAAATGAATGCATCTTTACAGCCTCTGGTTTCATTAAAAAGGAATTTTGTTTTCCCAGTTCGGAATTCAAGCGTACAATCTGGGGGTTGGGTGGAAAGGACTAAAAACATGTTGATCTGGCCATGGAGGTTTTTTTTTAAAAAAATGTGCTGAAGTTCACTGCAAAAGATAAAAGCAAAATTCCCAAATCTGTGGTGTACATATTATTATTGCATGCTTGCCATATTTTAAGTGGAAGCATTTTGTATCCCATGTGGATAAAAGGTTTTTTTTTCACGTTGTAGTAAATTATTATAAAGCCAATGATATTTCATGGCATGTTTATTGTGTCAAGCTGTGCTTGTATTTTTGATTTTATTCTTTATGATTGTGTTGCTTTTATTAATGTATAGATAGTCCCTGTAATGACGAATACCTCCTTTTACAGAGCATTAATTGCACTCACAATACCTCTGCTGTTCTGCATGAGCCACTGAGGTTGTGAACAGCAGTTCATGTCAAAGGGAAAAGACAAAGACTGTGGCCCCCAACCCCTCAAGCACTCTTATTGGCTATTGATTTGATAGCAGTGGCTCAGGCAAAGCCTTACAGTGGGGCCAGAGAGGCAGAAGATATGTGCAGGGCTCTTGTTGTCTTCTGGCAAACAAGAGAAGCTCTCCCCTTCCTCCCAACTTTGGAACTGGAGAAAGGGAAGGGATATTTCAAAAAGGTGCTGAAAGAACATTCAGAGTATAATGCAACTGCATTCTCAGGCTTCCCAAAGAAGGCTGCAGTGAGGCACATGGAAGCCTTCTCAGTTTGAAACTGCAGAGGATGGAGATTGTCCCTACAGTTTCCTGAGCCTCTAAGACCGTCTGAACCCCAACATAATTACAGGAATGATATTGGAATTAAGAGTGCAGCCTCCCTTTGTTGTTTTGGAGGCACAGTGCAATTCCAGAAGTGATCCTGGCAGCTTCTCTCTAGATCCAAGAGGATTTTCAAGATGCATCAAAAGGTCAGAAACAAGGTCACACCAGCAGTTTGGGAGGGGAGAGAAGAGAGGCTTGTGGCTGCCATACATTTTTGTCTGGACACCAAGTCCTGCCCAAATGCATGGGCTCCTACATACCTAGGGGGATGGCTGTGACCCCTGAGCCACAATCCCGCTGCAAGTTCTCCTGTGCAAGCTTTTCGGAAATGAGCAGGAGCTGAGGCTCTAACAGGGTTTCATTTTTAGCTTTGACGCTGCAGAAGCAATTGGAGAGTAATGGGGCAGTCCAAGCATTTGGGCTGCATATGGGGGAAACATAAATGGGATTTGTGCCTTGACATTCCTTGATTCATCCTGTAGATCTTAATATTAACCAACCTTCGTGTCAATTAATGTCATGTAAAAGTGAGGTAGAACTGGCTGGTGTACTATATACAGGCATATAGTACTGTGTGTGTATCGTCTTTTACTAGAAAATCCTACAAACGCATTATAATGAATATTCCAAAACTAGCAATTTCTAAAAAGAGTTCTATAAAGAAACAGTCAGATGGTGCCACCTTTTCTTGTTTCTGGGGAAAACAAAAAAAACCACGCCATCTTTAGCATGCTAACCACAGGCCCGGAGAAGGAAAGAGTTGAGCAAATCTTGATAAAACTACTATGGTGGCCACTTGGATCATGGACATGTTAATCCCAGGAATGCTGAGCACCAGCAGGCAAGCACAGGCAATTATTACAGAACTGGTGGCCAATCTGGAATTCCTAGAGGTCACTGGCAGGACAAAGAGAAGAGAATGTTAGTCACTGGTGGAGAAGACGCAAGCCTGAACGATGGAGCATTTCTTAGATGGACTTGGCTACCTCTAGCAGAGGGGATGAATTCAGCCAGCAGGAAAGTGTAATTCTGTACCCTTGGCTTGTTTGCATGAGTCATGTTTAGATACAGTCATTACTCTTTGCCAATTTTTATGTTATTAAAGAACTATTTGGAGCTCTGTGTCTATGTATATTTTATTTACTGATAAGGAAACAGAAATGGCTGGCTTGGAACATTCTTTTCTGACTCCTAGCTTGTGTAGTGGTGCAAAGTCAGAGACAGCAACTGGCTGGCGAGCGTGGTGTCTCAGCCCACCAGCAGACTTGGGCAACTGAACAGTTTGCAGACCAGCCAGCTGGGAAGAATGGAAAGTTGTGAGTGCGGCACTCAGCTGTAACAGGCTACGCCTTTTTAGTCCTAAAACAATTGACGTTTGTCATTCCAGTGCCTATGTTGGCCTCTGCCTTCCTAGTAGAATTTTTACACAGGAAGCGTGGAAAAGCATCGAAGACTTCCCAGCCAAAGTATGATTGGGCACTTGTTTTTATTCAAAGAGAAAGATACAAAAAAGGTAAGCTAAGAAACAAAAACCTGAACAATAAAACTTTGATGGCTCAAACGGACACTGTAGAGCCCACAGCACAGAACAGTTACAGAATGGTCCCCAAAAACCAAGACAATGAATATTGCCATATGCTTTATGTACATTCAAAAAACAAGCAAAGAAAGGAAGAACATTTGTCAGGGTTTGTTTTTTTTTAACTTAACACACACTTGCACACATACCCTTGCTTTAACTTCTTCAGCCAGAGGCCAGTCATTTGCCCTGTCAGTCTTCAGTACCTAAGAACAAGACATTCTGAGCTAATAGCACTGGCCACAGCTAGCACATTGAGAACCACATGCTGCAAGCTGGTCAGGCTCCACGGGCTCACCCACTTCACAGGGCCAGGAGAATACTGCAGAGGGAAAACAATGCAGCGAACGTCCCTTTTAGGCACCTGTAAACCGAATTATAATTGGCTGGACTGCCCCTGAGCCTTCGAATCCACCGACAGCACCAAGAGGTGCTTTTCAGAAAGACCTCGCCCACTTGCAGCACTGGGGCTAGGCTCCTCCACTGAGCCGGTTCTCAAAAGGCTCAGCTGCCTGTCCGATCCCCGAAGGCCATCTCCATGACCCCCCCTTTAACTCTCCCCGAAAAACACTGGCTAGTTCTTGAAGCTGGACCCCGACACTCCTTCTAGGTTATGTTACTGGAGACACACGCAGAGGAAGGAGGTCCTGCACTGGGGATCACAGAACCTTGCAAGGGAACTTTTGAGAAGAACAAACGTTTCACAGCCATCCAGTGTTCAACTGAAGTTGTGGACGAACCAAAAACTTCAACAAAAGGCAAGTCACATTTTACAGAGAGCACAAGCGAGGGAGAGTGTGCGCATTCAAGACTTTTTTAAACGCCCACAGACAGACACACACCACATGCTTCATCTTGCTGACTTCTTACCAGGCAGATTTCCAGAATTAAATCAGATACTGCACAAGGGACGGGGGGCTTAACCCCCCCCCCTTTTAAAATCTGTCACTGCACAAACTGGGGCAGCAAAAATGAATGGCCCACATTATCTAACCCTTCAAGCCGCTCTACAAGTACATTTATTTCTTATCCAATACTATAGGGCACAACCTGACAGCTGAGCATTGTGGTTTTAATTGTCTATACAGCTTTCTGTCGTTTCTCAATTCCTCCACTCTTGAAATACAGCAGCCAAAGCAGTATTAAGGAATGCTATCCATGAACGTTTTGTGCCGCCTTTGCCCCACCAATTCAGGAGAAGGGACTTGGGGATTCTTCATTTGGATCACACCTAGGTTTCCACAGGATATGAATCATCAATGGTTTTCCAAACTGTACAGGAGCTTGTTGCTACAGTTCATCTTTGGTTCTCAGATTATTGCGCATCTTCTCTTTCCTGTACCGCTCCCACAATTTAGATACTTCAATTTCTTTAGCCCCTCTACCAACTTCACAGATACCAGCACAACACTACCAAAACTGCACAACTGTCCTACCTCGAAGAGATTCTTCTGTGCCAACTAAAGTATAGTACTGGCTTGCTTCCCACCGACTGGATTAAGAAAGATTAGCAGGTTCAGGTGTTTGCAGAAGCCAGGAAAGAAAAGCACGTCTTCCTGTCTCTGTTGCTCCACTGAAAGGTCAAAGCTTCTCAAAGTTACCAGGAAAAGGGGGGGAAAACCTTGTATAGCAGCAGATCAGAAATACATTTCTTCAAAATTTGTCTCTCACATTCAACACAGCCGATTTCCTTCAAGCTAAGTAAGGGGTTAGGAAGAGCTTTTGAGAGCACATCTTCAGCAAATGGTTATACCTGGTACTGTCAAATGCATGAATGTTTTCCAGGCAAAAAACAAACACCTGAAGATGCTGGAATGGCAACCCCCCCTTTTTTGTTCACCCCCATATACAGGCTGATATGCAACTGCTGTAGTGCTCTCTTTCTCTAGGGTTTCTTTAGTGATTCCAGCACCACATAGCCAGATTAGGGATGATCTGTCTACACAGACAGGGATGAGCAACATCCTCGTATTGGCAAGCACCTGGGCCAACCCCGTCCTGCAGTGCCCTGTCCACTTTCGCAGCACTGCAGAAGAGGGAGTGGGGGCCCAGCTGGTAGACGACCAAGGACGCCCTCCTCATTTTGGCTCAGCACTCATTTTGCCACCTGCCCCACCAATAAAAATAACATGACCAACATCATTTTCTACCAAGGGTGAGTTTCCCTCCTCCAGTTTTGCCACTGAGACCCCCTGTGGCACACACATGCATAAGATCTGGGGAGACAGGAAAACTAGTTGAAGAGCTATGCAGGATTTTTTTTTAAAAATGAGGATTTAACAGCACCGCTCTGATTCTGAAGACAAGTGCTTGAAAGAACAGCAGTGGCAACAGGTCAGCACAGAAACCACTTCTGCCCCCTCACCCTGAAGGTGCTGGGTAGCTTTAAGCACTGTCCTGCTTTTATGTTCACAACCAGGGAACACAGCCAAATCTCATGTAACTTTGAAGCATGGCGAAGTCACTGTGCTTTAACTTTCAGGCTGCACCGCATATGGCAACATCTGTCCTTGACTACGCTGTAAAGGAGGTTTCTTGAACACCCAAGTTTCCTCTCTTGGGGTAAATACCATGTTGCCAAACCTCATGTCGCCATATGAAAATGAGAATGTTGAAAACTGCCTTGTGGTGACTTCACCAAATCAAAAATGAACACAAGAACTGGCCCTTCATTTCCATCATCACTGTGCAGCACCACGCAAGCAAAAGGTTCTCTCTTTGTTAGGTCTTGGATTTGTAAAAGTATTGTAAAAATTTTCACTTCAGTCTACTAAAATGTGGACACCTGGTGTATGATGGGTCGTGGCCAGAAGGGTCAGGGCAACCTGGGCTGAAGCCACGTTGCTCCTTCTTGCCAGGTGCACGAATACTTATTGCTGGGAGTGCATAATAGAAATGAGCAAGTCTCACCTTTCGGCGACAGCAAGAAGTCACTGGGCAACTGGGTAAAGGCAACGCACAGTTCTCAGTCTCTGCATGCCTGACTTCTAGAGCAGACCTCCTCATATCCCCATTTCTATTCTTATTGGCCTGAATGTCCTACGGATAAGTCTATCAATATGTGATTCCTCACTAGGGAGACCTGAAACAATCTCATCAAGCTAGAAGATGAATGATTTTAACAGAGAAAAAACTGTACTTTGAAATGATCACAAAGATACTATCGACATAGCCCATGGATTCGAACCATCACAAATGCAACAGAGTTATGAAGCTTCTTGGACATGTGTCATAAGATTTGATCAAGTGGAGACTTTTAAAATCAATGTCCTCCAGTACCAAAAATGGAAAAGAGAAAAAAAGGAGTCTGTCACTGACATCTGCAAAACAGTGACTGAGATGCAGCCTACTCAACTGTAACGGATTTGGCCAGATTTCTTGGAAAGTCAACCTGGAAAAGAAAAGAAAATTAGATTTCCACCAGCACTCATTCTTGTTTATATAGCACTGTCTATGGGCTCAGCACTTTACAAAGAGTGAAAAAGACAGACAGAGCTTGTCCTGAAGACTCACAACGCTAAAAAGGGACAGAGCGGAGGACAAGGTAGGAAGTGGGTGTTGGGGAAAGAACAAGAGAGAACTGCATGCACTTGGGCTACGTTATAGTGTCGCATAGGGACGAGGAGGTTGGCCGGCAAGTTGAAGGGAGATTTGCAAATAAATACCGAAGCTGGCACCGCCATGAAGCACTGTGGAAGGCACCTGGGTGGGGGTATTTTAGCAAGCTGGAGCCTTAGGACAATTGAGGGTGGTAGAGAAAGGAGGGTCACAGATTTAGGAGATAAGAGAGCTGGAGGGGCACCAAGGCCTTTCAAGAGGAGGCTCGGAAGCATATCTAGGATCCAAGGCAGGTGGGAAGACCATTTAGAGACTGAAGGAGGGCTGCATGCAAAGCAGGGGCTCGAGGAGCCAGGCCAAAGGGGGCTGTCTGGGAAAAGTGTCCCCTTCCAAGAGAGCAGATGCCCCCCCCCCGGTCCTTGGCAGGTGTGCCCGTGAGCAACAAGACAGCTGACTGAGCTGCCAGTGAGTGTGTGCTAAGCAGAGCAAGGTGTCAAAATAGATCCAGTTTGCTGAACACTCAAAAGAAATTAAACAAAATTGAGAATTGGGGAAGAGAAGCACAATAAGCAGGCTGGTGAAAAATGCTTGGACTGGACTGGGTGAGGTAATTTGACATAATTCAGTGCAGTAACTGACATGGCCAGCAGGGGGAGGCAGGCAGAAAAAAACACACACACAAAATCCCCACATTGTGTGTGACCAGCTGGCTAGGAGCAGAACAAGCAAGACAAAACTCCCTTAAGATGTCTCGCTAGAAACTCAGTCCCCACCATTAGGCTACTTGTGTTGTCCCAGGAATGCTAGACCTCCACCCTTACTTCGGAGTAAATGGTGGCCCTTCTGTGAACAGCAGCCGGCTCCAGCAACAGACCTGGCAACACACACTCAAGCCAACGTGCGCTTGGTTTTAAGACACCTGGTTTCAAGGGGTTACCCAATTGGCTAAGAGGAAGCTCCTTGACCCCTTCAGCCCACCCCTACCTAGACTGTGCGTTTGAGCACCTTTGTGCACCCCTTTGCTAGCACTGCACAGCCAGAAACCTTCGTAACACTCCGCCAGGCGTAAGAATGAAAGAGCAACAAACCAGCAGAAAGGGATTGTGCGACACAAGAGACGGAGAATCTCCCTGAGGCTCAGAAAGATGGAAGTTGATGCCCCACTTCCCATCTACAGATGAGTAAGAACTAATAAAAACCTCCCAGAGCTCATGCAAAGAGGAGGCCAGTGGGGGAGAGATGCCTGTCGCAGTGTGGGACTCACATCGTAGCCTCTGAGGACAGCGAGATGGAAAGCCAGAAGCTGCAGCGGGATGACACTCAAGATCCCCTGCAGACAGTCAACCGAGTGGGGGACTTTGATGGTCCGCTTATTGCTTCTGATGGTCTCGATATCCTCCTTATCACAAATCACAACAGGCCGTCCCTGGAAAGAGCAAAAGGGTCAGGAAATAATGCGCAGAAGGAAAAATCCTGTCTCAAGTAGGGGAAAGCCATCTCTGGTCCTGCTGCAATTCAACTTCCAGGAACTTCCCCTCTGAATTACAGAAACAAATCGGAATGCCTCGTCAGACAGTGCAGCAGTGGCAGCGCTTGAAAACCTGTTTATACTCTCCCCTTGTGCTGTTCTTGCACCCAAGCAGTCCTTGGGTATGATATTTGCCTTTTTTTCCCGTTGGACGTGACCAGAACAGAGTTCTAGTTACCTCCAGGACTCCCTCCACAGATTACACTTCCCACTGGATTTCAGTGGAAACCCAGGTCCCACCTAGCCCAAGAAGGAATTTTGAAGATGGGAACAGAAGAGGAGCCCCACACTTCACAAACTCTCGCACGCCCTGATCCTCTCTGCACAGGGCTCCAAAATTTCCAGGTCAGCAATTCATCCTTCTTTATTATGGGCATTTATATCCCGCCTTTTGTTGCGGCGGCTTCTCATCTCACCTGCCGCGCAATGACCTGCTGCAGAGCGTTCTGGCACTTGGCGTAGGTGTTGTCCCGCATGATGATCATAATGACAGGCATCAGTTTGTCCACCAGCGCGAGGGGTCCATGCTTTAGCTCACCAGCCAGAATGCCCTCCGAGTGCATATATGTGATCTCTTTGATTTTCTAGGAAGGAAAAGCAGGTGCTTTGGTCCAGTCCTACAAAGCCTCTGTCTTCTGTTCTAGAACCCCTACATGGCTGCCAAACTCCCAGAACCTTTGCAGGTTGGGCTCAGTGCCCCACCCCTGAACCCTGCTTGGCTCATAATGCAGAGGCACTCTGAATCACAAGGCAGGCAGGCTGTTCCCATCTCTGCTCACCACATCTCTACTGCCATCTTTGCTACAAAGAATGGAATGTTCCTTTAGACTCTCTTGGTCTAAAGATAACGCAGGAAGAAGCCTTCCCCAGTGAGGTCGGAGTAGCGCAGAATGCTTATGCTTCCCAAGACCTGGGCTCTGCCTCTCTTAATACAGCCCAGCAATGCACCACACTGTTAGCTCATGATCTGCTTGTGGTCCACTAAGAATCAAGCTAAAAATAGCAGCACTTAAGAATTCTATATTTAAAAAAACCTTTTAATGCTCTTTTCATGGCCATAAGGTGCTGGAGGTCCGGGTTTCAACATTCCTTTCTCGATCTTTTGGGCCCAGTGCCGTATGGCCCAACCCCATAGCCAAACCCATAGCCATTCCGTGGAACTATGGCCCACACGCAGCCGAACCCTGTTTCCACTGAGACTGAAAAAGGAGCTGACTTACGAGAGCACCTTCCAGGCATGTTGCGTAGTGATAGCCACGGCCCATAATGAGGACCGACTTCTGGTGATAAAGCTCTGTGGCCAACTTTTGGATCTCATCGTCCATGCTCAGGACTTCCTTAATCAGGTCTATTGCAAAGAGCAAAAATGAACACATTGAGAAGACGACCATGTACACAGGCGCCTGCTTACTTGCCAAGACAGCTGCAGGCACTTTGGACAGGGAGTTTTGGAGGGAACAACTGTTTTTCACTGCAGGAAATGCAACCTCCACTGCAGTTCTGTCACCAGTTGTTGGAACAAAACTCAAATGGTTTTTCAGTATAAGCAATGCAGTTTCCACGCAGCTTTGGAGTGGGCAATACAGCCAAGCCAGGAAACGCCCATTCCTCATGCTATGCAGCCTCAAAGGATTTGGTGGGAGAATCCTGCCCTCACTCACAAGTGCTTCAGGGTGTTCCCCAATCCTAATCTAGCTCCCTGACCAGAACTGCCAGTTGTAACCAGTACGTCTTACAGAACTAACCCTACCATTCCGTATGGAGTAAGCAAAACAAACAAAAATCCTGACCACCAGCCAGCAGGCAGGGGGAGGGGAGAAATTCCTATTTGGAAAATGAATTTAATCAGCTAATTCTACACCAAGGGAGGAGGATGGACTGCCAAAAATATGCCCAAAGCTGGGAGCTGAACAATAACAAATTTGGGGTTCGTTCTCAGCCTCATAAAGGTCTTTCAAGCATAAATTTTAAAATGGGGTTCAGTGCCCCATTCAGATGCTCTGGACCAGTTTATATAATTTCATGCAGAATCTAATCAAGCCCACAACTGATTTAATATGACTGCATTTGTGCTTCTGTTTTGATGTCCGCTTCCTCCACACTCAGGGCCACATCCACACAGGGCACCCTGGGGCAAATGCTGCAGCCCTAGCATGAGGGGAGCGTCCACCACCACTGATGCCTACACTGGCCACTAAATCTTCTCTAGCAACTCTGGGGTGAGGGCAGGGTATTGTTGGGAAACGAAAATGGTTCCCTCCCCTCTGACCTTGTGCCTTTCCAAAAGAGGATGTCGTCACATTGTGCGATATTTGTACATACCTGGCAATAACTTCAGTCCCCGCATTATTTCTTTCCGCCTCTCTTGCATAGAAATTCTGTCATCGCACATCATGAGTGCAAACATCACCAAGGAAACAAATTGACTTGTATAGGCCTAGGGAGGAGAAATAATAACTATGCACAGATTGCACCAAAAGACTTTGGGGGATCCGACACATGCACACTGAAGCAAAGGCATTCCAGGGGCCCTGAGCACTGACCACCCCCACTTATTATCATGGTATATCCCAAAAGTGCTCTCCAGTATCAGAAACTGAACTGGCTCTGCCACTGTGAAGTGGGCACCAGATCCTGAGGCAATCCATTGCCACTGACTGCGTTACTCATTTTACAGCAGGAGCCAGGCTGTCACTGATCAGGAGCATCACATGGCCCTTTCCGGCCCAGGAGAGAGCTGATCCTCATTTTCAGCTAAACTGTGGGGCAGGATTGCTCTAGAGCAGGGGTAGGGAACCTACGGCTCGGGAGCCATATGTGGCTCTTTTGAGGATTGCATCTGGCTCTCGTAGCTACAGGCAGCTACAGGCAATTTTTTTTTTTGCATTTTTTTAACCCCTTTTTTTGCATTTTTTTTACCCCGGTGGCCATTTTTTTCTGGCTCCGCCAACTCATTGCACTGACGTATCAACCAGACTACAAAGCCATCAGCAAAACCATGCAGCACCAGAAGTCGCATTAATGGTGAGAAGTATTTTATTTATTATTGGTTAGCTTCAGTATAACAACGTTATTAAAAATAATAAATTCAGAGATTTATTATACTCTAAAATTGTTGGTCTTACTTAAAAATGAACGCATTTAGTTGTATTCAGTGTTAAAAAATATTATATGACTCTTATGGAAATACATTTTAAAATATGTGGCTTTCATGGCTCTCTCAGCCAAAAAGGTTCCCGACCCCTGCTCTAGAGCCTTGTTCACGCTGGCAACTGGCCGCCTGGGGGGGACGGACCACTCCTTTGTTGCGTTTTCTTCCGGTAAACACCTGGGCTGGACCATTGCACTGCACACAGATTCTCTCAGAAGGGAAACATCAGAGTGACTTGTTCACAACATTTATGTCGACACTTAACTTTCCCTTGCAAGATGCAAATGTTCGAGGGAAGGATGGCTTTAGAGCTCCAGCTTCAGCAACACAGATCTGCCCATTTCACTTCAGTGACTTACCGCTATACAAGGCTTAACAGTTTTGGCAGACAGGAATTTGGAGCCTGATATGAATTGTCAATTACTGAGAACACTGAAATGCCCAAAGGGTATGAACCAAAGGAACCGGGGTCGAAAGGGTAGCATTCTGTCTCAGCCTCCGAGCTTCCAATCATGTTCCATAGATGGTTGCCCCTCACCTGCCCACATGAATGAACATGACACAGGTGAGCAAGATCCTGCTCACCCACAAACCTGTAGGTAATATCTTTAACTGACATTTTGCAACATAACTTGCCTTGCAGAGTAGCACTCAAAACGAGAGCATTCTGTAACTCTGAATGCTGGAAGGAATCCTGATCTCTTCCTACTCCCTTAAAAAAAAGCTATTCATCTCTTTCTATACATTTCAAATTCTAAACACTCAATCATGGAAATCAAATAAAATATGCAATTGTATTGCCAAGATACACATCCATTTTACGCATTCCAATAACAAAATGTGACCTTTCTTGGAGCACAGCATGAATGACATTGGATGTAAATAAAGAGCCCTCACCTTTGTGCTGGCCACTCCAATCTCTGGGCCAGCATTGATGTGCACTCCACAATCCGTCTCTCGGGATATGGAGCTACCAACGGTGTTTGTAATTCCTACAGTAAGGGCTCCTCTCTCCTTGCAATACCGAAGGGCCATCAGAGTGTCTGCCGTCTCACCTGGAAAGACATCTGTCACAGTTACAGACACAGTTACAGTTCTGCGGCAGACACAGTTCAAAAGCCAGAGTAACAAAGATTTCTAACAAAATGGCAACTACCGTATATACTCTGGTATGTCAATCTCATAGATAAGTTGAGGGCAAGTTTGAAGCCAAGAACCATAGAATTTGCTATGACCCGTGGATAGTGTATGAAATTCTTTGAAAATGATTTAGGCGGCAAGACAGACAAGCAAAAAACGGAGCCATTTCACTTTCTTCGAAGGCAGCACAGAAGAGAGATAAAGCTATTCTCTGAACAAGAAGGAAGAGAGATGAAGATGCTTATGGGAGTTGTACCGTATTCCTCACAAGCCTGTAACACTTCCATAGCAACTATCCTTATAACTACAATTCCCAGAAGCATCTTCACCTCTCTGTCTGTTTGGAGAAGAAGGAAAATGACTACCAGTTTTTTGATTGCTGTCTGTTGGTGCCTGAGAACAATTACTGGTAAGTAAAATTGCTCCTTTTTTTTCCCTACCCGCTACTTTCAGCCCAGTCCCCACCCCAGCTGCTATCAGAAGCCTTATTAACCATTGACTTGTGTGTAAATCGATCTATGCTTTCAGGGGTCAATTTTCAGGTTTAAATTTTTAGACTTATACATACGCATACAGAGTATTTGTAAACTTTGTCATCTCTGACTTTTCACTTAGCTCCACAAATTAAGCACATCTGAGGAGCAATGGGACAGAATATATTTCAGTGGAAATCAGATTTGCAATAAGTAAATTCCTATTTTGAAGCGGGGGGGGCATCCTTCTTTGGGATTTTTCCTCCCCTTCGTCAGGATATGGTGCCAGCTGCTGATTTCCCTCATTGAGAGGGGTTTCCCATTTTCTCAGCCCAGAATGACAGAGCTAGGAGACCCCTTGAACTAACCAAAAAATAGCCAACTCGGCAACGCTACCAAAAATCTCAACAAGGTTGAAGGGAAAAGAAGAACATCCTAGAAACCCTCTCCACTTGTTTTTCTAAACAGGAATTTTTGGCAGGTAGACAAAAAGTCCTGTTTGAAAAAGGCTGGAGGGCATTCAATGTGCTTCAGGTATTTCAAATCAATGCTGAAGAGAACAGCCCAGGAGGACCACAGAAGTGGCTGCCATGATGCCCTGAAAAGTTCGGGGCCCTACATGCCAACCTAATGCACTGCCTGGCTTCCTTGGGAAGAGTGTTGGTGGGTACTTTCTGACCCTTAGAACATTTTGGAACAAATGGAGCCTCCAATTTACAGAATCTCCCCATTCCAGACAGACAGAGCGCCTGTCTAATGTTCCGCTTATGCCAGCTCTGGTCTTGTGGATGAACTGGGACAACACAGAAAGACCTGTGAGCTGAGGAGAATCAAGAATGGACCGCGTTGCAAGACTGTTTTTGTCATCTTGGAAAATGCACTAGTTTGGGATAGAAGAAAGTGAGCTAAACTGGTGACCTAACTCTAGTAAAAGACAGCCTGGTCTTTTATAGAGATCTGCCCACCCGCCCAACACTTCCAGAAAAAGAACCCACCAGACTGGCTGATAAAAAAGCACACGTCATCTCTGAAGACTGGAGTGTTTCTGTCCAAGAAATCACTGGCTAACTCCACCATGACGGGCAATTCTGTCAGTTCCTCCAGCACTTGCCGAGTCTGAAAAAGAAAGAGAGGATGCTGCATATTTCCTAGTCCAAGAATCATGTAGCAGAATTTGGGAGGGACGACCTTTTCCTGCCTTCAACCTCTATCTCTGCATCATTTTAAAAAATGGGCAAGAAAAGGTGGTGTCACATCCAACTTTTTTGTGGGTTTCAAAAACAAGTAGTATCCAGGGTCAGCACTTTTCCAACATATCCTCGTAAGTGGTGATTCTTCATTTTAGAAGAATAGATAAATTACAGAAGCAGCCCCCTGGAAAGCTTCATGTATTTGAGACTTGCTTCCAACTTCACTCAAGAGACCCCATTTTCAGGCCAAGCCAGGGGTGAAAAGCAGACAGGCCTCTAGAGTTTATTTCTCAGGGCCACCACAACAACCCATGTGGCCAAAGCAGTAACTCCACACCCCAGAGCATAACCATGAGAGGCAATGCTTATGACAAAACATTGCGTCATGGGTTCAATGGGTTTGAAACACAGCTTAGAGACAGGTCCAAGGTCAGCCACTTACTGCCATTCCAGCATGGTAACTTGTTCCACAAGCAATCAGAATGAGACGCCGACACCTCTGGATCTCCTTAATGTGATCTTTCAAGCCACCAAGGTTTACTGTCACAAAACAGTAATGCATTGTTTACATTACTTGTTTTTAAAAAGTACAAATGAGGTATTAAATGCAGCACAGATAAATTCCCCAAGGAAAAAAAAAACAGTCTTGAGGATTATTTGGTCAATCTGCAAGAAATGAGGAGTTGTGCAATCCCCGCCCACCTCAATCACCTCCACATGAAAGGAGAAAAGAAAAATTTGAAGGGAGTTCAGGCAAGTGGCCCAGCCTGCTTGCTGACTGAGGAGGGGTCAGTCCCAAGTAACCCCACCCCACTAAGCAGCCCAGTGGAGGAAGAGAGATCTGCTCCTCCAGAGAAAGATCCTAGTGCCACCCATGGAGAGGAGCGGCACAGTGATCCTTGCATTCCAAGGGTCACACGTTTTGCTGGGGACAAATAAAAGCCATCACACTGAGCCAGTTTTAACAACAAAAGAACAGAACACAACAATGCTGCCCTGGCTGCACTATGTTTGCTGCGATTACCAGTGTAGTCGTCGAAGTTGACTCTTCCCCTCATGGTGTTAACAACAGATTCTGGCTGCTCAAAGATTTCCTTCTGCATGAATGAACTGAAGTTCCCTTTAAAACCAAAGAAAAGAGCACTGAGTGGGCACAAGGTTGTAACTTTGGTCCTATTGGCAAGACCACCCTGACCCCAAAGCAGCAGAGTCAGACAATCTACTGTGCTGCCCTCCACAACAAAAGGAATGAAGGGGGCAGCAGCATCTCCATCTGCAGGAATACTTCACAGAACATTGGCTAGTGTGCAGAAGTGGCACGTTCCCAGCCTGAGTTGGGATTCCAGCAGGAAGGCTCAGCAGCTAGAAGCCACAGGTGGACATGCAGCTCCTGAGCAAGACCCAGCTGCTGCCAGCCCAAAGGCTAAGTGAGGTACGGTGGGCCCTTCACAGATGCCAAGCCTGTGCTGCAGGGGGCCTCGCCAATGCGATAGGAAGCCACCCAGCTCGCACCAGCAGCTTCTAGTCATGTCCAGGAGGCTTCTGAGGATGGGAGGCCAGGTGTACCTTCTAGAGGACTTGTTGCAATGCTGGAGCCACCTGGGGATTCCAGCACCCACAGAGAGTCCTGGAACGGATTCTCCATGGATACTGAAGGCCCATTCTATAAAAATAGTAAAAGTGATAGAACAGGATTTTCTAGCCGACAACTTTGGAGAAACAGGAAGGCCTATACTAGCCCACCAAGTTCCATCCCCGCTCCAAAGGACCCCTACTCTGGAAGCTTAGACTAAATAAGGACCCTTAAGACTAAACAAGGAAGAGGGGTGACACAAAGAATGAATACTGGTATATGGGCGACTTGGGGAGGGGAGAAAGAGCAGGCAAAGCAGGACTAGAATGGTTTGAAAAAATGACCTTGGAGAGGCCTTACTTTAACATTGCCCTGCAGGAGAAATTAAAACTTGCCTTGGTTTTACCCACTTCTCCCCACCAGGGAAGAAAAGCTTGATGGGAAGTAGCACCTGCCTGGCTGAAAACATGCAGACAGGAAAGAAATGAAAAACTCATGGCTGGGAGGGCAAAATGGTGGATTTTCAAACCTTTCTCTCCAATCCAACCCAACCCTGGTTAACAGGAGACCATAAAGAGGCACGAACTTCTGAAAAGTTGCCTGGCAGAAACTGTATAGGAAGTCACAAGAACATTTGAGAGGCAAGGACCCACCATCAACAGGATAGTGTGCGTGCAACTTTGAGCCTTGGTCCAAAGGCTGAGGAAGAGCTCTCCCTACACAAGACCCTGGGGACTGTATGTTGAGCTCAGTGGACCAAATGTGTGACAGTGGAGAGCAATGTCCTATGAAGACATACCCTTCATAATCTGCTGAAGCTCCATCTGCAGGGTCTGGACAGCACGCCCAGGGTGATCAGCAGCCGTGCGCTTGATCCTATGTATGGAGAGACGACCATCCACAACCGCTGCCACATCATCGTCTTCCAGAAAAATCACTCTGTTGGTGTGTTCAATAACTGCACTGTAAGAGTTGAGAACGACACTGAATTGGGGGGGGGGGGAGGAAGCACTCGCAGGTGCTGAGCTCTCTCAGGATTAGGAATCTGCAATCTAAGATGTTAACTTGGTCATTTTTCACCAAGCCACTTTTCAGCCCCTGTAGGACTTTCAAGAATCCTAGATTCTCTTAGATGAAAAGCAAGCAATGACGTTTCTTTTTTTCATAAAATCCAGGCCTATTTCCCCTGCATTTCAAAGCCTCAAAGGTGTTGGGAGTGTTCCCTATATCAGGTCAGTGCTAATGTTTCACAAACAGCAGAGGGTAACATTCTTCTCACATTGGGCACCCCTGTAGTCCACCCCTTCTTTGAGGTGCTCACTGTGGCTGCACACCAACCCTGTGAGGCGGAAGGCAAGTGAACGGCCCAGGGCCACGAAAGGTCTACAGGCCTGCTGGGGATGTTTGGAGCAGAGTGGTTGACAATCGCTGAAAAACTCTTCTGGGTTGTGCAGCTCTGTTTCTTAGGCAACTAACTATTATAGCAAATTACCTGCCAGTAGAGGAAGAGGGACATAATTTGCTAGTACAGACAGTTGCCCTCGAAACAGAGCCACAGAATCCAGAAGAGTCTCCTAGAAGCAGCATCACAAGAGGCAAAGACCATGGAGAAGACAAGAGAGGTCAATGTGCCATGAGAAGAGTAACATGGAACATCAGTGGTCTAATATATGCCTATTAGCTCTCGTTCCACAGTGGCTGTGGCCCTCTCTGGCCCTCACAGTGGCCCTGCACTCAGCCTTCTCATCGCCACGGCCTGTGGGAAGCCAGCCACAAGGCTACCCTCACCCACTCTGCTGATGCCACAGACCTCGCATCAGACGCAAAGTAGTACTCCACGGCTTTCTCTTCCACAGGGAAGAGGCAGGTAGTGCTGTCAACACGGGAGAGGCTGCAACTTCCCTTCTTGTCTTTGCCTGTAAGAGCAGAAACTTTTATTAGCTGTGGCAAACTGTACACCAAAGGCACACAACATTCCTTCAGTAAAACTTGCCTGAAGTCACAGTACCAACATGAAACTTTGCTTTATAAATGTCACTGGCCTGATCCACTAAGAGACGGACAAAATGTGCAAAGGCAAAAGCATCTTTTCATTTCACGTTGACTGTCGTGAATCAAGTAAAGTGATTGTTGGCAGGACGGACACACACACACACACACACACACACACACACACACACACACACAAAGCTATGTGGCTGTTTTTATGACTGCAATTTAACCAGTGTTCCAATTAGACACTTTTCAAGCAGTCTGGAATAGTTCTGTGCTTGACACTAAAAGGCTATATATGATATTCTAATTTAAGTCAAAACTCTTTGAACTGGAAGTGAACTCAAGCGGTATTAGGCAGCCACCAGCAAGAAGGGAATCACCACAGAGCAAAATAGACTAGGCAGTTTTTCACACCAGCTGTGAAGGCTGGTTCCCTACTAGGCAGCAACCTCAAAACCACTAGATACTTGCGCTGTTTGGAGGAGATGGTTTGTGGATACTACCCTATGAGGAAGAGAAGTATTGTACTGAAGTAGTGAAGAACATTTTCTGAGAACAATGGACAAGTGGTCTGTCCAAAACTCAGTTAATGTTCTTTCATATCAGGAAGACTATTATTAATAAGCATTTTTCAACCCCATGAGCCACACATACCCTCCCCTAAACCTGCCTGGCATTCAGCACTGGTGATCATGATGCCCAATGCTAGGAAAAGCATTTTCACCAATCTAGTTGAAATGGTTCTCAGAGGATAATCCTTGTTGAAATATTTCACCAGAGTGTTTAAACTGATGATAGACATTAAATACAACCTGAGGGCTAGCTTTCATGTTGATACTGACTTAAAACAGCTATGCCAGCTCCATTAAACCAGTAAGTCAGAACTCCTCAAATTTATATGCTTGTTTCAAATTAACAAATCAGCAGAAGACAGAAAAACCAGAAAAGGACAAAGAAGGGTTAGGTACCCTTTTGTTAAGTGAGAAGCCCCCCACACTTGATTTCTGCATGCAGATCTCCCCCCCATACACTGACATTACATCTCTTTAAAATGTGGTCATTGTTTTTCATTGAACGCAAATGGAGTTTGGAAACCCTTATACACACAAAAATTATACAAATCAGCAGTCGAAGCTGTGTGTTTGTGTATGCTCATATATGTTTACATCTGAGAAAGCCAAAGAAGTAAATGGTTCCTTAAAGAAACTTATTAGTAGAATATGCATTGTGATGTTTATTCAATTTTTTGAATTGAAAAACAATAAGCTACATATTAAAAAGGCAGTGCTCACTTAAAAATTAATTTACTAAGATACAGGAGGACTTGAATAATTAAAAAAGCATGTCTCAAATAGGCACCTTCCTCCAGTTTTATGGATATCCCATCAAAAGAATGATCTACAGATTGTGTGGCTGAAAAGTGTAATATGAAAAATAACTTCAGAGAGGTGTTGGCAACAAGAGCAAGTTCAACAATATCAACTTCAAACAAAAACAAACAGTAACATGAACAGAAGGCCTGCTTTAACTCGGATGTGATTTACACATAGGTTGTTTGAAAATTAATATACTGCTTTACAATAAGAGGTTCACAGCAAAACAAATGAAAAGGTGCTGGCCTTTCTCAACTTGCTCAGAGGACATATGGGCTTTGCCTTGCTTCTGGGGCTAGTGGAGACATAAGCCACTCTGAGCTATGCAAACCTTGAGGATGGGAGAGCTGGCTGCCATCTTGATCAAGCACAAGCAGTTTTAACAGCATGTGCTTATTAGATCATGAAGGCTTTAAGCTGCACATCCCACGTACCGTTACAACTTGTAAGGGGTCACCAGAACAATCTGGCTGAACAATTATCTTCTCGAGGAAGCACAGTTCAAGAGGAAAGAAGAATGCCAGGAGATCTCCCACAGAAAATTCCCACTCTATTTCAGACTACAAATATTTGGGAATGAAACACTAAACTGTTATAAGCCCAATTACAGGTTTGCAATGTAGACACACCCTTAGGAAGATTTTGCTGCTATAACATTTGTTTGCTCAAAACATACTTATCTCCTCTGGCATTTGGATGATGGTTGGATGTTGCCCACAGTGCTGGGCTTTGCCATGTTTTTAAATGTTTGTGTGTTTGTTAAATGTTTTTAATGCTTTAGCTTATTGCTTGTTACACTGTACTTTTATGTTCTGTTTAAGCCCCCTGGGAATTTGCTTTGGCAAGGAGAGGTGGGGTATAAATTCTTCAAATAATTAATATAATGGCGTCGACACTAAAGAACAGGAAGTCACTCTGTCCACCAGGATCCGACCAAAGGCCGCTGCACAGGAATGGAGCATTTGCAGCCAGTTTCATTTTTTAAAAAGTCTCCTGTCGTGGTTCATAAGGTCTGCAGGTAGCTGAAATCTGTGCGCTGCTGGCATAAAAGGAAGCAGAGATCATCTTGTTGGAGTTACCTGTTCTGTACAGTATTGGAATGTGGTCAGTAGAAAGCTTGTGCTCACTTCGCACTCCAATGAGCAGGGGGCTTCCCCTCCTGAAAACAAAATATCCAGCCATTACAAATGATGAAGACAACTTCAGAGCAGAATCCTCCATGCAAGGGCTTGTTCTCTCTTGGGGCTTTTCCTGAGCAACTACTGACCATTCAGCCTTAACTGAGAATGTCATCCGAGCCCAGACAAATAATACACAGCACCACCAGCTAACCATGCTAGCCATAAACATGGTAGCTGCAAACATGCTACATGAGAACTGATCACAGACTAATTTTGCAAAATGCCAATCAGTGTTGCTTCATATCTATATTATTGCAAATAAGTTCACAATCGGACAGATCTTAAGCTGTGGCTGAATTCAGAGCTGAAGCATTCCATGTGGACTGAACATACAGTTTATAGTCAGTTGGCCAAATTTTCAGAAGTCTGGCATCTTGTATAGACACAAATGCCAAAGCGGTTACCATGTGTAATTTAACATACTTTTAGTAAATCACTACATATGACCACACTCTAATCTTTACTACAGTCTTAAACTAGTTCAATTCAAGTAGCCTGAGAAAACTAGTTCTGTTGAGAAGGTGGAAGAAGGAAATATGAAACAGTTAATCTGCAGAACTCCTTGTCACAGGATGTGGTGGTGGCGGCGGCACCTGGCCTAGATGGCATTGGGCAGATTGATGGAAGAAAAGGCCAATCACAGATTACAAGCCATGATAACTGTGCAACCTCTGGGTTTTAAAGATGGCCTGTTTCCTAATGCCAGATGCAAGGGAGCGGCAACAGGATCTTCTGTGCTCCCAGAGGTATCTGATGTTAGAAATAGGAAGCTGAACTAGATGCGTCCTTGTAATTCTTTACAGATAACAGGTAAAGAATATCAGGTAAACAACAAGAAATCGAAACATTTCTCTAAGAAAATATTTTTAATATTAGCATGCATGTGGAAAATAGTATAGAAGGCAGTAAATTCAGATTCCTAGAGAGGATACCTAGAATTTCTTCCAATTTACCTAAACATTTAGGTAAAATTAGCTAAGAATTGTAACCTCTGTGACAGATTATCAACATGGGCAACATGAATAATGAAACAGATATACTGTCCAAGAAGCAAACCATGACCTGGGGAGCATTTAGTTACCTGGTTCCGACTGCTTGACCAGAATAATGAATACTCTTGAACACAAGAGCAAACGCACCTTCCTAGATTTGGGGGTGGGGGGGGAGGGAAGAAGAAAATGAGAAAAAAATTACTTTTCAGTTATATTCCCAATCAAAAATTTTAAGTCTCTCTCTCTCTCTCACACACACACACACACACACTGCAAAATGCTTTGAATAAATTCAAACTGTCCATGCATTTGTGTGGTGATCAAAGATTACAAAAAGGCATGCCAACATAGTGTGGTGGCTGTTAGGGTTGAACCCTTACCTGGACCAAGCCACATAGAGCACAGTGGCATATATTTCCAACATAGGCTTGTACTATAAGAATGGGTGCTAGAAAAACCCTGGTCCAAGTTAAGAAAATGACATGCAATTGAAGACACTACATAATTGCACTGGAGATGGAAAAATGCTGCCTTGACCACTTTGGAACATGCACTGACAACATGTGGAACATGCTGCTACAAGGTAAATTTAACAGAAATACGTCCTAATGAAGAGATTAAAGCTTAACATAATAATGTTTAAAGCCGCACTACGAACAGAAGCCCTGACACATGATGTGGCAGTGCACACAATCCTCTCTTGGCAAGATGCTCTCAAGACTGATCAACTGTTTAATGCCAATAAAGGTTTCTTGAATTGAATTGACTGATCAACTGTCTTGTTTCTAGTGAAAGTACTAAAGTAAAATTTAAGGCTGTATGGCATCTGATTGGCCACTGTGGGAACAGGACCTTAGATTAGATAGACCTTCGCTGGAACCCAACAAGGTTCCTTCTGATGTCTGACATTCTTTATATATATAAAAACGGACGTGGGTGTGTGGGTATGCGTGTGGGTGGGTTTGTGTGTTTGTGGGTATGTATGTTCTGAATAGGCTTCTCAACGCTTGGACCGATCGTCATGAAACTCGGCACGCGCGTACCTTGCGGCCTGGCGACAAACACTGCGGGGATCAGACCCCCCTAGACCCCCCTGGGGGTGGGGGTACAGGGGGGTCCCCACATGACAACGGTCAAAAACGGCCAAAATTGGAGTCAAATCCACAGTTTTCGGGGCCGCCGAGATGAGCGCCGCCGCTCCCGATGCCGTTGGGGTCCAGGTTCAGCCCCCCCCCCGACGTGGGGGGCAAGAGGGGGTGCAAAACACAACGCCGGCCATGCCCTGCTGGAACGCCTGGACCGATTGCCACCAAACTCGGCATGCGGAAGCCTGGCAGCCTGGCCACAAACACTGCGGGGGGTCGGGCCCCCCTGCCGCCCCCGGGGGTGGGGGTACGTGGGGATCCCTGTGTGAAAATAGTCGAAAATGGCCAAAATCGGTGTCAAATCCATAGTTTCCGGGATCGCCGGGACGAGTGGCGATGCTCCCACGCTATGCGAGTTCAGGTTCACCCCCCCTCGGCATGGGGGGCGGGAAGGGGTGCGAGACACAACATCCGCCGTGCCTTGCTGGGACACCTGGACTGATCGACACGAGACTTGGCACGCATACACCTTGTGGCCTGGCCACAAACACTGCGGGGGTCGGGGCCCCCTAACGCCCCCGGGGGTGGGAGGACGTGGGGGTCCCCATGTGAAAATGGTCAAAAATGGCCAAAATCAGCGTCGAGTCCACAGTTTCTGGGGTTGCCGGGACGAGTGGCGACGATCCCCACGCTGTGCGAGTTCAGGTTCACCCCCCCTCGGCATGGGGGGGGGCGGGAAAGGGTGCGAGACACAACATCCGCCATGCCCTGCTGGGACGCCTGGACCGAGCAACACGAAACTTGGCACGCATACACCTTGTGGCCTGACAACAAACACTGCGGGGGTCAGACCCCCCTAGAGCCCCCGGAGGGGACGCGGGGGGGCCCCAAGTGAAAATGGTCGAAAACGGCCAAAATCGGCGTCGAATCCATAGTTTCCAGGGTTGCCGGAGCGAACGGCGATGCTCCTGACACCGTCGAAGTCCGGGTTCGCCCCCCCTCGGCGTGGGGTGCACGACCGGGTGCAAGACACAATATCTGCCTTGCCCTGCTGCCACGCCTGGAGCGATGTCCACTAAACTCGGCATGCACGTGCCTTCCAGCATGGCAACAGACACTCTGGGTGTCAGGCCTCCCTAGCGCCCTGGGGGGGGCAGGGCCCCCGCGTGAAAATGGTCAGAAATCGACGAGATTGTCCTTGGTTCTGTAGTTTCTGGGCTCACCGAGGCCAACAGCGACACTGTGGGAGTTCGGGTCCGCACCCCCCCAATGTGGGGGACGAGAAGGGGTGCGATACCAGATCTCCACCATGCCCCACTGTGCCGCCTGGACCAATTGCCGCCAGACTCGGCGTACGTATGCCTTGCGGCCTGGCGACAAACACTGTGGGGGTCAGGCCCCCCCGGGCCCCCGGGGGTGGGAGTGCGCAGGGGGCCCGAGGTGAAAATGGTCGAAAACGCCCGAACTTGGGAGATGGGTCAGGGAAGGCAGATATAAACACCCGGGCGAAGCCGGGTACATAACAGCTAGTTAAAGATACTAACATAGAAAGCAGTTTGTTCTATGCACACAATCAATCCAAACCATTTCTGGAGCCCTACAATGAAATGTTGGGAAAGCATGACGATTCTATATTTTTTCTTGAGGATCAGAAACGTATACTGAAAATAGATTTACCAGTTGTTGGATGACCCTCTCTACCAAGGTGGTGAAGCTAATATCATCACTTTCGCGGTTGTCATACATGTACTTGACAAGCTTGGCAATGGTTTCTGTATCGGTTTCTGACTCAAATTCATACCCTTTGCTTTCCTGAAAGAAAATTAAGTCGTCTGAGATAGACACAGTTCACAGGGGGGGGGAAATGGAAACAGAAGGCAAAAGGCCAAGAAAGGCAAGGGTGACATTTTCACATAGACCATCTTGTATGCAAGAATGTCATAGTCACAACAATAGTCATAACAATACTATCTAGCTACAGTATGTGAATTTAATGTATGTGGTGGGGAAGAGACCTAGATGAAATCCAAACTGAATAATACCAAATTTACTGATAAATTCTGGTTCTGTACAGTACTTCCATGCTACATGATTGCACCCACTTCAAGCTTTCTAAAAATGTACATTCACGCACAAATGTTTTAGCACATTGAGAATTATGGCTTGGAATATAAAGTGAACACTTCAATTTTTTTTATAAATAATTGTTTCCTGTTCTAGTACACAGGAATTAGTTGATCAGGCCACCCATAGAACCAGCAGATTTAGAAGGCTAGGGAAACACACTAAAGGTATATAAGGTATATACTCACTAACTTAAACAAACCTTCATTTTGCTCTTCTATGGGCAATACAATATCCGCTAATACACTTAACTAAATCAAACACTTCAGCCTGAAATTAAAATCAAAATAAACTAGCTAACCACAATGTGGTTGTAATATTCATTATTAGTTACAAGGCACCAGCAGTATATTACAGAGCTTTATAAAATAAATATAAGAGAAACAGGTTTCTAAATAATTCAAAATCTAATCACTCCTTGAAGTTTTAGCACCAATCCACATATATAAAAAACTGACATTTCATCTGTTGTACCAATTGAGTAACAAAACAACTTCCCCCTCACAGCAATAAAAATGTTTGACATAATTTTGAAACAGATGGCAAAGATAAGCAATTCTTTCCTTGATACAGACATAGGCAGGTTAATAGAATCTATATACAAATGCACAGAATTTGGGAAACAAACAGGAATAACTTGAAATCCTAACATGGAAGGCAAATGCAATCTGATAGACATCATGGCAACTTGGTGGGATGAGATCTGCTCACAAGTTAACCCATAGCAAAGTACAAGAGACTTACCAAGAATTTTTTCAGATCTTTGTAGTTTGTGATAATGCCATTATGAATAACTATAAATTCTGAAGGGAGGGAAAAAAGAACACTATATCAATGGGTGGGATCTCTACACATGCAGCAAAAATGGCAAAGCATCCCCATTTTCCTCTTGCAGAGGAAGGAAAAAAAGACAGATGCCAAGTAGAGTTCAAAGACAAAATATAGTACACACAGCAAAGCTGGCAACAGAAGCTAGGAATCCCAAAGATCACAAGCATGTGACTAATTGAATGAAGCAAGAAGTCAGCCCTCACCCATAGTTCACTATTATTGGCTGCATCCAACTGGCGTACTAATGTATTTTATCCCATTTACAGTTCAATTTCCTAATGTAAGAGAATGTAGGCCAACCTCCATGTGGGCCATTACTCAAAATTGTTTTCTGTAGTAACTACACCAGAACTGCTGGTTGAGGACATTTAAAAAGGTTGTATTAACAATGCCCAAAGCAGCCCAGTTTTAGCTGTAATGAGCCTCGACGATAAAGACATCTGACAGATTAATGCTCCCAGAATTACACTTAATGGTAGTGTTTTAACTTTACTGTAATACTAACAGATCCCTATTGTTACTGCTGCAGCCAAATGACAGATTTTTTTCTAGAACAATCTAAACAGTTATTATTCAAATGTAACCTTTTCTTTAAAAAGCCTGTATAAGTAGTGAGGAATTCATTCTGTAACCCAGACGCACATTTTTAAAAAAGTTGTTTTAAATTTACCAAACACAAAAATGCTGCGTATTTAAGAAGGATTGGGACTAGCCTTGTTTTTATGGTTCTTCAGCCTTGCTTGAAGAACCATGAATGGTTTCCCAACATGCAACAGACTTTTGGCTTCATGCCGTTCTAGAGCCCACTTCCTTCATTCCATGCCAAAATAATGTTTTGGACTACCAAAAATATACTTTCTTACCTCGCTTCCCATTACTTTACTCCAGACAATCCACAGAGATCAATCACAAATTCTGTATAGTCAACAGCAGACCATGCTGGTCCCAAAATCAGAAAAGCCATCTCTTCCCCCGTAACCCCAGAAACATGCTCTCAGATCAGATCATTTTCTTACCATTGTTTTTATCTGAACGCTGCGGGTGGCTGTTGACAGGGTTGGGCTCCCCGTGGGTGGCCCATCGGGTATGAGCAATTCCAAGATGTACGTCAAACTCAATGTCCAAGTCCATATCCTGCTGTTCTATATGAAGGGAAAAAATGGTTTCATTTCATCAGAGCCACATCTATTCTCCCTGACAAACTGGGCTGAATTGGTGCAACTGTTGTCCGTTTACGCTTTGACAAGGCAAGCCCACAAATTTGGGCGACATCTTGAGAATGAAGCTTCGTTATAATTTTTGGCAAGGTTTCCATACTTCTCAGTTTCCTCTGTGTAATTGCTACATCGGACAGGAAATGGCTCCAAACTTTCAGGCTAACTATTAATATATTCCCTTCTCTTAATGCTAAACAATCTAAGCATTGTTTAATATCAGAATAGCCCAATTCTGACCATGTACAAACTGTAACCTTTAAGTTTCTATTTTAGACTAATATAAAATCAACCATTTAATCAAGCAACATTTAGGGTAAAAAGCATCCATAATTCATAGTCTTTTCCTCAAGCCCTGCCTGAATACTATGGCCAGTATTCTAACGGCTGGATAGAAATCAGCCATGGGTAAAGGAATACTGAGTGCAGAAACCAGAATCTAACTGGCCAAGGAGAGGTCCAGGAACAAGGGATCAAACTCTCAGTGGGAGCAAATGGCCTCCTATTTTGACCTTCATTCTCAAAAGGCAAGAGAGAAACTACAGCAGAGGCTTCCAAATGTGATGGATCCTCTGACTGCATTTTTAATCCAATAAATATATAGTACAAGTGTTATTTAGAACCTTTACTAGGTATTCTTTTTCAGTGTGGCCCTGATAACGCATGAAAATATTGGACCTAAACATTACGTAGATTGCAATCCTATGCACATTGTCCTGGATGTAAGCCCCACTGAATCTGACTAGACATACATAGGATTGAACTGTTAGATCAGGAAGAAAGACCTGAACATTTAAGACAGGAAGTTCAGCAAAGAACTTTCCTGAACCTGGTTTCCTGAACCCGAACATACACAAATGAATGATGTGTTATTTATATTTCTGCAATATTTCTGGTATATTTTTATTTGCACTTTATACATTGTATATATTTTAACTAAATGGAAGTTCATTAAAAAATTGTGCAATGCTGAACTTACTGTTCACTTCTTCATCCAAAGCTTTGACTTTGCCCTTCTTTTTGATGAGTGAGATTTTGCAAGCATTGGCCTCCCAGTCTTTATCGTTACCACCATCAATCCCAACTCCTAAAACAAAGAAGGCAGTAAAAACAATTACACAAAATCCACTCTGCAGCATCAATAGGTTTACTTTGTAAGAAAGCTGATATAACCATTATTTTTCCATATGCCAGAATACACCCTTGGTCCATCTACCCCAGCACTGCCTAATAGCTCTCTGGGGTTTCTGAAAAAGGGTCTTCCTCATTTCTACATGGAAATACCATGGACTGAACCAGAAAACTTTTGCCATGCTGAAGTCCTAACACAGCTAACTTTAAAATTTAAGCATGCAGAAACAGGGTTTAATTCAAACCATGTAAACGCAAATTAACAAAACTAATCAAGACCATAAGACAAAACAGCAGACACAAACCAGGTCCAGGTCATCTTCTCTCTCTCACACACACACACACACACCCCCCGGTAAAACAGGGGTGTCTTAAGCAGTCTCTTAAAAATTAAGATACCAGAGACGTCATAATGCCACTGAACCAGCAAGTTCCACATCCAGTGGGCCATGACAAAGAAAGCTCTGTGCCATGTGGGCACCAATCAAGTCCCAGTCAATGACGGCACTTGGAGCAGAATGTCTAGTGAAGAGCCTAAATGGCCACTTCCAAGGATACTGTAGCAGTTGCTTGCACTGAATGTAAGATTGAATTAGATAACCTCCGAAGTCCTTCTCAATTCTTAACATTTTTATGATCTCAACAGAAATCATATGGCAGAAAGTGGTTCTTAACACAGCAAGGATTCAAACGTATTTGTCTTTAAAGGTAAGATAAGGTATTTAAACATTTCAAAAACAGGATATGAATTATGAATCACCATTTATTTGCTACATAAGCCACTTTTTGAACTCATTGAAGTCACATACTCAGTGGCCTTTTGTATCTACGGGGGGCAGGAGTATAGCTAAAGAAGTGCAGAGGGGTGCAATTGCACCAAGCAACAAGCTTTAGGGGGCAATAAGCTGAGCTTGACATTAGTGGCCAAAAATTGTAAAAACCCTGATATATATGAAAAATACCATCATGTTACATATCACCAGAAAGGCAATTTAATGCAGAAAGCAATTAAACAAACCAGAGTGTAATATCTTTATCAAACATTATGGTCAAAAAAATCCAAGAACACAAAAATACAACTGTGATGTCACTTCCTGTTATGATGTCACTTCCAGGGCAACATTTTGCCCTCTGCACCAGGCTACACTTTCATTAGCTATGCCCCTGCACGGGAGATCCATTCTAGGACCACCACCACCCCACGGATACCAAATTCCATGGAAAATTGAATCTGCAGGGGATGTGGTGTGGTGCCGCAACACATTGGGGGGCAGCTCCCAGCCTCTTCAGAAGACCTCTTGGATGTAACTGGAAGCCACTTATTCAAATCTGTCAGGCCCACCGTACACACATACCTCCAATAGCATGAGGAATACATTCCCAATAAGTAGAGCATTGAATAAAACAGCACTTTATTAAGAAACATCATTGTTGATGAGGCAGGTAAATGGTACTCATTGGCCAGAATATACAACACACATTAGCTGCAACAGCTGTCCATTACACCCAAACTGAACAACAATGTAGCAGCGACAGCAGTAGTGGCATTCCACTTCCTGACCTGCCCACCTTCCTCACGCAGTCCCTTACAAACTAGAAATCTGAGAATGCTATTTCCTCTCCAAACAAGTTTTGGCTATTAGTCACTAGGGCTGCAACCTTACACACAAACTTACCTGGGAGCAAGTATTACCGAACTCAATGGGGCTCATTTGTGAATAGATATGCATAGGATTATGCTCTTATTTTCACTGCGATACTGGCACAGGGCCTTAGAAACAGTTGATGACCAAAAAATATTGCTAAATTCATGGAGGGAAGTTACTATAACAAATCAATCTCATAATGGATCGTGATCATATTCTCCACCAATAGCACATGCACTGAAGTATGCAAAAACTCACAATACGCAGCAAAACTGATGAGAATATATTGGGAACCACATACTTCTATAAACAGAAAGAAGTTTACAGCTTGCAATAAAAGCAGCTTACCAGCAGAGTCGTATCCTCTGTACTCCAGTCTCTGAAGCCCCTTAATAAGAGTCTCCAGGATCTCCCGTCTTGTCCGGGGAACATGATAGTTCAAGTAAGCAAAGATGCCTGCAAGATTGATTTAGGATTGAAACAAAAGACTACGTCAGTTGATAAGGCATTTTGAGTATGGTTTTTCCTGATGGTCAAGAAAATGTTGTGAAGGAATTCATCCTTTGCATAAGATAAAAGGAAGACGAGAACCACTAGTTTTTGCTATGGGTATTCTAGGTAATACTATATTTCAGAAGTTTTTATACACTGCTGCAATCTCCTTGCTTTTCAATATTTCATAAGGGGAAAAATCACTGTTTTGAAAAATTTACAGGACAATCTTAAAACTGACATTTGTGAAAACAAGATAAGGTATTAGCAGGGTAAACTACAAATATTTAAAACATTTTTCTCAACCACAACAAAGCTTAGGGAGCTACACCTCAAAAAAAAGGCAAATTCTAAGAAAGATAATTCTTTCTGCCGTATACAAGAACATAATACATTACATCCAGATACAATACCATTAAAAATGAAACATCCAAGAACAAGAACAAGGCTGAAAGTACAGTTCTGGCACAGAATACTGGCAGCATTCAGAACCTTTCTTTGAATGGCAATAACAATAAAATACCTCACGCTCAGATGACGCCTCCTCCCATTACTGGCTATTAATGCTAATACAGACATGAATTACTCCATATGCACTCTAACTATGGTTCCTCTCCAGAAAATGTTTTATATATCCGGGACACAAATGCTGTCAATAGAATAAAAGCTCAAATGTCCTAAAAGTATCCAATTCTCTTTCTAGTGCTTTTAAGAAAATCTATGGATAATAGAAATATGGGAGGGTCAAACCCTACTTGACTTAACTCTTGGTAAATCAGAAATATCTACATTACAATATGGGTGTGATGACTCATGCTGTCTAACTTCTTCCACTTCCTTTTACGCAAAAACCAATGTTGGAAGTGGTATCTGTGGTTATATTTATCCCATCTAAATAGAGGCAGGTATTTATCTCCTAGAGCAGCCATTTTCAACCAGTGTGCTATGAATGATCTACCGGTGTGCCTTGGGATTTTGGGAGAGGGTCATTTATTATAATAGGGCCACTAAGGGATGTGAGCCCCCCACCAGCAGCATGCTGTGCCTTGTCAATTGGCAAAAAAGCTGATGGTTTGCCTTGACCATTTTAGAATCTTGCCAGTGCACTGTGAGATGAAAAAGGTTGAATCTCTCTCTCTCTCTCTCTCTCTCTCTCTGTGTGTGTGTGTGTGTGTGTGTGTGTGTGTGTGTGAGAGAGAGAGAGAGAGAGAGAGAGAGAGAGAGAGAGTGTGTGTGTGTGTGTGTGTGAGAGAGAGAGAGAGAGAGAGAGAGAGAGTAGTTGAAGCGTCATTAAAATGTGTATGTGATGTGCAAATGTGTGAGAACAAGCAAGAGCAGAAAAGATGAATCCTTGGGATGAGCACCCTTTTAAATTTTCCCCTTCTAAGTAGAAGCCATTGACTTCTATGAGAAGAGCTCCACACTCTGGGGCAACTCCACCGCTGGGGCACTGAGGTGTTCAGGATACATTCTACCCTTTACCTCCAACACTGGAAAATCTGAACCCTCCCCACCCCCGAAAGGGATCTTCCAGGGGGCAAGTGAAGATGCATTTGTACCCTCTCTCACCCAGAATTTTCTCAGTACCGAAACCCACCCTCCACCTATCAAGACGAGCATTTTATTATCCTTTATCAGATTCACAATGAATTTCTCTTGTAATTCAAAATTTACTTCCTAGAGCCAGCCACCTGAAAGCTGCTGTTAATTACCACGCTGAAAATACCCGAGGGCACCACATCTGTTCATTGGGTTACTAATTAATTTCAGGAAACTACATTTTTTGAAATGGAAAATGTTCTGTAGGAAGGTTTCCTCCTCACTTCACTGTTTATGCCTTGGTAAATATTTGACCTCTGCTAAAACCCACATATTCCAGAGAACATTATTAACATTCAAGTAACAAAATGAGAGATGTATCAGTATTTCAGCTTTTGCCATTTCCACAGCTTTTAATAACAGAGAAGTGCAACAGAAAAAGCATGATAGTGCTGTGATTCTAAGACCTGTCACCAGCTGTGCAGTATCACCAGGTTTACCAGTCATAGCCCACTCCCAGAAGTACTTAGTCACTGCATTTATTTATTTTTGACATTTTTTCTACCACCCTTCAACTAAAGGGATCATCATGGAAGAAGGAAGCAAAAAAGAAAAAGTAACCGGAAAGTAATTCATCACGTCAGCGCATAATAAACTCACAGTCTGTGAGAGTAAAGCCTCTCCCAAGGCAAACTCCTCCTACAACTAAACATGCTTTTATTCTGCTATAAGAGAACCTGGTTGGAATTTACAAACATTTCCAGTCCTGCAGATTGAGCATAAACAAATTTCTCAATTTCCAGCAGATCAACTCTTTCTGAATCCAGATGCAAAAGTATAAAAACACTTAAACCTTCAACACAAACGTTTTGTAAATCTCCTTGGTTTGATTTAGGGAGATGACAGCTACCCAATGACATTTACCTCACAGTGGCAATATTTGCCTGAATGATAGTAAAAGTGGCCTGCCTACCAAACTGAGTCAGATCCACAATTTTCAATTGTGTAGTAGGAAATTGTGAGTGGAAAAAGATAAAAAGATAGAAATACCTATTCCACAAAAAAATGTAAGAGTAATCCCCATGCTTAGGTTATGGATAAATAGTGGCTCCTGGGTCTCATACAACTAAAGATAAATAGGAAAGGATTCATTTTAATGCAGATGCTAAATGGAATGTCCATCTTCATATGTATCCCAAACAAATGATCAGAACTGTTTGCTCTAAGTGGGACGGGCAATTTTAAATCAAATCAGGTCCCAAATTTGAGTTTGGGACTACCAAATACTACCCAGTGTAAAGAGATGACTTCCTTCCTTTTCTGCTAAGTAGGAAAAACTTGTTCAGTCAGTTCTGGAATCTCACCTGAACCTTGAGCATCTTCTCAGCTTAATGCTTTACTTTTTCAGTTCTGTGGACAACCCCACCCTTCAATTTACTCTGTACTGCTGAATCATGAAAAATTAAATTTCACCTTTGATAAAATCCAGTTCAGATATTCCACTGGATTATTTTTAAAACAATTTATATCCCACCTTTGCCTTCCTCATCAGGAGTGCCCAAGGCAGCTTACAGTACTTTTTTCCCAAGGGATGAGAACTCCAGTCTTGGGACTCAAGTCCAAATTGTAAAAATACATGTTTTTTGCTGACTTGCATAGACTTGAGTCCCATGTGTCAAGGACTCAGGCACTGACTCGAGAATGGATCTGAAAAACCCGAGTCTTAGTCTGAAATCCCGCGGGTCTGGGTGTGCTTGCTTACTGTTTTTGTGGTGTAGGGCCATCTGAACACTGGTAGTTCCAGCTAGGAAGCAGGGAAGGGTTAATGTTTGCATCAAGCAGGAGGAGGAGGGGGAGAGGAAGGCGGGAGCAGGCTCTCTTGTCCATCTCTGAAGGAACGGATTGGACCAAGGAGGGCAGAGTGTATTTTGCCTTAGGAATGACAATCTGAGAAGCCTAGGGAGGGGGAGAAGCCAGGGAGGAGGTGGTTTTTAGCTATCACACCTTCCTCCAACATCATGTCTCTGGCAGGCTTTGAGCTCTGTTGTTACCTGGAAGGAAGAATCCTCAGTGCAATGTGACTACTTCTGAATGCAAAGGATTGGATCATACTGCTCAAAATATAAGCCTCCCAGCTGCTGCAGTGCAACCCTGCTCATGCTTGCCAGTTCCATCCCTCACACTGTCCATCCGGTCCCTCCCGCCTTGCCCAGTCAATCCCTCTTTATTTGGTTCATGTCCTGTGTTCACAGCTCATTTCAGAAAAGACTCTTGACTCAAGCCAAAGCGCTGGGCAAGTCAACAAAGGGTGCCTGCCAGGACTCGTGCCCAAGTTGAGTCTTGGGGGCGGAGACTCGACTCAAGATTCATTACAGGGCCGAATTCCCATCCCTGCTTTGTCCCCTCCATATCAGAATGCACTTTGTCCAAAATATTAATTATGGAAACTAATAGAAAGCTTCCTCCTAAGAGCTGCTTGCCTTTTTACCCAGGGGCAAGTGCAAATTGTTCAGAAATATTTCCATTAATACAAATCTAGGATACAATTGCAGCAGCACTGGCTTGGCTTGCATACCCTTTTAGCACTGGAGAAGCTGGGCAGAGAATAATCTGCTTTCTACTTTGCCTGTTCTCAACAATAGATGAATAACATTGAGTCAAGTGAAAAGCTGCCCATCGAAGACAGGCGAGCTAGATGGAGAAATTTAAAAGTAAAACAAACCCACAAGGACAATGCACAATCTCAGTTTTATAAGAGAAATAATCCCCTTACAACCACCAAAGATGGCTTGGGGGGAAAATATCCTCATTGTGTGTCTCAAGACAGCAGAATGATGGTGTCATCATGGAAGAAGGAGTGTTGTCACACTCCAACAAAGACATCCAAGCATCTGTCATAACCTTATTTATGTATATTAAAAAGGATGTTTCCAGACACTGCACAAACGCAATAAGCCATCGAATCTGCAAGTCACATACATCCTCCAGGATTGAATGTGCAGAAACATGTACTGTGCTCCAAACTATTTATAGCACAAATTGCCTCTTCTATTCTTAGCTTTGTCCCAGTTTCCATTTTCTGAGACAAATTTACATAGTGTTAAATACACATGAGCAAAATGTGGTGCTTTATTACAATGACCTTTGGTAGAAACCTTTCAAAAGAGCCACAACTTGTGCTCTATGTCTAAAGCCCATTACAGCATCATGTATGGGGGAAGGGGCAACTTTTAATTCCTTGATTCTAAGGAGAATATCTACAAATGAAGACAGACACAAGAAGTAACAGTTCCACACGTTTCTGTAGTTATCAATCAATCAATCAAACAAAAAGTATTTATATACCGCTTTTCAACATAAAGTTCACAAAGCAGTTTACAGGCAAATAATAAAGTTAAATGGCTCCCTGTCCCAAAAGGGCTCACAATCTAAAAAATGCAGAACACCACCAGCAGCAGCCACTAGACAAGACACTGCACAGGGGTGAAGAGGAACAATTATCAGACCCCACTCAAAGTACTGCATCCAGCACAGTATCATATTTTAAGGACACAAGCTAGAACAATTTCGGAGGAAGTCCACAAGGATGGGACTGTAAGTCTATAAGTCCTATGAGCAGTGGTTCCCAAAATTACCTGATCACAACACCTCCACAGCCTCTTCAGCTGGGTGCTGCAATCTTGGATTTCACAAAATTTTGCAAAATCTAAGATGGCATCCAAATCTCACAAGATTCCATGAGCTCCAAGATGGCAGCACCCAAATCTCATGAGCCATCTCGAATCTCATAAAATCTTTTGAGATCTAAGATTGAAGGTGCCTGAGGGGGGACAGGAGAGATCTGAATTTGATCTATGACAGAAGCAGAATGTTAAAGCGGACTGCAATTCCCATGCTCTCACCCCAAGGCGTGTTTTTTTTCTTCTTTTAAATTGAAAACTGTACTGTCAGGCACATTTAAAGCAGCTTCTCATTTGTAACAGCAATGAGCCAGAAGTATGAGTCTGGTTAACCAGACTCTCTGCCATAGATACCTTATAGATACCTATAGAGGCAAGCCACTTTGCCTAAGCCCCCTAATCCTGCAATATTCAGGAAACAACCTGAACTTACCTGCTAAAGGTTTTGAAAGGATTATAGGAGACAGACCCTTCTATAAATATGCACAGGCTATTGTATGTTTTAAAGGGCTTTCTTTTTTGAATCTCCCCACCCTAGTGCACTGCATCAGAAAATGGTTTTTGAAAACAGGAGAGTTTAAACAGAAGCTTCCATTACATCCAAGCATCTGTAATTAAAAAGGATACATTTGCAGACAAGACATGAACATGTTCAAGACAGAGATGTTGAAGGTTTATAAAGCCCAATATCAGCTGTCACTAAGGCTACATACATAAAATAATGCATATTTTTGCCCCATTTCTCCTTCCTCCAATTCCCCTTTCTTCCTTGGATGATCCCCTTGAGTTGATATCTAAGTGGTAACCACCACCACCACCCCCGGCAGGGACAAGTACCTGTTTCATCATGCGCATGGAAGAAGCTTATAAGGCAACAAGAGGGAAAATAAATTAAATATAATGCTGTAAGTATGAGAACAGTAGGCCCAAAGGAATTCAGACCAGAATACAAGAAAATGCTGAGTACAGAATCAGGAAGGTACAAGCCAGGGAAACATAAGCCCCCTTTCCATACCAAAAGTACCTCCACCGGCAAATCCAAAGCTCACCACTAGGTGTCAGAGAGGCATTTCATGGCAAGCAGCCAAACAAGCCACTCAGTACAGCACCTCCTCACCTGCATGATTCCACTTAGCACTCATGCTTGTATCCCTTTCTATACTTTGCTTCCCAGGCGCATCTTTCACATCACAATCTACTTATCCTTTGCCCAGCCCTGAGACTTACTGAAGGCGGCGCATGTGAAAATACATATTTTCCCTTTCCCCAATCCAGGCACACCTTCCCAGCATCACCCATTCAACCCTCTCCCACAAGCCCCATCCATCACACATACATTATCCCCCTCAAAGTAGCTTTTGCACAGAAACCTGTATTCAGCTCATGTTACACTATAAAAGCCCCACATACTGTCCTGTCCACTGGCAGAGCATGCAATACAAAGCACAGCATTCATAAGTGTGCTGGGTTTTGATCATTGGTCAACTTAGGGAGCCAACTGGGGAGGGGAGGGAAGTGAATGAAAAGCGTTCATTATTTCTTTGAGTTCATTATATACACTAACATGATGTATACCTAGCTAACATGCATATACACTGGTGTGCGTGTGCGTATGTACATTTCGCGCGCGCGCACACACACACACACACACACACACACACACACACACACAGGATCCCTTATCCAGATACCCAATTATTCCAAAATCCAGATATTTTTGTCCCAAACTTTCTGCAGTGTGAACACTAGAAAGTCTTGTGCTTATTCCCACATATCGGCTGCAAGTTCTGTTCTCCGCTCTGTGGGGTCTGCCATTGCTGAAAAATATTCAAGAGGCCAAATGGGTCACAGAGAAAAGAGCAAGAACAGCATTTCTCATTATACTGATGAAGTTATTCCAAAATCCAGATACCTTCCTGTCCCAAGTAGTCCAGATAAGGGAAACTCAACCTGGGTGTTAGTGCATGTGTGCAAATACACACACAAACATATACACTCATTCACATATATACTGTATGTGTGTACACACACACACACACACACACACACACACACAGAGGCATGCCACAGTATCTGCTGGGGTTGCATTCCAGACCCCACCATGGATACCTGAAACCGTGTATACTGGGGGTGCCTTTTTAAAGACAGGAGAACAGCAGTGGGTTTGGGCAACAAGGTTAAAAAAAGAGAGATTTGTTTAATGTTCGTTTCTTTTTAATAGGCATCCCTGTGAACATGGATGAAACCATGGATACTGAATCAGTGGGTACCGGGGCACACCTGTATTCATTCACACACACACACACACACGTGTGAATACATACATACATACATACATACATACATACATACACATATATATATGTGTATGAATATATACATACATACATATACATATATATCCATGTGTGTACACACACAGTGTGTGTGCGTGTGTGTGTCCATACACACACATAGAGAGAATATGTGCATCTACTCACTCGCCCTCACACAACGTTTTGAGAAGCGAAGGCGCCCCCTGCCACGGGCACTCTTCACATGCTCAGCGGCGCCCTCCAGCACAAGGGAGAGGGCGGGGCAGAGCTGCCCTACCCCTGCCGGCGCGAGCCCCTCTCAGCCCCCACCCCACTCCCCCTCCAGCGCGGCCGCCCCTCCGCGTCCCTCCCGCAGGCAACGGCCGCCCTGCTCACCGCACATGGTGGCGCTGGTCGCGGCGTCGGCTGAGGAGGCTGAGGCTGAGGCGGCCGCTCTGCTCCGCTGCTGCTGCTGCTGATGCGAGCGGGCGGGGCTGCGCGCGCGGCTGAGGCGATTCCTCCTGGCAGGGCAGCGGCAGAGGCGCGGCACGCGAGCGGGGAAGCGCGCACGCGCCGCACCCGGCCCGCCATTGGGCCTCAGCCGGCCTGGCTCCGCCCCCAAGGCTGCCGTGGCGCCTCGGACGTGGCAGCCGGAGCTGCATCCGCCTGGCAGGGGGAGGGGGAGGAGGGAGAGGTGACGTCAAGTTGAGAAGCTCCTCCCACGCCGCGCGGCACCCGGAGTGCGGTCCTGCGCATGGCTCGTTGTGCGCCCCGGGGCTGCTGCCGGCTCCCGGCAAGGCGTGCGCTGAGTTGCAGTTGCAATTTGCACAGGCAGCGCCCAAGAATTGGGGGAAACGGGGCGCTTCCCTTCCCACTTCTGGTGTGGAGGATGCTGTCCAATCCCCCTTTGAAAATATCTAGGCCAGACTACATCACCGCACGCTGTGGCAAGGAGTTCCACAGACTAATTGCACATTTGCAAGGTGCTAAAATTGTCACTGCACACTATCAGGTTTGTTTTTCTCATTGTCAAGGCACATCATTAAAATTGTCAAGGCACACCATGCAGCTGGTGGGGGGCTCACATCCCGCAATGGCCCTACTAATAAACGACCCTCCCCCAACTCTCCTGGCACCCCTGTGGACCATAAGTGGCAGGCCGAATAGGGCGTGTTGAAAAAACGGATGGAGAAAAGGGATGCATGCAGTGCAAGGATCCTGAACTGCGCCCCTGACATCTATGCCTTTTTATTGGCGTTTTATTCTACCTGCATTTCTGTGTAACCAGGAAGGTAAAGGTAAAGGTAAAGGTTTCCCCACGACCGAATGGTCTAGTCGTGACCATTGTAGGGGGCGGTGCTCATCTCCGTTTCAAAGCCTGTAGAGCCGGCGTTTTTGTCCGATCATGGTGGCCAGCATGATTCTACGCCGTAGCGCACGGAACGCCGTTACCTTCCCACCAAAGTGGTTCCTATTTATCTACTTGCATTTTGGGTGCTTTCGAACTGCTAGGTTGGCCAGGAAGAGACTAGCCCAAATATAAGCATGCCTTGACTTTCATCCACTTAGCTAAAATCGCTTTGCTCTTTCAACTGCTTTCAATTACAACTACATTTCAAATTTCAGCCACATCCTTCCCCACTTCGTCCAATTTCATCCAATGTTCCACTATGGCTGTTAATATTCTTATTTTTCTTTTTATTTCGGTTTTAGGTTTCACATGCATTTGCATGGGTTATAGTTACTTATTTACATTTTTCACGGGCCAAAGTAAATTTGCTTTGACAGCCACCCATTCTTTTGACTTTCATCCATGCTCAGGTCCCTAACCAGTTGAAAATGCAAGGTATGCCTGTAATAGAATGCTACACTAATATAATCTAACCTAATACTAATTCACAGTATAATCCTATGAATTTATATACTCAGAAGTAAGCCCCACAGACTCCAATGGGACTTACTCCCAGGTAATAATGTATAGCAGTGTTATTCAAACTGGTTGAGACCCGCTTAGTGAGTCACGACCTGATGCCAGGTGGGTCACAGAAAGCTGGGAGCAGCCATCTTGGAAGCTGCAGACCTGACTCTTGCTATATTCTTTCGTGAGTGTTAACCATTTGAATTTTCAAGTGAGGGTTGTTCTTTAATTTTATTTTTAGTTCAGTGCTTTTACATCATATTTTGTCCTAATCTTGCTTTCTGTCAGGGATGTTTCATGGTTGCACAATTGTTGCAGTCTAAGAATGCCAATTTGCATTCCAGGAGTGTCATTTTGTCAAAATGACGGCACTTCCGGCTTGATAGTGTCACTTCTGGCTATGATGTCACTTCCAGATTAATGACACCACTTCCAGTGGGTCCCGACACAAGTGCCATTCTAAAAAGTGGGTTCCGGTGCTAAAACGTTTGAGAACCACTGATGTATAGGATTGTAGCCTTCTGCTTCAGCCTACAGCCAGTTGACATATTACCTTAGGGCTGCTATTGTCGTCTACAAAAGTTGTTGATGCAATAATGTTCCCACCTTCTTTGCCATAAAAATGCCTACCAAGACTTTAAAAGAAATTTCAAAGGAGTTGTTGCATCAGAGATCCAGGAGTGACCACCTCATGTTATCTTACTCAATTTTGGAAAATAAAATGAGCATACCTGCAACACCTGTTTCTGATATACCTTGTGTCAACCCATAAGGAAATTTCAAATCTAGTGTCTCAACTGTTTATCTTGGAGTTGAATGAATGACTGCAGTTCTCATGTATCAAACCCTTTTAACATCCCTGTACTTGAGAAAAAGGAATGTGGTTGAAAAGGTCATGTTTGACAATTGCATCACATTAGGCAACACAAAATTGGCAGACGCAGTAAAAACGGAAAACCATAAATACACAGCCGTTCTCTTCCAGGAACTTGGAACAGGTCCCATCTTGATACCCCACCTTTACCCATGTACAGGATCAAGACGGCAAGAACTTGGGAGTCACAACAGGCAAATCAGGGCAAAGAAAAGCTTGCACCAAAAAAGCAAAAGCCAGATCCTATGCAAAACAAGCACAGCCAAGGTTCTGACTGTCTCTCGGAAGAGGTTGAGGATCCCTTATCCGGACTGCTTGGGGCAGGAAGGTGTCTGGATTTGTCTGGATTTTGGAATAATTGCAGAAATGTTTTCTCTTGCTGTTGTCACTGTGATACATTTGGGTGTCTGCGCAGGCCTCTTGGACATTTTCAACAAAGGCACACACTACAGAGCAGGGAACAGGACTTGCAGCCTGTATGTGGAAATGAGCACAAGATGTTCACAAGATGTAATGTTCACACTACAGAAAAAGTCTTGGACAAAAATGTCTGGATTTCGGATGTCCAGATAAGGAATAATCTACCTGCATCTTTCTGCGTGACCAGTTCTTCAGCTTTTTCCTAGTCCATCGCCACACAGGCAGTAGGGAGCTGCTCAGAGGGTCATTAGTATGCACTGCAGGACACTGCTGGAGGCTGTGCCACTTGGGCCCCTCAAACACTAAGGGTTTTCCTCAGTACTGAGAGTAGCTTCACAGTTTGCACTTCACTCTGTGGCAGCAAATGAACTTTGCTTCAAATGTTCCCCAACAGAGTGAGTCTGCTGCCCAATCCTTAAGACAGAAGGAAAACAAACACTTTTCAGCTGCCTACCCAGCAATTTTCAATTTCAAAATTTTCACGTTGGTGTGCCGCTGATGGTCCACAGATGTACCGCAAGAGTTTGGGGGAGGGTTATTGATTAGTAGGGCTTTGGGAGGATGTGAGCCCCCTCACCACCACCAACCCAGAGGCGGATCTAAAGGGGGGGCAAATCTGTAAGTTTTGCAAGAAGCCTTACCTTGCAGTGGAAAACACTCCTCTCCTGCACTGTTCTAGCCAATCCTCACAGGGAACAGCAACATCTTGGCGTTGCTTACTGGCTACAGCAGCAAGGGAGAGGAGGGATTTACATGACAGGGTAAGGCTTCTTGCAAAACTTACAGATTTGCCCCCCCTTAGATTCGCCTCTGCACCAACCACATGGTGCGCCTTGACAATTTTAGTGCCTTGACAATGTGTAATTAGTCCATGGAACTCCTTGCCACAGGATGTGGTGGAGTCTGGCCTGGATACCTTCAAAGGGGGATTGAACAGATTTATGGAGGAAAAGTCCATCACAGGTTACAAACTGTGATGGGTATATGCAACCTCTTAGTTTTAGAAGTAGATTACCACAGAATCCCAGGTACAAGGGAGTGGCAACAGGATGCAGGCATCTTTTGGCCTTGGGTGCTCCCTGCATCATCTGGTGGGCCACTGAGATACAGAAAGCTGGGCTAAATGGGCCTTTGGCCTGATCCAACGGGACTCTTCCTATGTCAGTGTACCATCAGATGAAAAAGGTTGAAAATCATAGTGCTATTTATACAGCTTTCCTGTTTTTGGGTTGCATGATACAGCATTCTCCTGGGGCAAACAGCATTATCCTAGGGCACCATCATCATCTCTGCATCCATGTCATTCACTTGTGTGGGACAAAATAAAAGGGTGCAGTTTCAGAAAACACTTTGGGTACGGAATCAGTCCAACTCAGCTGAAATGATCCAAGTCTTTAAATCTTCGAACAGCAGGAAGGGAAGCTAAGAACAATTGACCAGACGCAAAAGATCACACCACACAAATCAAGAATGCTGTAGACGATATTTTGTATTGACGTGCCTTGCTAAAGCACAGCAGATCTTCAACAAAGAATGTTACAATGCGTTCATGGACATACCCCAGAATTAAGCCGGACATTGCTTTCTGTTTGGGAAACTCAGCACTTGCGTATTTGAAGACTTCATTCCTATCCCAGGAATGCTTGTGTTGTGAATACATAATATCACACACTTGCATTTTCCAAGTCAAGATTGCAACATGGTTGTTCAAAATACGAAATCCAGCTTATCTACAAGATATTGCACTTTTATTCTGGTGGAAGTTCTCACAGCTACTGTATTAAATATTACATTAAAATTGCATGTAACTTCACACACTACAGACCTTACTCTCTTCTGATTTTAAAACTGTCCAATATATGCTCACTTGGAACAAACATTCCCCACTCCCTCCATTTCACATTTATCTTTACTGAAAGAGCCCATCTTTGGCTTCCGTAAGGAGTCCCAGCTTTTGCCCAGCTCACACCTTCTAGAGGCACAATTTTAAAGTCATTCACAATGTGGATTATCTGGACCATGACATATCTGTAATTAAATATCTGACCATATCTGTAATTAAAAAGAACATTGGTTTAATTACCTCCTCATAGTCTAGGTAGTTAAAAGGAGCAACAAGGTAGTTTTATCCACCCTTTCAAGGCTTTGGGCAAAGTACAAATTCTCATATAATCCACATTTATGACTGAATATGTAACTTCAGAGTGGTAATTATTCTGGATTACTAAAGGATGTGGTCTTGTGTTTAGATGGCACTGGTATTCAAAGTGAAAGTAAGGAAAGAAAAACTCTGCTCCAGTTCCACTGCTGAGAGAAAAAGAGGGCCAAACTTCAGTTCACATGGTTGGACATAAGAAACTGAGCCCTAAGATTATAGCATCCACCACAGCAGGGAAAGAGGATTCTCAAGTAACCTTCCCCCTATGGGAAGATAAGAGAACAGAAAGAGTATAGAACACAGTTTTATTGGGCCAACACAGGTTTTAAAAATGAAAGCTATGCAGTCACACAGAAGGCCTTAATCTTGTCACAGAAAGCCTTAATCTTGTCACAATCGCTCTATTTTGGATGACATGGGGTCTGTGTGCTACAGTGTGTTACATGTAAGAGGGGCAGAAAACACATATAGCAACAGTAAGACCCAAAACATTTACAGCAAAAGATCACTGAATTTGATTAGACCTCCCTGGTCAACATTTACATTAATATTTATCACTGCACTGTCCTTCAAAATACAGCCATGGCTTCCTGGCAAATGTTCCCTAAGCCCACAAGAGAGAGAACATATTTCAAAAATGTCAGTTAATGCCAAAGCAAACGGCTTCCTTTTATTTGTGAAAACAGAAGATAGACAATCTTTTAAGACTGCTTTTCACATTTGTTTTGCTATAGTGATAAAGCAGAGATGAACAGAGTCCACTTATAAAGTCTCTGGAAAGGGGGTGTTGAGATCTGGGGTCTTTTTTCACAGTCAACGACCAACTTAAATATATTCACTTGGAAAATAAATTGTGCTTAACACCCACAGCTTTCAATTGCTTCAGGTTGGGTTTGCTTCTTTTTCCTCTGGATCCTCATCATCAACAACCTGAAAGGAAACAAGCTGCAAGATTAAAGTACAGCCCACAGCTAATTGCAAAAACAAAGAACAAAAACAAAGAACACACACACACCATGCGTCAGACGTCACAAGGTCACAACTTGGGATCCTTGCAGGTTAACTCCCCGTGTTCAGAACCATGTAACACACGTAACACGCTTATTAAGGATGCAATGCTACCCAGCGCTGGGGTAGGAGTGCCGGCCAGCCAGCGCCCTATCCAGTGCTGGGTGGGGGAAGGCTGGAGCCTCCTACGGCAAGGGAACGTGCCATTCCCTTACCATAGGGGACGCCGCAGCCTCCCCTATGTGCTCCTCAGATCTGCGCCTGCTAAAGAGTGGCACAGATCCGAGGAGACAGCGCGGCCCGAACTGGGGCCGCATGGTCTCCCTGACGGGCTTAGGATGTGGCCGTATGGCCATCTCCCAAGCCCGCCCACGTCCCAAGCCCACCCCCTCCCTCCCTCCAATCCCTGTGCCGCCTCGGCAAGGAGCCTCACTTGCGCCAACCAGCTTCGGTCGGCGTGAGAGTCTCAGCATGGGCGCAGCATGGTCGGCGCTGCCTGCAGCACCGGTCCTGTTGCCTTAGCGCCAACGCGGGGGTGCTGTGCAGGGTTTAGGATTGCGCTGCAAAAATCCTAACACATAACTCTCGTGTTTAAAAATAATCACAAATGGTAATTGGAGTAAAGTTTTTGCTGCCTGTGCAACACGGGTGCTATAGAGACCCTCCCCCATATTCGATTGCGGTATCCATGTGCAAGCCCGGGCTTTGTATTTGGCCCCAGCTTTAGTTACCCAAACACATTCCTCAAAATCTGACAAACTTATTTTCCTTCTTAATGATGCCCCTCCTGAGGTCATGGAGAGAGTGGCTAAATTCCTTCTCCAAGCTGAGCAGAAGTTTCGGGCATGAGCCAATCCCATGTAAATAGTCTGTAGGTATGATGTTTTTGTGAATCCACAACTTATTTATTTACATATGATGACGACCCCTAACAGGGAGCAATGGGCTGTGTGTAATGTGTATGCCAATACGGGTTTTCATAATCGTAATCGCCGTCATTGGAAATAGAAAAAGCTTCTGAGAAATCTCCGTTACTTTCAATATCCCAGGCCCAGCCTCAATCCACTGTTTACTGATCAAAACCAAGCTAACCTTCCAAGAAATTCTAAGCTAAAAGGATGAAAGAACTGCAGAGGAGACTGTAAAAGAAAAAGTGTCACCTTCACCGAGAGTGGCGGCCCTTGTGACCCAACACAGCTGGTGAGGTCAGAGTGAAGGCGGTGCAGTAAAGCACACACAAGGTGACAGATGCCACCTGCCATGCTTATTGGCCCACTTGAGGAAGACTGGTCTGGATCACTCCAGGCAATCTGCTGGTGAAATTTAGGCCCTGCCCCACTCCTCACTATTGCACCTCTCCAGGGTTTTCAAAAACACCTGAGTGCCTGAATTTGTAAGAAGGGAGAATTTCACAAAGATTAGCCTTTCCCATCACATTGCTGCAGAGCATCTGATGGAACTCTGTCCATTCTGAAAAACAATCCTCCAAACCTCTGGAAATCCTGTGCTGATCCAACTCTCTCTCCCCCACAAATAGTTATTCCTCTTGCCCAGCTCCACTTTGCTCAACTGAAGCCATGTCCAGTACCAAAAAATCCTCCACCCCGATTATTCCCCCTTACATTCTGCTCTTAAATGAACCCAGACAATAGATCTGCACCATCTATTCCAGTCTTCAAAAACTTACTTGCACAGATCCTCTGAGGAAGTGTGAAGCAGAAATTCGGTAAGCAGATGAGTGACAATAGGACGTCATGCCCTTTAAACAGTGCTTACCTGTTCCACCCCTTCGACTTCTGGAATATAGAACTGCAGCATGTTTTGGATCCCGTTCTTCAGCGTTATGATGGAACTGGGACAGCTCGTGCAGGAGCCCTGGAGCTTTAATTGCACAATCCCGTCTTCAAAGCCCTTAAAGATGACATCACCACCGTCTTCTTGAACTGTTGGCCTGTGGAACGTTGAATCATAAATATGCACAATGGATAAAGTATTAAGAGTATCACAACAAGAGGACTCACTCAGGGCTCAAATGACTGCACTGCTTTTAGAAGCAGGGGTCAGGGCAGTGGTGTTATTCTGCCGGAACGCTGGGCGGGACATCTGGGTGATCGACAGCCTGCCCGTCGCATTCCGCAGCGTTACGCCGTTTGCTTAACCAATTACGCCGCTTGCGTACGTTACGCAAACGGCGTAACGCTGCGGAACGCAACGGGCGGGCTGTCGATCACCCGGATGTCCCGCACAGCGTTCCGGCAGAATAACACCACTGGGTCAGGGTGCTGCCCCACCTCCACCCCTCCAGGGCAGCACGTGGTTCTTTGCCCTCTTCCACTTTGGCTTCCACTTCTGTGCCTTCAATTCTGGCATTTCTTGTGCCTGAAACAGTCCACCTCTTGCTATTTACCTCCTTCCCCCCCCCCCCCCACACACCCGGTGGGGCAGGGGTGGGGGGGGGGGAAACGGGACCTCTCTCCATTCTGCTTACTTTTAACAAGTTCAGTGTCAGGAGAACCCTAATCCTTGCCAATCAAAATTCTGCAACAGGAATAAATGATGCAAATTTAGGAATGTTACATAAATTGGCCTAGATGGCCTGCATACGTGAGCTGGGCACTAGGCAAGAAGGGAAGCCACAAAGCCCTCCCTCAATCCCATTCTAGTTTATGGAATTTCACAACAAATGGAATGAATTGTAACTGGTGAACTTAACACACACTAGAAAGGTTCTAAATCCTTTGTCTTGATTTCTACAGCAGAGACACCATTGCTCTTTATGTTCCTTTTTCTGGCGTGAATATTCTGGTAATAATTTCAGAAATTCCCTTCTGCTTTTACTACGACAACATTTATAAAACTTGCAAGTTCTGTTGGCCTGTACAATCAAGACCAGACAGAATGTCTTTCCCTTGTAAATTCCTCTTGGATCTGGTCCTGTAACCCAAGGTACTGCCAGGATTGCATCCCAGAGGCAAATTGTCTCCATCCAACTAGGTTCCCTTCCACACGTAATTGTATCCCATAGCAACACTCAACTACACTGAAAAGGCTTGTACAGGATCTCCAGACATCCACCTGCAAAAGACTTGCCCGCATTCATCATCACTACCACCACTTATTATCTCCTATCAAATCATTTAAGCTCTCAGACGCTAACAGACCGATGCATTTAATTCACAGCTTGGCTGCTCAAACACAAGCCACATTGCAACAAAAATACTGATGCCTTCATTTCCTGCTTACATCAGCCTTTTGCTTCCCAGTAGACTTTCTGATACAGTCAGTCCTCATTATCTGCAGGGGTTAGGTTCCTGGAAAGCCTTGTAGATAGCAAATTCGCAGATAATGAACCACTGATCCTATGGGATGAATAAGGTTAGGTGCAAAGGGTACCTTATCTGCCATCAGAATAGAGCAGAGCCTCTCACGAAGCCAGCAGAGTGCAGCAGATCTTTGAATGCTGCAGAGACCTTCCAGAGGCTGCAGGGAAGTTCAGAATAGCACCTGCAACCAAAACGGAGCCCTCAAACATGGCCGGTGGATGCTTCTGCCAGCCATTTTAAAGGGGTCAGTGCTGGTCGTAGGTGCCATTCTGAAGGTCCCTCCAGCCTTTGGGAGGTCTCTGCATAGGGGATAACGAGGACAGAAGTGCAGATAATGAGGAAAGCAGCAATTCTGCACCTTGCAGGTAATGAGGTTGCATATAAAGAGGACGGATTGTACTTTCAAAAGAAACATGCTCTCTCAAAGACTGGCAAATGCTGAAGTGCCACAAGCACTTCGCTACGACGATTAGCACAAGCCCCCAAAAACAAATGACAATGTAATGGGTCTCTGATACTTTTCTGGCAAACATGGAAGGAGAGGTACATTTATGTTAAAATTATTTATGGAATGCTACTGTAAGGGGCTGTATACTGTCACCCTGCTTATTTAACTTATATGCAGAGTACATCATGAGGAAGGCAGGGCTGGGTGATTCACAAGCTGGAATCAAGATTGCTGGGAGAAATATCAACAACCTCCGATATGCAGACGACACCACTCTAATGGCAGAAAGTGAGGAAGACCTAAAGAACCTTCTGATGAGGGTGAAAGAGGAAAGTGCCAAAATTGGCTTGAAGCTCAACATTAAAAAAACTAAGATCATGGCCACCACTCCCATCACTTCCTGGCAAATAGAAGGGGAAGAAATGGAAGCAGTGACAGATTTTATCTTCCTGGGCTCCAAGATCACCGCAGATGGTGACTGCAGCCATGAAATTAAAAGACGTTTTACTTCTTGGGAGGAAAGCTATGGCGAACCTAGACAACTTAATAAAAAGCCAAGACATCACCCTGCCAACAAAGGTTCGCCTAGTCAAAGTGATGGTTTTCCCAGTAGCAATGTATGGCTGTGACAGCTGGACCATATGAAGGCAGAGCGCCGAAGAATAGATGCTTTTGAATTATGGTGTTGGAGAAGACTCTTGAGAGTCCCCTGGACTGCAAGGAGATCCAATCGGTCAATCCTCCAGGAAGTCAAGCCTGATTGCTCCCTGGAAGGACAAATCCTGAAGCTGAAGCTCAAGTACTTTGGCCACCTCATGAGAAGAGAGGACTCTTTAGAAAAGACCCTCCTGCTGGGAAAGATTGAAGGCAAAAGGAGAAGGGGGCGGCAGAGGATGAGATGGTTAGATAGTGTCACCGAAGCAATGAACATGAAGTTGGGTGAACTCAGGGAGCTAGTGGAGGACAGGGAGGCCTGGCGTGCTGTGGTCCATGGCGTCGCGAAGAGTCGGACATGACTTAGCAACTGAACAACAACAACTGTAAGGGGCAGCCAAGGAGAAATGGAAGAGCTATTTAAGGGCAAGAGGCAGTTCAGATAGCTGGGAGTGATGCACAGGTTGCAGGAAGGAGGATAATGGGGTATGGAGCCTAGAGGGCCAGGAGAGGACATAGCAGGAACTTAGAAGTAACTTTGGCAGCAGAAAATAGAAGGAGGTTGAAGTGAGACACAACACACCAAAAAAAAAAAAAAAAAAAAAAAACCAATAGAGGAAAAAACAAGAAGTAACCAAAGCGTGGACCATAGTTGTTGTTGTTGTTGGGGCAGAGATGAAGGGCTATTCTTCTGCAAATGTTGTTAAAGGAGAAGCAACACCATTTGGAAACAAACTGAATATGGGGAATGACAAAAATAATAAATTAGAGACAAAACCAAGGCTTTGATCCTGTTCAACAGGGTGTGTGGTGACATGTGAATGGATAACTACAAGAAGAAAGGAAATGAGGGAGGAAGGAAGGAGAAGAAGTCCAATCTTATTGCGTTTCGGGCAGTGATGAAGGACTCAAGCTGAAACATCAAATGGCCGTGGAGACCGACACGGGAGATTTTGATTTTTGGATTATTAGGGAGCAGTGCATTGAACCGTGGTAGATAAGAGTTGGTATGTTTCTTTGGCCTCTGTTGCCTTCATTTCCTACTCTCCGTGTTTCCTTGCCAGGGTCTCATGTCCTCGCAAGTCATAAACCTGGCCTGGGAAAAGAAGGATTCCTCCTCTGTTTATGTAAACAGACCTTCCCAGGCACAAGGGCAAAGGATGTTGTATTTCACACTTGCCCTGGATGCCCCTTTCCATGTTTTGAGAAAAGGCACCAGACGTGGAGCCAGGGAGCTTATCGGGGACACAGCACTGCAACTGTCAAGGCATGTTTATGGTGCTGGCTGCCAACATGCTCTTTTCCTCTTATCTCTTAAGTATAAGTATCCTTATACTTCTTATACTGGAGAAGTATAAGGAGCAACTATGCCGTGTGCTTGGGGTCAGAAGGTCTTCGCTGTTTTCAAATAAGCCTGTACCTTTCCTTTCTCCAGCCTGTAAATTGATCAGTTAATAAATTCCACATCAGGATTATGAGACTGAATAGAGGGAGAAAGTTCTGAAGCAGAGAGGCAGCGGCGTCATGCAGCCGGAACGCTGGGCGGGAGGAACAGGTGAGCGGCAGCCCGCCCATTGTGTATCGCTCCATTTTGCCGAGACGGCGAAACGGAGCGGTACGCAACGGGCGGGCTGCCGTTCACCCGTTCCTCCCGCCCAGCGTTCCGGCTGCATTATGCCACTGCAGAGAGGCAACGCTGGATGACATCAGGACAGAAGTGGTACTGAAAGCCAGACTCTTTATGAGATCACCCATGGAAGACATGTAGTCGCAGGAGCTAAGAACAGATCACTGAGGTGCCCTCAACATTTCAAACTCATCACCCTTTTCCTGTTTCAGCCACTTTTACTGTCATCTCCTTCTAAAAAGAATAAGCTTCAAATCTGTGTTTTCAAAAACTAGACACTTCTTCCAAAAATGGGGAAAAAAGGCTCATGGGAATGAAACAGCACAACAACCAAATCCATCAAGAGGCCTAATGAACGTACATCAATATATCACCGTGAGCAAAATGCATTTTCATAAAAAAACTAAAAAGTGCAGACATCTCTGCCTGTCAACCTGGGCTTCAGCTAAATAAGTCGTTCAGAACTTCTTTCCGTTTTGCCACCACATGCTTTATACGAACAATGCATAGTAGATAATGCTTGCAATTACCTTATTCTAGTATCCAGCAGTTCTTTGATCATTAATACAACTTCATCATCTTCTTCAGATGCTCCTTGAGTGGTACATGCAAAAAAGAAACAATGACCCATATTTATCGCAATCTGTGATAGTAATGGAAGTATTAAAAAAACCCATAAGGTCAGATTCAGCAGTTTTTTCACCATGAAAAATTTGGTTTGTTTGAATAATATTGCAAAATTCCACAAGAGACAGATGGATACAGCACAGGGCTGCTGGCCTGCCTGTTCCAGCGGAGCAGATTCCACGCGCCCTAAGTGCCTGAATACTGAAGTTTCATTGAGCCATCTTGACTACAACAAATCTTGCACTTTTGTCTGGTTAGGGACCAGAGCACGAATGAAAGTCAAAAATGAATGAATGGCAAAGCAGACCCTTATCTAGCTTGCAAATTTATTTTGGCGGGCATAAAATGTATAACACATATGAATGTGTGCAAAACAGAAATAAAAGGAAAAATCAACACAAGAACATTGTGGAGGCTTGGATGAAATTTGAAACTAAGTTATAATTGAAAGCGGCTGAAACAGCAAAGCGATGAAAGTCAAGGTATTGCTATACTGAGACACATATCCACAAAAGTGGCCAGACTTTGTCATTTACCTGTTTCTGAAGGAGGTGCCTCTTCAGTAACGACAGGTAAACCAGAAGCATAGAAGTCCATAATGGTGGCATAGATATCTGGTTTTATTAAGTTCCAGTTCAGATCTTCGCTCTCCTACAAAGTTTTAAAGAAGAACACAACAATGCATGACGAGACGAGCCTTGCTGGAGTAGACCAAGGCCATCTGACCTAGTGAGTTGCTTCCAAGAGAGGTCAGCCTTGGAAAGCTCACAAACAAGACATGAAGGCAATGGTTCTCTGCTGGCATACACCTTGTGTACATGGAGCCTCCTACAGCTAATAGTAGTAACAGATCTATCCTCCGTGAAATCTTTTTGAACACCAACTGTGCTAGCAGCCGTCACTGCATCGTGCAGCAATAAATTCTACAGTAATGTGCTGTATCAGGAAATGTTTTCAGCTTGAGAGACTTGAGAGTAATAGATATACTTCCTCACACTACTTCTAGTCAATATTGTTGGGTGATCATGAAATACAGTGGGCCCTTGGTATCCCCAGGGGATTTGCTCCAAAACCACCACTACCACCCGCAGATACCCATTTTCGTGGATAATCAAATTCACAGGGAGGGCCTCAGATCATCTCCTGGACATGACCAGAAGGCACCTCTGGTCACACCTGGGAAGACCAGGGAAGCCCTCCAGCACAGGCTTGGCACTTGCGGATACTGAAATCAATTGTATGCCAATTAAAGGTATTGAATTGAATTGATTTCAGTATCCGCAAGTGCCAAGCCTGTGCTGGAGGCTTGTATATTTTTCTTGTGTTCTCTTCCATTAATGGTCCAAGTCTGAGAGAGAGAGAGAGAGAGAGAGAGAGAGAGAGAGAGAGAGAGAGAGAGAGAGAGAGAGAGAGAGAGAGAGAGAGAGAGAGAGAGATCAGACTTGGACCATTAATGGAAGAGAACACAAGAAAAATATAGAATCTTACATCACAGAATCACATCTTCAGATATTGTCAAAGTTTACACAACTAGAACCAAGTAAATTGACTTTTACTATTTGCACTATAAATGTGGCTAGTTGATTAACAAAAGCCGGGGCCTTTATTGCAAATAAAAACTTTAAACTCTCTGAGTCATCATTCAAACCAGCAGAATGCAAAAGCGGGTATAAAAATTGTTCTCTACTCGATAGATGTAGTGGACAATGGAAAAAAAGATGCTCCGAAGTTTCAATAACACCCAAATTACACGGACAAAATCTTAGTGAATAGGGGGTGCCTTTAAATCGACCCCATAATACTTCAGAGGGGATGACATTACACAGTGCAAGCTGAAATCTGCAGATGCCAAACTGATGGGTAAGGAGGACCCCCTGTACAGGGAATATGTCTTTAGAGGCTGTGGCACTGCAGAGATGAGAGTGAAAGGAAGAAGCCAACATGAACAGGAAAGAAAAGCATTGCTTAGATCAACTATGGTTGGCCTGTTGTAAGTCTGGCTGCTCAAAACATGGTCTGGGTTCTAAACAGTAGTTAGTGAAAACCAAGGCTTAATATGATGTCTGAACTGAGGCAAGATAAAAGGCTTCATCAATTCACACTCGGACCACTGTGCAAGGCTATAAAACTGACTGCCTTACTAAGAGATGAAAAGGGTTTGTCAAAATCTTTCCCAAGACACAGCATTTTGGGATATGCGTTCTGCTGCTGAGCATCGGAACACTCAGTGCTGTGGTTTCATAGGAACTGGCCTTCCTACTGCCGTTTCTTTTTTTAGGGTGTCTTTAATGCCTCATTGAATTTATTTAGGTATTAAAAAATCATCATTTTGTTCTGTGGTCTACTACCTGGCGTATTCCCCCCACTCACAAGCCCCGTGTGGACAAGTATCACATTTCTTTCCAAGGCATCCAGCCCTTCCACTGATCCTTTGGAACAGGAACCAAAAGGCATAAACAGTAATTGCTTAGATCAATGGTTCCCAAACTGGGCACCGCAGTGAACTCATCAGTAGATATCCCCGGGGGCTTCTTCTTCTGGGTGCTAACATTTTATTTGAGGCTTACCTTGGTGACGGTGATGAAGTCTGCACCGAAGAAGACACTTTTAACCCCTTCAATTCTGAAAAGCTGTCTACAGAAACAAAACAAAAAGCTTCTGAAAACCTATCCAACTTTCCAGCGGCAATGCAGCCGCTTTTGCCAAAAGGGGGGGGGCAGGGCATCCGCAAGGCAGGGGGACTGTCATGGATGTCTCCTCAAGGTAAGGAAACATTTGCTCCCTTACCTCAAGGCTGCATCGGTGCCTGATACAGCAGATCGAATCAAACAAATATTCTTTCTAAATGGTTGTAAGTCATAGTGGATACAAAATTGTAAATTGCCAAATGACAATCACCACCAGACATGCAAGCATGCAAAGTTTTCTAAACCAAAGAGAGCTGGTTATCCCCTTCTCTCCTTTACTATGTCACAAATGATTAAAGTAAAACTAGTGAACATTTTTATACAACACTAAGCCAGTGGTATTCAAACATTTTAGACCAGGACCCACTTCTTAGAAAGGCACTTGTGTTGGGACCCACCAGAAGTGATGTCATTAACCTGGAAGTGATGTTGTGGCAGGAAATGACATCATCAAACAGGAAGTGCTGTCATTGTAACATAATAAAATGACATTCCTGAAATGCAAACTGACATTCTTGGCCTCAGCAATTGTGCCACCATGAAACATCCCTGACAGAAAGAAAGATGAGGACACAATACGATGTAAAAGCACTGAACTAAAAACAAAATTAAAGAAAAAACCCTTACTTGAAAATTCAAATTGTTAACACTCACAAAAGTTATATAACAAGAGTCAGGTCTGCAGTTTCCAAGATGGCTGCTCCCAGCTTTCCACGACCCACCTGACATTAGGTCCCGACCCACAGTTTGAATAACACTATACTAAGCCATTTGCACATACAACAACTTTAGGGCAATCTGGGAGTGGGTTCATTGCACATAAGGACTAAATTACATATTACCATGCAACTGAGTATACAATCTCTATTGGAAAATGCCCCCAGGAGAGGGTGGTTAGCCTCTGAGAAGGGACAGGAAGGAACACTTAACCTTAATCCTTCTCTCTGCAATTATTTCCTACCCCCCCCCACCCCAATCTCTCTGCTCAGTGTTTTTAACCTCGGAAGGTTCCAGACTGCTCTGTGAAATACACATGAGTCTGAATCATTGGCAGGGATAAAAGCAATGGAAGTGGGGGGGGGGGGTAAGAAAAGCTACTAGTGGGGGAAAGATTAAGTGCACCTTTCCCTCCTCTGATGCAGATATAAGTCTACCAAGAATAAACAGGGAGCATCAGTACTCATGACATGCAGTTTGCTCTTCAGTCTCACTGAAAATATTTTGATCTGACCATATAAACCAACTTACAGCACACAAGTGACAGAACAGCAACAAACCTTGCCAAGGGTGAACAAAATGTGGAAGCCGGAGAAGTGAATTCCATAGTCCTAGACTCCAGGACTGGTTTTCCGGGGATAAATTTCAAACTATTTGGATTTGGAGTGTCTTGCGTCTGAACAAACATGGACCTCACTTCAATTAAAAAAAGAAAGAATTAAAATAAAACATCTGTAATAGCTTGAACTGGATCCAATTTTCATATAATATGAAGAAGATGGTGTTGCTGGATCAAATCAAAGGTTTGCAAAGTCCAACATTACAGTTCAAAGAGCAACACCTAAACACTTTCTGGTGCCCGCCAAGCAGGACAGAAAGCCTTCCCACTCTCTCCACCACCTGTCACTCAAATGGGCACACTGCCTCTGAACATGGAAGTTCTGTAGCCATCTTGACAAACAGGCATTGACAGACCATGTTATTTTCTTTCTTAATGATCAGGCAGTTGCAAACATTGCCACGAAGAAGTGAGTATTTACCCTTCACACCTGCTTGGCTGAAATTGTTTTGTCATTAGGTTTCAGTCTCTTATCCTCTCTATGACGTCCCCTTCCCCTGAGGAGACCTCGCTGGGTACCACAGATCCCATGGGATGCATTTTGCTACCACTGCTCCTATGGGAACTGAGCAATTCAGGATTGGGCTGCCCACCATGACAAACAACGAGCATTTTTATCAGCAAAGCGTCTTGCACACTGGTCACAGTAGGACAGCGAGGTATGCTCCAAAGCAATTTGTGGGCCAAGATTATTAAGAATATTTATATTCTGCTTTTCGACAAAGCGGTTTAAAGAGCAAGGCAAAGATGCAATAAGCGTTGCACCATTGAGAACAGTTTTGCTGAAGAGGGGTTTGTTTTTGTTGAATTCATAAGTGGTGTCAATTTGCAAGACAATATGCAAAACAACCATTTGTTGCTTTTGCACTGAAGATTGCAATGCAATGATAGTAAACCTGATATTAATGCTGAAGAATTGTGAACAAAATCACAGAACACCACCTTTTGCATTTTAATTCAACAACTTTTCAAAACAATAATGCTATTTTCAAACACCTCTTTGGAATGACGCTGCACGCAAAAGTTGCAAAGAAATGAGCTTTCTTTGCTGCCGCTAATGTCCCTGATTGTCTGAAAACAAGGTCTAGCCCATGCTCATCACACATTTTCTTACATCATCACTCAATTCCTCCACCCTGTCACTTCAGAGCCCTCCCCCTTGCTGCCACCACCATCCAGGTTCTAAAAGCAAATTTCCAGGAAAAGAATTATTCTCACTTGTCATCTGTAGTCTTGGAGGCAGCAGGAATGCCTTCTGTTGTGTGGCAAAATGCAGAGGCTGTCTAGCTGCTTTCCTGGCATCTTTGAATCTTAAGTGACAGAAACTGAAAGAGAAAAAGACCAATCTTACCAAGAAAGCCACCATTTTAGACTTCAACCGTCTTGCAACACATCCCATGCCGCCGCCCCCCCCAAATCTGAGGTCATTCAATAACTAAACTGCCAATCTAGACTTCAAATCTGCTCTACTGAAAGGCTTAGGGCAAGTTAAGAGGGGATCTTTCACCCCACAACCATCTTGGTTGGCCAAACTCATCTCAAAAACTGAGTCAGGACTGGAGCACCCACAATGCCGAACTACAAGAATACCCTAGCTAGCTCTCAGGGGTCTCTTTTCTGAGGCTCTCTGAAGGGAAGCAAGATTGCCAAGTATCCAAATCTTGGCTTTGTTTGCCTAATTGTAGTTACTAATAGTTTCTTGTCATTTCAGTAGCAGACTTTTGCTGTTACAAATAGGAAATTTTGGCTGGTGCAGCTTTTTAAACACTTCCATGCTGAGCTGCACCTATCAAAATTCCCTCTTCTGTACAATGGTTAAAGGGATACGCACTGTTTCCTCCATTGTATCTGGTCACGCTGGGGAAGTGGGATTGAGGCTGAGTCCCCAGTTGATTTATTGGGATCGTGGCACAAAAAAGGCTGAAAACCACTGCTCTAGGGCTGCTGTTCCTGCTTCAAGCAGTGGGTTGGACTAGATGGCCTTGAGGACTCCCTTCCACCCTAGGATTCTGTGGGTCAGGAAAGGACCCCATAGTAGCACAAGAGCAAAAGGCTCTTATTAAAGCAACAAGAAGATGCTCCCCAAACGCGGACTCTTGGGGCTGCAAGCTGTGCAGTGAAGTCGGAAAGACCCCATCCACTCTTCATCCAGGGGAAGGCAACAGGACGTTTGCATAGACATCTACTGGCTATTTATGGGGCTCCCCTCCCTGGACAGCAACACTGAGGCTCAGCTCTCCCAGACAGGATATCCCGGGGTGGGGGCAGGCTTTATAGTTTACTATTGCGGGGATAGAGTTACATCAGCATTATCACCTATCAGCCCTATTGCAGCTGCATCCCCCAACCACCTTAAGGGCCAAGTACCCATGGTTTTGGAACTGCTGGGCTATGGGGACTGTTCCTGCTTCAAGCAGTGGTTGATGGCTGCAAGCCCCTTCTGTGGGCCAGGAAAGGCACCAATTGTGGTACAAGAGCAAAAGGCTTTCATTAAAGCGACCAGATAATCCTCCCCCCCCCCCCCAAAAAAAGGAAAATTTTGAGACGCTTAAGGTGGGGCAGACATGATTGAGATGTACAAAATTATGCAAAGGATGGACAGTGATGGTCTTTTCCCTCTCTCACAACACCAGCACCAGGGCACCCCCACTATAACTGAGTGCCAGGAGAGTTAGGACAGCTAACTCTCAGCATGTAATTAGGCTGTGGAACTCCTTGTCACAGCATGTGGTGATGGTGCCTGGCCTGGATGCCTTCCAAAGGCTTCAATTGGACAGACTGAAGGAAAAGTTCATCACAGATTACAAGCCTCAATGTGTACGTGCATCATCCTGACTATGGAAGTAGTCTATCTCAGAATGACAGATGCAAGGGACTGGCAACAGGCTATGGGTATCTTGTTGTCTTCACCGTTGTCCTGAGGGCTCCTAAAGGCTAGGGTTACCAGATGCAAACAGGGACAGTGTGCCTATACCTTTAACCATTGCATAGAAGCGGGAATGTGGGCATGCGCAGCTTATCACGGAAGCGTTTCAAAAGCTGCACCTGCCCAAATTCCCTCTTCTATATAATGGTTAAAGATGGAGGCACTCTGTCCCTGTTTGTATCTGGTAACCCTACTCAAGGCATCTGTGAGTTGCAGGAAGCTGGACTAGATGCCCCCCCCTTTGGCCTATTCCAGAGGGGCTCTTCTGATGTCCTTATGACTTGGGGTGGGGGCTACAAACTGGGCAGTGGAGTGGGAAAGCCCCCCCCCCGCGCGCTCTTCGTCCAGGGGAAGGCAACGGGAGTGGCGGTGCAGAGAGACCCGCTGGCTGCTTACGGCTCCCCCAGGCGGGACACCCGGGGGGGGGCACTTCATAGTTCACTATGGGGGGAGAGGCACGTCAGCGGCGCCACCTACCAGCCTCTCAGCCCCGCCGCCGACACAGCGACCCCCAAACTCCTCGCAGCCGCCATCTTGCCGAGCGTCTTCCTGCGACGCGACCCGGGAAGGACCCCGCCTACCGGGCTGCCCTCCGCAGACGCCTGAGTGGTCTTCGCCAGGCCCCCTCAAGGGGTGCCCGAGGGCGGGCCCTGCTGGTCGTGATGGGGACGTGCAGGCTGAGTGAGTCGAGAGGTCGGATTTTCCCTGGGTCGCCGGATCAGTCCCGGGCGCGTTTCCTCGCGAGTCAATCAATCCCGAAGTTGCTCGCCGAGGCGTCAGACTGCACCAGGCTGGGGCTGGGCCGGTGCATGTGCATTGACAGCAACAGATGGAGAGTCTTTGTTTAACTCACTTCACTCATTTATATCAGGGGTTCTAACTCTTTTTAGAATGACAATCTGTCGGGGCCCACCGGAAGTGATGTCATTTAACCTGGAGGTGATGTCATAGCCAGATGTGACATCATCAGGCCGGAAAAATTTTAACCCTAACTCCATATGACAAAATCAAATCTAAATTAATTAAGTTAATTAGAGTTTTACCGTAAGTTTAAACATTTAATTAAGGAAGAATCCGCCTAACCTTCCCAAGCACTTGCTAATCTGTTGTTGTTTTTTAACTCCCCAAACATCCCAAAGGCTGCAATCCTATTCACACTGACCTGGGAGGAAACCCCACTGACTGCCATTGTTAAAAGCACATACATAGTAGCTTGTTAAAAGTACAGCTCTGTAACATTTCCTCAAATGCAGTCACATACGATGGCAGCATCAAATCTATTAAAATTGAAATGAATGGGGGGACACCCGAAACTGGCTTGCAACCCACCTGGTGGGTCCCAACCCACAGTTTATGAAACACTGATTTAAACTATTTTAGCATAAGCGTTCAGCAGATGCAAAGAGGTGGGAAGCCTGAGTGAGGAGGCAGGAAGGTGTGTGTGTGCATGCATTCACTTGTGCCCCCCAGCCCAATAGAGAAGGAAAAATTATTTTGGAACCCCCCCCCCCCAAAAAAAAGTCATATGCAAAAAAATAAATAAAAATCCAGCTCAGATAAGGCATGGTGATGATATTTCACAATCAGCCATGATGACAACCTCCCAGCAATGCTACACAGGGTGCAATCCTAACCAACTTTCCAGCCCTGACATCAGTGGTGTCATTCAAATGATTTAGGGACAGGAACTCACTTTTGATTGGCACTTGTCGGGAACCCGGAACCAGCCACGGAACCTGTTAGGATCCGGAACGCCTATTCTGGTCCATTCCCCCTGAATGACATCACTGACTTCGCCCCCCTAGGAATCCGGAGTCGCTCCCTTTAACCCTCTGAGTGCCGGCCAACCAAGAAGAAAAGCTCTTTGTAGAGGAATTGGGAGGGGGGAGGGGGGAGAGTAAAGTGGGCGGAGTCAGCCCTAATTTTAACTAGTGGAACTGAGTTCCCCCGCGTTCCCCCTGCATGACATCACTGCCTGACATAGTTCCGCCAATGGGGCATGTGCTGCATTCTACGCTTGTGGGGCAGTCACGGAGGCCTCCTCAACGTAAGGGAATGTTTTTACCCTTACCTCGAAGCTGCACTGCTCGTACCCTGCTGCTGGAAAGTTGGTTAGGATGGCACCTTAACTCTGCAATGTTTTGAAACCTGTTTCCTCCTCTGAAGCTTATTTTAGCAGTTTCAAAAAGGTATATAAGGTCTTCTGGTTTTAATCTTGACTTCAGTTGATTCTCTGTCTAATCTATCTCCCTTTGAAGTTTGTTCAGGAATTGGCACCTTGAGATCTGTACAGCGTCCAGCATCTGTACA
>JAJKFI010000164.1:607355-622599 GCA_029204185.1 Lerista edwardsae | reverse complement strand
AAAAAAAATGGTGTCTACTTATTGCATAGAGGCAAGTGGCATGTCCTACGCAGACAACAGATGAGAGCGGTGACCAGATCATAGCACACACATTGTATTCCAGAATGATCCACTGAACAAACTCAGAGTGCAATCCTAACCTGGAGTTAGGCCGGCATAAATTAGACCAGCAAAGTTTGGCTGGCACAAGGGATACCATAAAGTATGTTTGTACCACTCTTGGAGTCAGAGAAGCCAGCACACAGACATCCGCCATCCCCCTAACTCTGAGAGTGGTCCAAATGCACTTTATGGTGGCCATTGTGCCAGCCAAACTTTGCTGGCCTAACTTGTGCCGGCCTAACTCCAGGTTAGGATTGCGCTCTCAGTAGTGTACCTAACATTATTAGGTTCTGTCACAGTGTGTCGTACACATAGATTCATGACATTGAAACTACCAGTTGTAGCAAGGTCTGACTACTGTCATATACTGTAGTTTATTGCTAATAATTGGTAGCCTTGAAGTGTGCAAGGACAAGCCTATTTGAAATACATTTTTAAACTTACAATTGTAAACTTTTAATTTAATTAAGTTGGTTTCATATGAGGGGTGTTAACAATTTTCCTGTTTGATTATGTCTCTTCTGGACATGATGTCACTTCCAGGTTAATGACATAACTTCCTGTGGGGTTCTCAGATTGTCCTTCGAAAAAGTGGATCCCAGTGTTAAAAGGTTTGAGAACCACTGACGTACAGGATTCCTATCTCTGACCATTTATTAAGTCCCAGAATGTTTTAGTGCTAGACTATGTGCAGCATTAATTTAGAAGGTGCTTTTGAGCATGCGCAAAGTATCTCTCAGCTCCATCTAATGACACCCGGCTGACGGCACCTGTCCAGGCTAGCTTAAACCAGTTCTCATTTCAGAAGATTGTTGGTCCAGTGGCCTTGACCCAGGTCACACTTTTGTGTTCCAATCATTGGGTTATGACTCCCTCCCAAGGAGCACTGCCAGCTTGGGTCCCGAATCTTGCGTTCAGGGGCGGACCTAGTCAAAATGGCGCCTGGGGCACCCAATAGAAGTGCGCCCTCATGGGAGCCCAGGTCTACCCACCAGAAGCAGCCCCGGGTAGACCTGGGCTCCCATGGTGGCGCACTTTTATTGGGTGCCCCAGGCGCCATTAGAAACAGCCGAGGGTAGACCTGGGCTCCCTTCGAGGGAGCCCAGGTCTACCGATTAAAAAACGGCCGCAGGTAGACCTGGGCTCCCTTCGAGGGAGCCCAGGTTTACTTGCGGCTGGTTCCAATGGGTAGACCTGGGCTCCGGAGCCCAGGTCTACCCGCACAATGTTGTGGGGGCCACTGGCGCCCCCCTAGATGGCCCCAAGACGGCGCCCAGGGCTCTTGCCCCCCCTGCACCCCTAGATCCGCCATTGCTTGCATTGGGCCTACTGCCACCTGTGTTATTCTGTTCTCTTTCTCCAGCAGCAGCAGCATTTGTCTATAGAGTGGCACAAAAACCTTTGATGACATTCCACTTAAGAGCAAAGGAAGAACCTTGCTGCGTTGGCTCATTGTCTACATTCTACTTCCAGCAGTGGCCGAGACAATACTTGCTGAAATCCCACAGGCAGGGGACAAAAGCACCCTCGCAGGGTTGTTGTAAGGACAGAAGGAAGGGAGGAACTATGTACACCACCCTGAGCTCCTTGAAGAAAGGGCAGCATAAAACTGCAGACACCAAATAATAAAAGTGTCGGCTGCAAACAGGTGGAAGAGGTGGATGGGCAAGGCAGGATTTGAGTTCTGCCCCTGACTGCATTGTGGCTCACCCCAGATCTGCAACGTCAAGCAGGGTGGGGCTGCAGCTTCCCATAGGCTGGGGATGGGCTCAGTTACGTCCGGAGATGTCCTAATTCCACCCTACTCCAGCCAATGTCGCTTAGCAGTAGTTCCCTGGTGAAACGGGATCAGCAGCGCTGGCGTTTCCTTCGCTGTATCAGGAAAGTGCACCTTCCTATCCCAGATCTCCTTCTACAAAGGGACGATGGAGAGCATCATATTGTCATATTGCATCACAGTTTGGATTGGGAGCATTACCGTATCGGACTGGAAAGCAGTGCAGAGAGTGATGAGGAAGGTGGAAAAGATCACCGTGTAAGATATAAATCAATAGTAATATAAACCCAGTGATGTCATGCAGGGGGAACGCAGAGGAACTCAGTTCCACTAGTTAAAATTAGGGCTGACTCCTCCCACTTCACTCTCCCTCCTCCCCTCTCCCAATTCCTCTGCAAAGAGCTTTTCTTCTTGGTTGGCCGGCACTCAGAGGGTTAAAGGCAGTGATGTCATTCAGGGGGAACGGACCAGAACAGATCCTAACGGGCTCCGTGGCTGGTTCCGGGTTCCCGACAAGTGCCAATCAAAAGTGAGTTCCTGTTCCTAAATCATTTGAATGACACCACTGTATAAACCCATGGTGATTTTGAACCCCAACACTAAAATATAAGGCCTACTGTTCTCTCTCTAGAGCAAAGAAGTGGTTAATGGTGTTTCAGGCCAAGACAAGGCCTGGCTGGTAAAGAAAAGGGGAGGGCTGTGCGTATTCCTAAGCTGATACATAGAAGAAAGTTCCCAGGACCCAGATAACCTTGGGTGAAACTTGCATTGAGTCAGCGTAATAGCCATCCCTATGCATCCTGGGTAAAAGTATGTACAAAGGTGGGGAAAACACGTCAGAGAGATAGCAAAGGGGAGTCTGACGTATTCGGTTAAGTTGTTAATTGGATAAATTAGGACCAATTGGTGCAAATTACTGGGCCACTCCTATTGAGTATAAAAAGTCATCCCCAATTGCACGGGCGTGTGGTACGCAGCTTGTTCTGTTTGGCATTTGCTTGCTTGTATTTGCAAATATGACAATAAACCTTTCTTTTGAACCATACATTTGGATCCAGAAATTTATGCTTTACAACCGGCAGACCACTCCTTTCCATCCGGGACATTGCACAAAAGCGATGCTTGAGCAGAGCTCGAAGAATTGTGGAGGATGCTACTCACCCTTTTCCTGACCTGTTCTCGTTGTTGCCTTTGGGGAGGAGGCTTTGGAGTCTTCGGTGTAGAACATCTCGGTTCAGTCACAATTTTGTTCCATACTGTATCAACCTAGTAGACTCCCACGCTGCTTCTTTCAGCTATGTACTTCAGCAGGGTTAGTGTTAATGGGATGAAACTGGGTTTAGTGGTGGTCAGTGATGTCATGCAGGGGGAACGCGGGGGAACTCAGTTCCACTAGTTAAAATTAGGGCTGACTCCGCCTACTTCACTCTCCCCCCTCCCCCCTCCCAATTCCTCTGCAAAGAGCTTTTCTTCTAGGTTGGCCGGCACTCAGAGGGTTAAAGGGAGCGACTCCGGATTCCTAGGGGGGCGAAGTCAGTGATATCATTCAGGGGGAATGGACCAGAATAGGCGTTCCGGATCCTAACGGGCTCCGTGGCTGGTTCCGGGTTCCCAACAAGTGCCAATCAAAAGTGAGTTCCTGTTCCTAAATCATTTGAATGACACCACTGGTGGTGGTTATCTGTGAGTGTAAGGTGTAAGTAAGCAACGTAATTTCATTTGAGTGTATACTTGTGGGCCTTGGCCTGGGTGTCCACTGTAAAATGACAATAAAGGTTATCTTATCTTATCAATGTGATCTCTGGGCAATTACCTACAACTGACTTCGGTGGTGGAGGCAGAGTGGCGCACTGGTTATAGCGCTGTGAAATCGGGCAGTGCTGTGACTGTGCTGATCCAACTTGTGTTTATAGGTGGTTGTGTCACTGCTGGCTAAGCACAGCTTGTTAATTAGATTGTACAGCAATGGATGGAAGCAGTTGTTAGTTGAACATCAGAAGTGTGACATTGTGTTGGTTTCATCAACTAGTTTTCAGATTCTACTCTGGGGCTGAAAAAGAAGAATTTCACTGGGGCAGAACTTTTTCCTCCAGGGTTGTACAAATGTCCAAGCCCGGTGTTCTCCTTCCCACCACACGTCCAGGCTATTTTATTTATTATTAAACTTCCTCTTCCTTCCATAGATGAAGTGCATGAGTGATCCCAACCAATCAGGAATCATGTAGACATACCACTATGGGCAATTCCAAGGGAGAAAGATGGTAGGCAATGCAAATGAATAGGGAAATATTTTGGGGAGGAGCAGAAAAAAAATGGGGAAAAATTGATATTTTGCAGCACTGCCAAAAATACTTATGAAACAAGAGTTGCTGAGATGCAGGGCTTTTGGTGATGGCAGAAATGAGTGTTTTACAGCTGCATGCTTTGCTTCTCCACTCATAGAAACACTTGCACAAAAAGACAACACCATGAGCATCCTTGAAATCGGATAGTTTTTAATACAGCATACAATGGTTTTCAGCGCTAACATTTCTTCATAAAGACTACCGCAACTGGAGTGAGACAAATTACTCTGAAGACTCCCAACAGCTTAGCAAGTCAAGGAGGTATTTTCCAACACCATCAAGTTCTGAATGTATCAAAAAAAAGCTTGGAGCAGAATCACAGGTCTTTGAAACTCATGATCTGTCATTGCACGCAGAGACAACTCCACATTAGTGGGACAAAAAACAAAAAAAGAGGCAACCCATCCATCTGCTGTTCTCGAGTTGCCAGTTCAGTCAAGACAATTGGATCTGCCATTTGGAACGAGTCACAATTGTCTGCACTTTACACACCTGTAATATCACTTTGTGAAACGTAACAGCATTCCATGCGCTACGGCGTATAGTCATGCCGGCCACATGACCACAGAAGCTTGTCCTCAGACAAACGCCGGCTCTACAGGCTTAGAAATGGAGATGAGCACTGCCCCCTACAGGCGGTCACGACTAGACCATTCAGTTGTGGGGAAACCTTTACCTTTAATATCACATTCCTTCTGTTCAGAATTTCACCTGGAATACATTTGTGTTGATGTGTTTACCATCTGCTTTCCCCACAAGAAATAACCCCTTTAAGAAGAAGAAAAAATGGGCTGAGATTGCCCCTTTAATAACACAGCAGACAAGTCTTACCATAATGGTCTAAATATTCCTGGTAGGCAAAAGAGAGAAAGCCAGAAGGAAACAAAACAAATTCAAGAGCCCCTCAACCAAGTCAGTGTGGCTGTTGAAAATTCACAAAAGCCAGGTACAGGTCCTGAAATGGGTATACAGAGAAAGACAAGTTTATGATGTGTCAAAATATTTAGCAGCTAAAATGTTACAGCACCCAAGATTACTCTGGAAGATACTTGAATGTCGAGCCGTCTATCTCCCCTCCCTCCCAAAACACACAGTGTTCCAGAGTGAGTAGTCTTTGGCAGTAGCCGAGTCAATATACAGTACTACTTCAGTGTGATTAAGGACTTTGCAAACTCACACAAGTCCTGAACATAAAACCAATGAATGTGGGCACAACCATGATTGTGGTTTGCACAAGAATGCAGGAAAGCGGGAGAAGGGAGCCCAATATTTGAGGGGTGCCTAGGGAAAAAACAAGAAAATGAATAGGCAGAGTCCAGCTCTGAGGATCTTTCAGAAGATGATTTCTCATCCTTCCTTAGATTAAGCACATGTGTGAGCCCAACCAATTAGGAATCACAGAGAGAACAGGATGCCATGCCGAGCCAAACTTAAACTGGGATTTGTTCCACGCGGGGTTAAGCCACACAACCAGGAACTCATTCCTCTAAAGTTTAAGCACATGTCCAGGCTACAGGTGGATAATACAAGTCTTGGTTGGCCTAAACATGTTGGCGCCTGGAGCAGATAATCCAAAATGGGAGGCTTCCTCCACAATACTGTGTAAATAGGCAGTCACCTTGCTGCATTTTGAACAGCCGCCCCCACCCAAAAAAATAAGCGTGCCACATCACTGTGCCTCTTGGCAGGGCCCGTCCAAGCTTAGGCAGCAATCTGAGAATCAAGGAGTCTCCAACTGCTGAATCTCTGCAAGTTGGGCGGAATTTGATGGGCAGAGTAAAGGTTACTTTGAAGAGGTAAGAACTGGTGGTCCTATATAATACCACTTGCAAGCAATGCGAGATAAAAAGCATGGCTGACTTCTACGCGTTCTCCCTTAAGCTCCATGAAGCAAAGGAATAATGCCAGTTGACAATCACACCTATTCGGTAGGGGAGTGATCCTGATGATGTAATTAGCTGCACTGAGACCTGGTTGAAACCTCTGACACCAGCAGCTCTGGACTGGGGTTTCTAAAAGATTAAGCTGGCAAGAACTGGAAAATGAGATTGCAGCCCATTGTCAGAAGCCTCTTGGATCTGCAAGCTGAGAGTTCTTAGATGGGATTCTTCTCTTCTGTCAGCTGCCCCAAATATACAAGAAGGTGATCCTAGACACAGTTTCTTGCTCTGCTGAATTATGCAAGGCGGCAGAGACACGAGGAAAAAGGTGGAGGCTAAATGGTAGAGTCCGCTTGAGGATGTTTCCCCCTGTATCTGTACAGGGTATCCAGATCTAGTGAGATTTCTTAAAAGCCAAATAAGCAACCTGTACCAGAACTCCTATTGCCAGTTGGATTAGACAGTGGAACCTCTAGCCACAGGACATTACAATGGCACCTGGCCTAGATGCCTTTAATGGGGGAGTAGACAGTCTAATGAAGGAAAAATCCATCACTGGTAGACAAGTCTTGATGGCCGTATGCAGTCTACTGTGAAACCCAGGGGTTATCTCTGAATGCAAAAGGACACAGATGTGCTTGTGTGCTCTCAGAGGCACCTAGTGGGCCACATGAGACACAGAAAGCTGGAAGATGGACCCTGAGAGCTCTTCTTATATCTTTATAGATTGGGGCACTCAGTTGGTTCCTCCTAGAGCTGTGCACAAGGCCTTCTCCTTTGACAGAGAGACCCGGCCTCCCTGTGTGAGATTCTCCCCCAAGCGCCACAAGTTCTCAAGATCCTGTTTGCATTTCTCATGTGCAGGAAGAAGAACTGATGAAGCCCGCTATCCAACTGCTAGCGGAAGGGATGGACAGACATTCTAATGATCAATAATTAAGACGATTGAATCTAATCATCAAGTTTATGTACCGTTAAGGACCTGCTGAAGTTCGCTTGGGTCTGAGCAGTAGCATAGCGACAGGGGTGACGGCACGATAAGCATTGCACACCCCGCAACATGCCCTGTAAGCGGCCCCTCCCACTCACTACCTGAGCCATTCTGGGCAGCAGCAACGCATTCTGCAGTCACTATCCAGAATGGCTCTGACAGGAGTGGGAGGGCAATACTCACTGTGGCACCTCCTATAGCTACGCTACTGAATCTGGGACTTTGAAACAAGAGATACGGTCACATCTAGAGTAGCCCCTGCCCCCCCCCCCGCACCAAATTAGGGGCTTATTATAGGTATAGACTAAGAGCCTTGGAGAAAAAAAAATGCAGCCATATTCATGGTTCAAACAGAGCATCAGGGCCGGCCTTAAGCCAATGTGACCAATGCCATCACATTGGGCCCTGCGCTTTGGGGGTCCCTGCACCAGTGCAGTGAGCATATTCCTTCCTGCTGCAGTCAGTTCTTTTAGGATTGTAGGTCAGTGGGGCCAGCAGAGCACCTTCACCTTGGGCCCTCTCAGCTGCCCCAGCTTCTGAAGTGCCCAAAATGGGCCTCCCGGAAGCAACTGGCCGCGACGTCAACCTGTCACCACCAACTATTTCCAGGTGCCACACTGTATGGGTGGCACCACAAGTGCTCTTCTTGCTGAGGGGGGGGGGGGCTATGGGGAGCCCCACAGGAATGCCCAGCATTGGGCCCCGCCACTCCTAGAGCCGGCCCTCCAGAGCATGTTTTGGTGCCCAAGACATTTTTGTGCCAGAGGTGGAAATCCCACAAGAACACCGCCTTCTCCCACAGGGAGCAAAATCTGACACAACGTTCTTCTGCAGAAGCTACCAGGCTCTTGAGTGTCACCTCATTCATTTCAAATGGGGTTTAGGCAGGGGAATGTTCCAGTGGATTGTATTCCATATACCAGCTCCATTTCTCACCTGGGCAACCCCAAGACTGCCTCCCCTTACCTTCATAACAACAAGCAGGCAAAAAAATATACTGTAAAGATCCATACTGAAGCTGTATTTGCAAGGGCATGGGGTAAAACTGCAGTATTATGGGAAACTCTGCCGGTACAATATTTCTGAGTATTTGGGTCTGGCCACATCCTTTACACCCACTTTTCCTTAAAAGGCACATTACAACAAAAGACCAACCGTCTTGGGGCCACTTGCCGGAAATTTCTATACATTGACATGAGGGGTTCTCCCCAATCCCATGCCAGTTCTGTAGAATTTGAGCTTCAGCTGTCAAATACTGCCAAGAGAGGTGTGTGCCAGTGTGATTAAGAGCAGGGGCATAGCTAATTGAGTGCAGGGGGGGGTGCAATTGCACCCGGTAACAAGCTTTAGGGGGCAACAAGGTGAGCTTGTCACTAGTGGCCAAAACTGGGGAAACCCTGGTATGTATGAAGAATACCATCATGTTATATACCAATCAATCCGGACTTCAATGCAGACTGCAACGAAATTAACTGAAGTGTAAACTTTACAGCCCAAAAACCAGATAACAAGAACACAACTGTCATGTAAAAACCGTGGCTTGTTAACGTTATGGTTTTTAGGAATAATACTGTCATGTTAAATATCATTTGACGCAGAACATCATGCAGAATGCAATGGAACAAATTGGAGTGTGCTATCTTCATTCTACCAAAGGTTATGGCCAAAAAACCAAGAAAATGAAAATACAACTGTTTTGTCACTTCCTGTTGTGACGTCACTTCCAGGGCATCATTTTGCCCTTCGCACTGGGCTACACTTTCATTAGCTACGCCAGTGATTAAGAGGAATACCAGATTCATGGCATGCGAGGCAGAAAACTTTTTTTTTTTTTTAAAGGACACTGTTCTGCAGCTTTTTTACCTTTGGATTATATGAACTGAAAGAACTGCTCAAACACCATTGTCAGCTGCAACAATATCAGAAAGCAAGTGCACCAGAAGTTCTCGTAAGAGTGTGCGTGTAAGGGTATAATCCTAACGAACTTTCCAGCACCAGGATAAGAGCAATGCAGCTCTGAGGCAAGGGAACAAACATTCCCTTCTCTTGAGGAGGCCTCCGTAACTGCCCTCCCAACTGCAGGATACAGCACATGCCCCATTGGCACAGCTATGTCAGTGCTGGAAAGTTGGTGAGGATTGGGCCCTAATTAACCTAACCAGTGATGTCATCTGGTAATGAAGAACGGGAATGTTGGGCGGGACTTACGTGTGATTGGCAGCCCATCTGTTCCGCGGCTGCCCTGGCCTCGGTGGGGCACCTGCTCGCCGGGGGAGACGGGTGGGGGGCACGCCGGGTGCCTGGGCAAGCAGCGGTGGGGCACGCCAACCGGGGTCAGCCCCCCCCCCCGAGGCCAGGGCAGCCGCGGAACGGGACGGACGGGCTGCCAATCACGCGTAAGTCCCGCCCAGCGTTCCCGTTCTTCATTACCAGATGACATCACTGAACCTAACCCAGCAGTTCCCAAACTTCCGGTGGGTCCGCGGCCCACCAGTGGGTCATGACCCCAATTTAGTTGGTCGCAAACCAACAAGGCAGATTGGGCTGTGCACATCAATGGTTAGACAGCCTGCTACTTGGTTCAGAGTGCTGCTGGCCAATCACCATTATAGCCACAGAGGCTTGAGTGGCTGGTAAAGTGATTTTTTTTAAGGTGAGTCCCAATGATAAAAGGTTTAGGAGCCACTGACCTAACCCATAAGAACCTACATCAAGCTGCACTCAGGGGTTTCTCTCTGGTGTTCTTGGGAAACTTCTCAGTGGTCCTTTGGAGTGTGTGTGTGTGTGTGGGGGGTCAGTATTAGAAGTCAACATTTCTTTGAAAGTCAGCATGCCTATCCACTATCAAAACACACAGCCACAGAGAATGACTGTTGGATGTGTGCATTCTCAGCTCACATGGCACCGCAATTGAGGTTTGATCAAACGGGGAGGTGTCCAAGTGAACCAAGTCCGTCTCCTAAAACACTTCCCCGGAATCTTCTGCAAAAGGGTTCCAGGAGTGGAAGGTGTTCCGCAGAAGAGACACCCAAGCAGAAAAGATTCCCCCAAGATAGGAAATCAGAAGATTGCACCAGCCTTGCATCAAATGGGGTTCTCGAAATCAAAATTGATAACCATTTCACCTCTGCATCAGAACGGGCAAGGGTGAACGGCACACAAAATCTTTCTCCACTGAAGTCATCAGGGTTTAAATCTGTGTTGCAGACAAAAGGCGGTTTTGCAAATAATAACAAAATGCAAATAATGCACTATTTGCAAATAATGGCAAGTGACAAGTAAAGCCCTTCTTTAGGGAGCAAGCAAACACCCCTTCCTGCTACACAGGATCACGAGCTATCAGCATGCCTCTTGCACCTTCCACAACAAAAAAGAACTTCCAGAAACCAAGAGCCCTGTCTGAAACAAGCTTATCTAGTATCAGATTCATCAGGGTCTGGGCTTTGTTTGCATTTAAGGAGGTTTTCAGGACTCTTACTCCAAACCCTGAAATCTTTCACCTGGAGCAAACAGAGCTTAAGACACTTAAAAATCAAGAACTTGGGGCAATTTTTGTTAGAACACACACACTCAGTAAAACAACACGGTGGAGCTGCATCACATGCGTGCATTTCACCTGCGCAAATTCAACTGTATGCGCTCAACAAAAAAGGAAAAAAAACCTCAGCAATTTAAATAGTGCAACAAATGTGCTCGCCGTTCCACTCAATGACGTATGCCCTAGAATAGGAATGAAACAGGCAGTGGCGTAGCTACCTATGGGGCGGAGGGTGGAGCGCCCTGGGTGCCGTCCTTAGGAGGGGTATCACCACTAAACCGCACATTTAGAAAATTGCAGCTTTACAGAATACTACCATAATGCTGTATACTGTTGGACACAGAATTTCACCAGGAATTCAGTGAAAAACGCTGGAATGTAATATCTAGCAAAAGGTATGGTCAAAAAACAAAAGAACCCCAAAATACAGATGTCTTATGCAGGGGTGTCCAACATACGGCCTGTGGGCCTGCATGATGAATCCATAAATTTTGTTTGGGGGAGGGTCGTCAAAAAATTTATGGGCCCCACGTGCAAAATGACCTAGCTATGCCACTGGAAATGGGAGATGTGAATTCTGCTCCCCTCTGTTTATCTCAGTTCCCACAAGCCTCTCATATAATGACACTGACCACAGAAATTCTGACTGTATGCCGTTTTCACCTCATATGACAACTTTAGAACCTAACCCCCCACACACATAAGATGTGGCTCCACTGTGCAACAAAACAAAACTTCCAGATCAATATGGTAGTCACTGGTTCTAGGGCAAGATTTATTAGTAACAACTAGAAAAGCAAGCTTCTTTTTCTGACCGAGAAAAATGAAGTAATCTTCCAGGTGCTTTTCTTTTTTCCGGAATATTCTTGGTGTAGTGTTGATATGCTCTGTCATCTTTACCGGATACTAAAGAGGTAATTAGTTATATCCAATATACTCACTCTGTGATTACTGGCTTAAATAATTACCAAAACCAAAACTACTGGAGGACAAAGTATAAGCACTTGAAGAAAAAGCTTTCATGATCTGGTAGTTATGAGCTCTGACCATGAGATAATTCAAGTGACAATCGCAATGGCTGGAGTGTTGACATCTGTATTTTATCGCTCACGGAGTGTATTCAGCCTGTACGAGTTTTCCAAAGGGGGGGGCGTAGTGAATCCACATGTGGAAATGGTCTAAGGCTTCTGCTTTCCATGTTTGGAAGGAAAGGGTGCAGAGGCGAAAGGGTCAGAGCCGGGCAGCTCCTTAGTCCTGGAAGAAAGAGGAGCGATGGAAACGGACCCCACGACGGCCTGTTTGTTGGTCTGAGACACCACTTTGTACGCGGCAATCGGTTGGGCTTCCACACACTGGCTGCCCTCGGGACTGTAGTGACGGGAGTATTTTGCCAACGATTGTGGACGGAAAGCCTTGCTGGCCTTGGAGCCCAAGAGAGTTTCTTGGGGCAGTGTTTGCCCTTGGAGCGTGTCGTTCGGAGTGTCGCCCAGCTCTCTCGTTGCACTTTTGGGCGGAGCCACATCCAGGCCTTCACTCGCTCCTACAGAATGAAGCGGACTATCGAACGGCTGGCCAATGGAGGCCATGGAAGGGAGAGGTGAGCCTTGCGGTCCCGCATCCAGGGTCTGAAACACAGGGTTAAACACGCACTGGGCTGCTCCTGCCGAGCCCAAGAACCCTGCCGCGGCAGGAGGTTCCTTCACCGTGTGCGCTGCCAACTCTTCCTGGCTCTTCTTTTTTGTGAAGGGGGCCCGAAGGAACACATCGCCCTCGTCCAGCTGCTTCGCCGCCGCGTGGCTCTTGGCGAGGAAGGGCGCTTTGGTGAAGATGTCCAAGTCGTCGTGGAAGCTTCTGGAACTTCGGAACGGAGCAGTGGCAAAGACGTCCACCTCGCCCGACGCTTCTCCAGGAAGCGGTTGGAAAGTGTTGGGTAGCACCTGTGCCGTCCCGCCGTGGGGAGGCTGTGGGTTCAAGTCTCCTTGGGAGACGCCGACTCCGTCTGGACGTTGCGGGTTCTCTTTGCCAGTTTCCTCTTCTTCCTCCGAGTCCATTAGCAGAGGTCTGGACCCGCTACAATCCAAGATGTCTCCCTCGTGATCTGTCCCTTCCCCCTCGCTGCTGTGGAAAGAGCTGTTGCGCGAAGGGCCATCCCTCAGCAAGGGTCCGGGTTCTCCTCTGGGCTGAGGTTGAGCCTCCCGCATCTCGTGCCGCTGTTTATCCAGTGGGAAGCAACCAGAAGAATCTGGGCCGTGCTCAGCATTTGCCACAAAGTATACAGTGGGCTCCCTTTGCAGATCTACAAAGTATAAGAGAAAGCCGTTAGTCGCTGGCCTTGTGATTTTCTCAATGGAACTTTTAAGTCTAGATGCGTTATGAGGTTTGATTTAAAACCCGCGGCACACATGAGAGGTGGGGAGGAAATGGAGGGGGCGGAGAACGTATTTTAAATTAAAAAGTATGCAAAGATGAAGCCAAGTCGGTACAGCACACAAGACTACACGAAATACAACTCGGCGCTTCCCACAGTTCAGGACTCCACAAAACACGTGTTAGAAAGAGATGGAAAATGTTGTAAGTACTGTACACAGACATTCAAGCCTCTGGGGATAAAGGTCTTAAAATTTGCATGACTGTATTGGGGCTCATTGGCACACAAGATCTGCTTTCATTTAAAAACAAGAAAGGCGGGTTTCTAGTTCTCATGAGGGGAGGAAAAACTGGAGGGGAAAAAAAGTATGGTCAGTTGCTAAGTACTAAGAAACTACTGCAGGCTTGAGCTGGGCAAACACCAGTGGTAGAGAAGCATTTCTTCAGCTCCCAACCCTGTGACATGACCCCCAAAATCCTATAGCTCTACATGCCTGTTGTACTGATGGTATAGGATTCCCTTAGTCCTTTTTTTTTTAAAAAAACACCAAATTATACAATAAAAATAAAGCATGCAAATGAGATGTAGGTACAATATGATGCATTTGTACAAATGCTTCCAATCTGGGTTGGGCTTCTCTCGGAATTTGAAGTTTTCCCTGGAACATTCCAGCACCCGAGAACGTGGTCCTGCAAATACTTTTCCTGCATGCCACACCTAAGAACGAATGACCACCACTCATGCCGGATTCTGCAAGGTGGAGATGCACCCTGCGATGGAAAACTATTGAATGGAGAGGCTTCCAATCACTCCCAGGTCACTGGCCAATCTCTCCTTGAGGGTAAAAGGAGCACCGACACCACTTGGCTGGTTGTGCTTGCCAATTACTCATAGAGCAATGGCTGCAATACAACACGGCGGGCACTCCTATTTAGATCCCCACTTGGTCACTGGCAGGATTGGGGCCACTGGACAATTATTTTGAGCCCCCAAAGCGTCTGTGACCCATCGCAAGCTCGATGCCTGGGTAGCCGGACAATGAAGGCAAAAACAGAAGAACTTTTATCTTGCTATTACCTCGGTGCAAGAGTCAAGAGTTAAAGAATTTCTTTTTGCCGGATGGATTCACACACATAGTTATCAGAAGACAAGAGAGCTTACCTTCCAAGAAACAGAAGCAGGTTATCATGGCATTGGACTCATGTTAGCAAGAGGACAGGAAAAAGGCACATGAAAACTAAAACCATTGAGAACCCAACCCCAAGGCTGTGGCAGTTGCCATTATCCATGACAATAAGGGGGGGAACCCATGACAATTTGCCTAACCCATGACAATAAGAGGGGGAAGAATGATGTGCATGACTCTGTTGGGGAGGGGGGAGCTGCAGTTTGACATCTGCCAAGTCAGGGGCAGGCAGAAGGGAGACGTTGGTCCACCAGTAGTCCAAGTTCTAGTAGACCTCTCACCACTTTTTGGGACCCCTGCAAAGAACGCTGGCCTCAATAGGCTGTGATCTTCTTCTACCTGGCGCTAGAGTCAGGATTACTTAACACAGGCTAAGAATGCATGAACTGGAATGGAGTCTCAATTTACTCCTGCTTTGTAAATTTAATTCCTTTCCAGACCACAGAGATTCTCGTGAAGCACAGACCATTACATATACAGTCGGCCTACACCTTCTATGTTCCGAGGTCGGCACATAAAGCCAAAATCACGTGCACAGCAAGTCCCTACTTAAAAGTTGCCCAGTGGTCCTTGGAAGCTGCACCTTTAAGTGAAATGACTTCTAACGAAACCATTGGCTAATTGCTACCATTGACAAGTGTGTATACAGGTTGAGTATCCCTTATTCCGACTGCTTGGAAAGGGAAGGTGTCGGGATTTTGGAGTTTTCTGGATTTTGGAATAATTGCATTAATACAATGAGAAATGTTTCCTTTTGCTCTTTTCACTGTGGCCCGTTTGGGTGTCTGCTGGGCTTTTTGACATTTTTCAACAGTGGCACACGCCACAGAGCAGAGAATAGAACTGACAGCCTGTATGTGGGAATGAGCACAAGACCTTCTAGTGTTCACCCTGCAAAAAAAGTCTTGGATAAAAGTGTCTGGATAAGGGAAGTGCGCAAGTTAATATCTGCAAGTTAATTGCATGGGAGATGCCAACCAAACGTGGTGTGTGTGTGTGTGTGTGTGTGTGTGTGTGTGTGTGTGTGTGTGTGTGTGTGTGTGTGTGTGTGTGTGTG
>JAJKFI010000164.1:583855-603242 GCA_029204185.1 Lerista edwardsae | reverse complement strand
AGGGCTTTCGTTTGAATTCTTTTGATTTGATATGGTAAGTGCGCTGGTAAGGAACTGGACTATCATACAGAACTGGCATGACAGTTAAGATTCTATTTACAGAATTTGTTAAGCTAGTTTCTGAAAGGGAGAGATTTGGATAGTATTTGTGGGGTGGGGGGAGAACGCTGCAGAAAAATATTCAGGTACACCAAAAGGTCTTGCCTTCTTGTAGGAGAAGCTGGTACACTGAGAAGTTTAGTCATTCGTACCTTCACACATGGGGAAAAACTGCACTTTTTTCTTAACTAATACAGCTACATACACACACACACACACTCACACACACAAAGTTAGCATTGAGCTAATAATTATATTCCACTACGGAGTAAGGGTGCACTTTCCTCTTCGGAAAAAGATCTGAAGAGGGACAGTTAACTCTGGACTCGAAGATCGGAAAGCCAATGAAAAACAAGTTTACCATATCCAGTAGTTTGACAAAAAACAGAGCATATTCAAGGGGGAAATTAAAACAGAAGGGGGGGAACTCCACTTGGGCACAGCTAAGCTGGAAAAGCACTGACTCTCAACCGGCTGACAAGGAGTGCATGCTAGTTTCTACAAAGACTGGATATAAAGGAAGATTACAGTCATTTGTCTACTGGGGAGGGAAAATATGACCCCATTATTACTGTGTTAACAACACTATATGCAATTACAGAGGGAGAGAGCAAAACCAAAGATGGGGTAGGGGGAGGAAAAAAGCCCAGTTTGACTATAATCCGCAAAATTAAACAAAAAAAAACCCACCTTGAAAAACTCTGATGTGTACCTAAAATTTACAGAATTTCTCTACCGGCCAACTCCCCCTTGAGAATATATATCTGTTGCTACAATGCCCGTTCTCAACCATGAGTTTGTTGGACAGGGGAAAAAAAAGAAGGGCCTTCGCCATGCTCTTTTAAACAAACCAAAAACACATTTTTGACATTTTACGTTTGCAACTATTTTTGCGTGGGATAATTTCCATAGCTTTAAGTTGTTATATGTAATATATACTATTTCTTTAAAGCACAGTCTATTCCTAAGCAGGTTGCATGAAACAGGAGGTTAGGGAGCAAGGCGTCCTCTTTCAGAAAGAGCGCGAGAGTCCTTCGTGACTCGGCAGGTCTTGCGAGCATACTTGGGGCTGGGGAGGACTCAATTGCCCTACACTGGAGATGGACAAGCACCAACTCCACGGCCCTTTTCCTTCTTGATCAGGAAAAGTCGTGGGCTGTACAGCTGTGTTAGCTCTCGCTAGACTAGGGCTGGGCTGGGGGCGTGGCGTGGAGAAGGCGTATTGGTGGTAGGCGTATCTAGCAAGGATCATACACAGGTTACACAGAACTCACTGACAGTTATGGTTTTGGTGGAGCCATGGGGTAGATTGTAGCAAAGTGTTTCATGAGCGGTAAGACTCCCTTGAGAAGAGGCTGGTAGAGCAAAGTGTACAATAGAGGTTGTGCCGAGAGGGGCACAATTTAGAGGTTGGGTGGATACCTTCCATTCGCAGGGTTATTTTCGTCGGAAACAAAATAAAAATTTTTAAAAAAAGCCACCCGATAACTAAAAAGGTTAGTTCCTTTGGAAACAGCCAGAGAAAAGAACCGAAAGGAAAAAAAGGTCGGATTCAGGTACGTTACAGAAACCGCATCTGTTACTGAGGGACTGCTACAGGTCTATGAGCTGATCCACTAGCAGGAGAGACCTGGCTAGGTTGGGAAGACTCGATTCAGGACTTCCACTGCTGTTTCTAGAATGCCCACCTGGAAAAGTGTGAGAGATAGGAATTCAGTATTTGAGCAAGGGAAAAATAAATAAATAAACCAAACACAAAAGAGTTAGTTTTGTTTTTTTTAAAAAAGGTTTTTAAAAAAGGAAGGAAAAGGAACGTTCACAAGCAAGTGAAAAAGGAGAGTCTGTGAAAGACGAGAGTCTGCGGCTTGGAATCTATGTGGTCTCAGTGGAATCAGCGTCGTCGTCACTGCAGAAATTCACTACGTTCACACGCACACAAGTGCACAACCGTGTTGCACGCAGAGCTCCTTCTGTACTGTTTTTAAGGAGGATTCCAGCCAAGGGGTGTCAAATGTAACGTCCATGGCTGAATGCAGAATGGGGAAGCTCTTTATCCGGCCTCAGGCTCTCCCTCTCTCTCACCGCCCTGTTCTCAGCTGCTGAGCCGGGCTGAGGCATCACTGCTGAAAAGGGGGATAACTGGGCTCCCCCACGTCTTGAAAATATGGTCAAAATTTGTGTATTTCTCTTCTGCCGTTTGCAGGTAATGAATTCTTAAGTGAGACAAAAATGCTTGTTTCTGGTCGTGACCTGCTTAATGATACCACTTCCTGCTTAATGACATCACTTCCTGCCTTCACCAGGCGTCATGAATGTTATTCAGCCATAGAGTAAAGATAACAAGAGGCGGCATGTTGTCCTTTTCTTGAAGCCATGGGTATACAAATATGGCTGACTCATATCTTTCCTGCCAAGGAGGTCGATTGCCGCGAATTCACAAATAAAAATCTCCCTGCACGTTTGTAAAAGTTAATTTCAACCTCTTTAATCATGCCTGCGTGTTCTGCATACGGGTGTGCAAATCGCTGAACGAAAAATGGGATTTAATTTCCACGGAAAGATTCATGTATTCTCATTACATCGGCTCAATAAAACTACCGCTCAGTGAGTGCATTTTTTTTGAAGCTGTGTAATTTCTCGTTGTTCCTAGCAGTCTTATTCACCATTTTCTGACACCCACTGTTAATGGTCTAGAAGGTAAAAAAATAATAATTTCCCCCCTCCTTTTTCCCCCTTCTCGTTTACACTTTTTTCCCACCTTCCATTTTCTACTGTAATATTTTCGAAATTCTGAACATTAACAGAATTTGTTTTATGGAGGGGGGGTGAGTGTAGAAGTTTAAACAAAACTCTTAATAGTCTAGAAGTAAAAAAGAATTACTCTCCTATTGACAACTACTTGTGTTATGAAGAGATTTTAATGTAATTTTCCTACATATTTATCTAATTTTTGCCCACCCTCCCCTTTTTTTCTTTCCTTCCCGTTCACACTTTATTTTTACTTGTGTAGATTTAAATAGTCTGTCAAAATAGTGCACTCTGAGTTAAAATAGACAGCATTTCGTCCGGTGTGTTCAGTAATATAATTACGCGGAATTAAACCTTGGAATTGCATATTGAATCATCATAAGGTTACCAATGATGTTTCTACACGATCACACGTTGTTATTTTAGTAAGTTTTTATTTCAGGAGTAAACTATTCATGTCTAAACAGTACGCGAAACCCAATCTGAAATGCTTGGAATCAGCATTGTTTTGAGTAAACGAACATGGCTGCTAAGCCCGCCCCCTGGCCTCATTTGGTTCCCTATCAATTCTTAAAGCATGCCGCCTCTTGTTATCTATACTCTCTGTATTCAGCCCACTATATGAAATGGGTTTGACACCCGCTAGAAATATGAAGCCCGTTGGCAGCGCGGAGTCTGACAAATCGCACTGCTCACAGAGCACTCCGCAGTGGGCCAACGGGACGGGCGACTGCTAATTTGATCCCTCCCTTTCCAACCAATTTAATTCATCCTCCCTTCCTGTAGGAGGGTGTTTAAAACACATTCACTGGAGGGGTTATTACCAAGACAAGGCTTACCTTGTGAATTTTTGGATATCAATACAGGGATGGGGTCAAACTCATCTTCCGCCACCTTTTCTGAACCCTCGGGGACATCGAAGCCCGATATCAGGTTAGTATCTTCTGCAGCGCGATGAGGGGAGGATGGAAATGGAAAAAAGGAGCAAAAAAGATAGAGCAGAGAAAGCTGGTTAGGAAGTCACCAACACATCAACAGCAGCAGCATAAGCCGCCATGTGTTTTGTTGCAGGAATGGCATTAGGAACCAAGAGGATGGTGTTTTGTTTTTGAGTTGTTAAAAGGTTGAAAGGAAGCTGGTAGGATCTGCTGGCCTTTAAGCTGGCACAGACATACAGACACGGACACAAAATCAGGACTAGGAAAAGCAGCGCGTAGATATGAAAAATAAAAATGGAACAAAAAGGAAAGAAGCAAGAGGCAGTTTCTGGGAAAGGGGAAAGCCGGCTGCATCAGAATGAGGAGTTAGTCGCTTGCCTAAGGCCTTGGGGTTGGTAAAAGTGGGTCTGCAGCTCCGTGGGATGGAGCGGGTTTATGTGCAGGAAGTCCCAGGTTCAATCTCTGGCAGCAAGATGGGTGGCACAGTACATATTGCAGGTGCTGCAAAGCACCGTGGGAGCGGCCCCTCCCACTCGCCGTCAGAGCCATGGCTCTGAGGGTGAGTGGGCGGGGCCACTCCTACGGTGCTTTGCAGCGCCTGCAGAACGTACCGCCCCATCCCTATAGCGATGCTACTGCCTGGGAGCCATTGCAAGGATGGGTAAGGAAGACCCTTCTCTCCTGAAAGCCTGAAATGCTGCTGCCCATCGAGGTGGAGCACATGGAGTGAGACAGACCGAGGGTCCCGACTTGGGGGGAGGGGAAGGCAGCGTCACGTGCAAGAGGCAAAATCAGCGCAAAGACAACACCAAGCCCCAGTTCCAAGAAAACAAAGAACGGCCTTCGTAGCAGACAGGGCAACAGGCAGCGCCTCAGAGCATCGTTTGGGGAAGACAGAGTCATGCTGCCCCTCTGAGATGCCAACACTGTGAGCGCAATCCTAAACTGGAGTTAGGCCGGCATAAGCTAAGCCAGCAAAGTTTGGCCAGCACCAGGGCCACTGTAAACTGTTTTTGGACCACTCTCGGAGTCAAGGAGGATGGCTCACATCTGGGTGCTGGCCTCGCTGACTCCAAAAGCGGTCCAAACATACTTGACAGTGTCCCTTGTGCTGGCCAAACTCTGCTAGCTTAGCTTATGCCGGCCTAACTCAGTTTAGGATTGCACCCTGAAAGTGGTAGGAGCTACACGACCCCCCCCTACTATAAGCACCTCCCCACCTATAAGCGTCAACAGGCCATGAATGCACCAAGAGCCCCGCATGCTCCCTCAAGCCCCGCCCCCCCAGCGGCTCCCCCTCCCCAAAAAACCGTCTCTCTTGGACAGTGGTCTTCAGACTGGAGACTGCAATGCTGCATGCTGGGAATGGCTTCCCCAGCGTGAACAGAACTTACTGCTCTGCCTGGAAGCCTCCATTCTGTGCTGCTGATGTCCCCAAACTGTGCTTCCGTGTATGCCCAGAGATCCCGGCATGAAGCCTGCTGGGGTGCTGGAATCCAGAAGCAGCCAGCCAGAGTGCACTTTGGGGGCAACTGGTGGCCTGGAATGGAGGCTCCCCAGTGGAACAGTAAGTTTTGTTCACCCAGGGCACAGATCCAGGTGTGCATTAGATCTGACCTGAGGGCCAGGGTATAGAGACAGCTGCTCTTGGATGTGCTTAGTAAAGCTTTCAGCCCAGCAGACACCACTTCTGGTGCTGGGGGTGGGGATGGGGAGGGAAGAAGTAGGTGAAAGGCTTTGTGTGCATAGGAAACAGCAGGTTTCTGGTACTGCAAGCGATTGTGCCACCCAGTGCCAGCTTTAGGAGTCATGGTTTCCAATTGGAAACATCTATTTTGCGGGGCCCCAGAGTCACACAACCAAGCTCTGTAGAATCTTCGAGTGCAATCCTAACCTGGAGTTAGGCCAGCACAGTTAGGTCGGCACAAGGGCCACCGTAAAGTATGTTTGGACCACTCTCGGAGTCAGCGAGGCCAGCACACAGACGTGCGCCATCCTCCCTGACTCCGAGAGTGGTCCAAACGCCACTCCCTTGTATCTGGCATTCTGAGGTAAATTTCTGAGGTAAAATTCTGAGGTAAATAAAGCAAAGTCTGGTCAGCACAAGGGACACCATAAAATATGTCTGGGCCACTCTCAGAGTCAGAGAGGCTGGCACACAGATGTGCCCCATCCTCCCTGACTCTGAGAGTGGTCCAAACGTGCTTTAAGGTGTCCCTTTGCTGGCAAAACTCCAGGTCAGGATTGCACCCTTAGAAATGTAAATAACATTTTATTATTGACTTTATCTCTCTCTCGTGTGGAATGGGACGCAATCCAAACTTGCACTAACAAAGGGCGTGCAAATTAATGGACCAAATGGATTTAAGCACATTTTAGTACATTTTAGTACAAAACTGCATGTGTGCCTGCCTACAAGCAAATAAAATGTGTAGACTACCTTTGGGGAAAAAGTGAATAATCACCACTTGCTTTGGGTGACTGTGAAATGATTTAGTAAAAGTATGTTATTTTTACCCCAACGTGGGGGGCCCTGGTGATACCAACATGGGGCCAAACTGGCTTAAAAGCTGGCCCTGGTGATACCATCTCTCCCACCCCCCACCCCCCTGCCAGAGGTGTCCACAAGGCCTCCAAGAAAGCTAGGCCCGTTTGGGAGCCAAAAAGGCAAGGCAAAGATTGGGCATAAACATCAATACTAATAATATTGGCGTCTATTGGACGTGTGACAAAACCACGTAACAAGCAATAAAAAGCTCTCTAGACAACATCTCGTTTCAAGATACCACAGATTGCAATTACAAGTTTCACCTACGTTTCCAACTCTTACATCTACCTCCACGAGGATGTTGACGAGACAAGTTGGTGCTCACTTACAACTTCTCTTTTCAGTGCACAAAGTTAGGTAGATGACTTTGCAAATGCACAAATTCATTTTGCACCTCCCCCAATGCTCATACCACTTATCCACCCCCCCCCCGATTGCAATATGGTGCCTGCTCCCTTCCAGCAACCCTGAGCATACTCAGAAGGAAGGGAACAGCTGTTTTTAACTGATGCGCCCTAGGCCAGCGTGCCAAAAGAGTTTGGAGCACAGCGGTTGAAAATTGCTGAAAAGCTCTTCTGGGTTCTGTTTCCAGGGCAACTGCCTCTAGTGATGAATTGATTGTACCTCTTCCCCTGCTGACAGAGTGGAGGAAGAGGGATAGACAATTCGTTACTACGGACTGTTGCCCTAGAAACAGAGGCACAGAACCTGGAAGTCGGAAGTGACATCAAAGGCAAAGACCATAGAGAAGACCATAAGGTCAGAGTTCTGTGAGAAGAAAAACCATGAAAATCGCTCAAGTATACATGGATGACTACGTTGACACTTTTACACAGGCACAGCCCATCTGTTCTCGTGTTGGTGCAACAGTGCAATTGCTGCAGTCCAAGAATGCCATTTCAGGAGTGCCGTATTATGTTACAAGGACAGCACATCCTGCTTGATGATGTCACTTCCTGCCATGATATAATTTCCAGGTTAATGATGTCACTTCTGGTGGGTCCCAACACAAGTGCCATTCTAAAAAGTGGGTCCTGGTCTAAAACGTTTGAGAACCACTGTGCTCCACGATACCACCTACCTAGCACACCATGAAAGCAGTTCTAACTTATAACAATACAACCTTGGAATAAAAACACAAAACACTGCTTTCTGCACTTTTCCTCCTTGAAACAAGATCTGTGAAAAATAAAAAGAGGTTGAGGAGCGCCTCTACCCAGTAGTGTGGATCAGGGCCGGCTTTAAGCCAATGTGACCAATGCCGTCACATCGGGCCCCGCACTGGCAGGGTGAGCATATTGCCTGTGGCTGCAGCTGGGATCTCTGTGGGCTGTAAGTCAGTGGGGCGAGCAGAGCAGCTTTACCTGGGTCTCTCCCACCTGCCTCTGCCTCTGAACAGCCCAAAATGGGCCACCTGGAAGCAGTTGGAGGTGATGCTATGATATCAATCAATCAATCACTAGTATTTACATACCGCTTTTCAACACAAAGTTCACAAAGCGGTTTACAGGCAAATAATAACATTAAAGTTAAATGGCTCCCTGTCCCAAAAGGGCTCACAATCTAAAAGAATGGAGAACACCACCAGCAACAGCCACGAGAAAGACACTGTGCTGGGGTGAAGAGGGACAATTGCTCTCCCCCTACTAAATATAAGAGAAACACCACTTTAAAAAGTGCCTCTTGCCCAGTTAGCAGGGGTTAGCAGGATCCGGAATGCCGCGACAGACGGGTGAGCTGTAGCTCTCCGCCCCCTTGCGGTGCCCGGCAACACCTCCCTGCGCCTGGAATTACTCATTTACAGAGCGATCCAGGCGCAGGGGCGGGCGGGAGGGCAAAAACAGCGCGGAGTCTGCCGCACGCTGTCCCGCTCTCCCCAGAACTACCGGAACGGGGTACATGTGCCATCCTCCAAGAGTGGTCCAAATGCGTTTTATGGTGGCCCTTGTGCCGGCCAAACTTTGCTGGACTAACTGTGCCGGTCTAACTCCAGGTCAGGATTGCGCCCTGAGCGTGTGCAGAGACGAGATGCAAATCAGGGCTTCCTGATGTACAACTCACTCCCTCGGCTAGTACACTACACAAGCTCCAAAGACAGAAGCTCAAAAATTTTGTGGAAGGAAGTTTTATGCTAGGGCTTGTGGGGCCATGGAGACCAGGCTCAGTCCTCAGCACCTTCCGATGTATCACAGAAGGGAAAAGAAAGATCCTTATGGGGCTCACAGAAAGAGAGAGATTTAAAACAACAGTTATCTGGTCCCAGCAGCCTGGCAGCAAAATTCACATCACAAGGCCACAGAGTTTATCATTTGCTCCCATTTATTTTGAAAAGTTACGCTTTGCCGTGTTACAACTGCTGCTATTTTCTTATTTTACAATTGCTTTGATGAATTTAATAAGGACGGCACGCTTGCTGTTTTATAGGTTAGCCATCTTACGCAATTAGATTTTAAAATTAAAAATTTGTTTCCAAAGTTACCAATGAAGCCGGAGACCACATATGCATTTCAGTGAGCAGAGGGACACCGAAATGTCAGAGCCGGACCCCTGCTTAGCACGCACTCGCCCTATCCCTCTAGCCAACATTTCATATACACGTCTGTCATTTTTGGAATGTGGCCCTCAGCCTCTTGTGCAGTCCAAGGGCCCGATCCTTTCCAACTTTCCAGCACCAATGCAGGCGGCAATGCAGCACTTAAGTAAGGCAACGAACATTCCCTTATCCCAAGGCGGTCTCTGTGACCCTCCCCCAGCCTGCTGCATGATTGCATGATGCAGTGCACACCCACCCATGGGCACCGCGCACCTGTGCTGGAAAGCTGAATCGGATCGGGGCCTGAGTCTCCGATTTAGTATTACCCCATCCCTGGATTTTGTTCCCATTTATTTTTATTCCTTAATTAATCCATCGTTAAGAAGAGCTTTTATGTTGGCACGTTTTAATATATTCCCTTCGGCTGTTCATGCTGGCCGCTTTCTTCACATTCCCCGTGAAAAAAGGTCTTGTTTATTTTGCCATGGGCCCCCTGATACCTTGTTTCATATTCTTTTTCCATGCCCAGCACACCAACATCTCCGAAATACTTTTTTTGGACCCTGGATCTCATTCTTTTCAAATCCGACCGAAGCTATTCTTTCTGTTTTTATGAGTGATGAGTGTGATTTTCTTACCACAGCCGTTGCAAGTTATCTATATGAGATTCTTTAATCTACCCCTTCCTCCTTTTTTTAATCTATGCACTGCCTGTATCTATATGCTGGTGGTTGTTGTATGTATTTTGTGCATGCCAATAAAGGTTTCGGGAAACGAAACGAACGAAAGCATGAAACACCAAGAAGGACTTTACCTTTGAGAGTTTGGGAGGAAACAGCTAGAGGAGCAAACTCGTCCAGAAGGTCGGCAGCGGGGTTAGAAAGCAGAGAGCAGTCAAGCAGCGAATCCTCCCCAGTGACAGAGTCTGGAGTCCCAGTTAGAAAGCAACGAGAGCAGCAGAGGGGAAAACAGCAGACAGAAGAGGAGATTAGCAGGCGTGCCAGTTGAGTCCTCCACCTACCCACACTGTGCCATGTTAACGACGACACGTTCGCTGAAGACCCTCTAGGCAGCAGAAGGTGCCCACCCTCCCTGAAGGGAGACGGAACAGGGAGGCATGAAGCTGCCAGCATCTCCTCCTTCAGGGAGAACCCGGAAGTGACATCGCTATGGGCACAATCCTAAATTAGGCCGGCACAGGGAGGCCAGCACAAGGGCCACCATAAAGTATGTTTGGACCACTCTTGGAGTCAGAGAGGACAGAACACAGACGTGCACCATCCTCCCTGACTCCGAGAGTGCACCAAACGCGCTTTACGGTGGCCCTTGTGCCGGCCAAACTTTGCAGGCCTAACTCCAGCTTAGGATTGCGCTCTATGCCCGGTGGTGTCATGACGTCACTGCCTGAGGCTTCTAGTTACGCCTCCGAGTGCAGCCTTCCAAAGAAGTTAAATCAGCACATTTGGGCACATCAGGGCAGAAGATTTAGTCGAGAGGGTTAATGCCTCCATTTGCCTGAAGATAAGAGCTGAAGGTCGCCAGTTCGGGACAGCCAGAAGTCTCTGTGAGCGGCAGACCTCGTTAATTGCGACTGATTAACAGCTGAGCTTCGGCTGCCTTGTGTGAGGGGGAGTTGTGCCGAAGTTCAGCCGCTTCTCTGGTGGGAGCAGGGAAGCCCTTTATCAGCCAGCAAGAAGACAAACAGGTGGCCAGAAAGAAGGACTAAATCCAGAAAGATCCATCTGTATGTGTGTAATTCTTGAAAGACAGAACATTTCTGTAAAAATTGTAAAAACCTTCGGGTTTCTGAATAAAGTCTGCCCATGTAAACCGCCTTGAGTTAAAGTCATTAGAGAAATCTGGTGACCTAAGGAAGGCGGTATATAAATCCAAGTATTATTATTATTTATTTCCTCCCGCTCCAAAATGGACCAGGCTGGTACCGTAGCCCCCCTGAGCCGACCGCGACCCCCACCCACCTGCTCTGTTGGAGGCCACAGAGTCTGTCTGGGACGGAACGCGCTGGGCCACGGGAGCCTCCAGGCCCGGGATGAGACTCTCGACCGTGAGGTCGGCTTTTTCTTTCCGAAGGCATGAAAGAGCAGAGCAGAGCAGAGCAGAGAGGACACCGGTTAGGTCAAGTTCGATAGAAGCAAGAACAGAAATGAAGAGGCAAAATGCAGCTGGCTGAAAAGATGAGCCTTGAACTACTGGCAACAGGCAGGTACTGGGGGGTTTACACCCTAGACGATCGTGTCTTTATCAAATGCACTCCGGTCATTGGTGCCCCGAACATCCACATCTGGTTTTTTTTGTTCTGCATCCTGGTCAGTTGCATCCCACTATAACAGGGCAAAAAACCCCATGTCCTTTATCCTAAGCCTCTTATCCCAGCCCTCACCCCAGCAGCGTCATGCAGCCGGAACGCTGGGCGGGAGGAACGGGGGCGGGGAAGACAGTGAAACGGAGCGGTACGCAACGGGCGGGCTGCTGCTCACCCGTTCCTCCCGCCCAGCGTTCCGGCTGCATGACGCCGCTGCCTCACCCTATGTTGGAGAAATTGCCCCACTTCTTATCTAAAGCTTGATTTCTTATTTCAATGGGTGCCACAAGCTCAAGGCTGCCATGTCGAGAGTCAGGAATTACGGACTTCAGTGAATGGCCTCATGAGAGTCTGCTGTGGGGTGCAGACCTTGGACATGGAACTAAGCGGGCTTTTAGCATTAATTGATTTGATGTGATTGATGCTTAATTGGTTAAACGTCCACTAAAATTGAGTGTTGGGAGAGTTAGAACAAGTAAAAGAAAATACTTTTTTTTACCCAGTGGATAATTCATCTGTGTAACTCCTTGCCACAGGAGGTGGTGATGGCTTTCTGGCCTAGGTGGAAAAGTCCATCATGGGCCATAGGCCTTACTCCTTATGTTAGTAAGGATTTCAGAATGCCAGATACAAGGGAGTGGCAACAGGATACAGGCAGCCTGTTGTCTTGTGTGCTCCCTGAGGCTTCTGGTGGGCCACTGTGAAATTCAGGAAGCTGGACTAGGTGGGCCTTTGGCCTGATCCAGTGGGGCTCTCCTTATGTTCTTAAGGCCCAGATTGGGTTGCAAGTTATTATAGCTCTCTCCCTACAGGCAGGACAGCAAATTCTGTTTTATTTACCTCATATTTATCTCAGAATTTTACCTCAGAATGCCAGAGACAAGGGAGTATCTTTCCAGCAGGGCTCTTATCTTTTTATGATTCATCCTGCTCTCATGAGTACGCTCTTTAGATGCCTATTTAGCTATCCAGTTATCATTTACGGCTGCTTCTACCAGCCACTTTCATGACCTTCCTGTCCTCGTTCAGATCCAATTTTTGTCCTCCTTCGCTGTTACCTGTTTTGTGCGTTTCTTCTATGCCGTGCCACACTAATTAGATGTGGGTGTGAGTAGCCTTTCTATGCAATCATTTTGATTATGATAAACGACAGTATGATCTCACCCTGCACCTATAAAAGTCATGCATTTTGTGCACTAGTTTGTCAGACTTCCTAACCACCTTGGAACAATGTTCTGAGTGCTCAACTTTTTAACTTTCTCACTCCAGCCAACTTTCTAACTGCAGCCTAGAGCTTTTGCTTTCCTTCTCCGGTACCTACCTTTGTGTTTTAAAAATAAAACTAGACTAAACTAAAATAGTACATCTAATAGAAATATACATACAGGCATGCCCTGGTATCCGCTGGAGTTCCGTTCTGGACCTCCCCGTGGATACCTGAAACCGTGGATACTGGGAACACCTTTTAAAGATAGGGGAACATCAGTGGTTTTGCTGCAACAAGGTTAAAAAAAGAGATTTGCTTAATGTTCCCCCATCTTTTTAATAGGTGTCCCAATATCCACAGGTAGCTGAAACAGTGGATATTGAATCAGTGGATACCGGGGCATGCCTGTATTATTGTTGTTCAGTCGCTAAGTCGTGTCCGACTCTTCGCGACCCCATGGACCACAGCACGCCAGGCCTCCCTGTCCTCCACTACCTTCCGGAGTTCGCCCAATTTAATGTTCATCATTTTGGTGACACTGCCTAACCATCTCATCCTCTGCCGCCCCCTTCTCCTTTGGCCTTCCATCGTTCCCAGCATGAGGGTCTTTTCTAAAGAGTCCTCTCTTCTCATGAGGTGGCCAAAGTATCTGAGGTTCAGCTTCAGGATTTGTCCTTCCAGGGAGCAATCAGGCTTGACTTCCTGGAGGACTGACCGATTGGATCTCCTTGCAGTCCAGGGGACTCTCAAGAGTCTTCTCCAGCACCATAATTCAAAAGCATCTATTCTTCGGCGCTCTGCCTTTCGTATGGTCCAGCTCTCACAGCCATACATTGCTACTGGGTATACCATCGCTTTGACTACGCGAACCTTTGTTGGCAGGGTGATGTCTCGGCTTTTTATTAAGTTGTCTAGGTTTGCCATAGCTTTCCTCCCAAGAAGTAAATGTCTTTTAATTTCATGGCTGCAGTCACCGTCTGCAGTGATCTTGGAGCCCAGGAAAATAAAGTCTGTATATTGTCTGTATATTGTAAATTGAAAGTAATGTCTGTAAATGCCTGTATAAAGGTAAAGGTTTCCCCACAACCGAATGGTCTAGTCGTGACCGAATGGTCTAGTCGTGACGGAGATGAGCACCGTGCAGGGGGCGGTGCTCATCTCCGTTTCAAAGCCTGTAGAGCCGGCGTTTTGTCCGAGGACAAGCTTCCGTGGTCATGTGGCTGGCATGACTCTACGCCGTAGCACACGGAACGCCGTTACCTTCCCACCGAAGTGGTCCCTTTTATCTACTTGCATGTAGGTGCTTTCCAACTGCTAGGTTGGCAGGAGTGCTAGAATGCCTGTATATTGGGACACAAATATGCAGGATGCAAAATTAAAAAAATTAAAACAAAACAAAACAAAACCCAACGCAAATGTCTAATACAGGGATGCATTTGACCGGGACACAGCTGTCCAGGGTGCAATGGGCTTGTCCACTCACAGGCCGGCATATTTGACAACTGGACTTCAGCAACGTCAGGTGAGCCTGAGTACGACCATTCCAGAATGGTCTTCCTGCAGATCTTGCAACTCACAAAGATCCATACAACGCCCAGACGGTTTAGAACATTCTCCGATTCAGAAGTTGGTGTGAGGCCATCTGCAGGGGCCTCGATGCAGTGTGGGAGCCTCTTCCTTGTGGCAAAATCCCATGTGGGGGTTCACAAGAAGGGAAGCAGGGGTGCGGTGAGGGCGGTGGTGTGGATTTTTTTCAACCTCCTCATTGCCCAGCCCAAGGTGGGCAGCGGTAGAGCGGGAGGAATGCATGCAACTGGCCCTGCCCAAGCAGCCCTGCTACACAAACACACACTGCAACAGTGTAGGATCTCACAGCACCAGCCGCGGGTTGCACTGCAGCCAAGCTCATGTGCCGCCACATGATCACTCGTACGCACAGGCACAACTACGTGATCTGGGCCAAAAGGAAAGAGCAAATCAATTCTGAAGGCTTCTGGGTTTAAATAACACGTGGCTTCTGCAGGTGACTGAATTATTTCTTCCACGAATTAAACTATCAGCAACACTCGAGAACCAATTTCTTCAGGTTTACGGGTCTGGGCCATGCCAACTGTTGAACCAGAAATTCAAAGGACTCTCTTTTGCACTGCTGAAATTGCAAAGTAAGTTCCCGGAAGAGTAGCGCAGCGGATCCTCTTAACGGCGGATTCGGGATCCGTGGTTTTGACTGAACCTGTGGCCGAGGACCCACTCTCGGACACGCATGGATTCTGCAGGCCTCAGGAAGCATCGGAAAACTGGAAGCATCCTTCTGATGTGAAAACAGGAGGTGCCCTTCTGAGGCTTCCAGGGGCCTCAGAACAGCTACAGATGTGACCGGAATCTCGCCACACACAAGAGAAAGAGATGGTAGAATGGGTTGTAACCGCACTTTCCAAATGCCCATGTTTTACCAAGGACAGACTATTGCTGTCAATGGGGGAAACTCAAAGGTTTCAGGGCAAGTTGCTGGAGGAAATGCATGCAAATATGGGCACATGAAGCCTAGCGCATCACACAATGTGTGCCTGCCGTCTCATATGCTGTAGTTCAGTGATGTCATTCAGGGGGGAAAGGACCAGAACGGGCATTCCGGATCCTAACGGGCTCCGTGGCTGGTTCCGGGTTCCTAACAAGTGCCAATCAAAAGTGAGTTCCTGTTCCTAAATCATTTGAATGACAACACTGCTGTAGTTGCAGACTTATAATCCAGCAATCACCAAACTGGAGACTGCCGGGTGCCTGAAAAGACTTCCTTGGCACGAATGGAGTGTTCTGTTCTGCTGGTGAGCGTTCTAACCTGGCTGCCACGTACCCCGAAACTGAGCTGTGGCCAGCTGCTTCCAGATTCAGTCGCCCCAGCATGTCGTACGCCCAGATTTCTGGGCAGAGATGGCTGGCCGTGGCCCTGGGGCACAAGGCTGCAAGGTAAGAAGGCCCCACTGCAGTAGGTTCATGCAGGGGAAGGATTCAGCAATGAGCCGGATCAGGCCTACGAGCCATAGTTTGGCAACTGCTGTAATAATCTTAACTTGCTGCAGGACACATTGATGTCTTTTGAGCATCTCTTTCCTGACTTTTAACCTGAGTGGAAGACAGGCTACCAAAGGGGAACATCAGCGTGGTCACACCCTAGAAGTGTCAAGAAGACAGCCTTTTCCGGCACCCTCTATGCTGTGACATCATACCATGAGTTTGATACCACGTCATTCTGTTGCGAGAGTAAGATCTGGTTCCTCTTGGGGGAATAACAATGAAGAAGGGAGGACATGTTCAAATTGAGGACTTGGGTTGGGGAAAACCAAGATTTAGTGAAGGGAGGAGGAGGAAAAGGTGTCCACAAGGACTGAGGACGCAGTCCTAAACTGGAGTTAGGCCGGCATAAACTAAGCCAGCAAAGTTTGGTCAGCACAAGGGACACTGTAAAGTATGTTTGGACCACTCTTGGAGTCAAAGAGGCCAGCACACAGACGTGCGCCATCCTCCCTGACTCCGAGAGTGGTCTAAACGCCATTCCCTTGTATCTGGCATTCTGAGGTAAATTTCTGAGGTAAAATTCTGAGTTAAATATGAGGTAAATAAAGCAAAGTCTGGTCAGCACAAGGGACACCATAAAATATGTTTGGGCTACTCTTGGAGTCAGAGAGGTCAGCACACAGACGTGCGCCATCCTCCCTGACTCAGAGAGTGGTCCAAACACCACTCCACAAGGGACACCATAAAGTATGTTTGGGCCACTCTTGGAGTCAGAGAGGCCAGCACACAGACGTGCACCATCCTCCCTGACTCCGAGAGTGGTCCAAACACACTTTACAGTGGCCCTTGTGCTGGTCAAACTTTGCTGGCTTAGCTTATGCCAGCCTAACTCCAGTTTAGGACTGCGCTCTGAAATCCAGCTTCCTGCGGGGTCTTTATATGACCACGAGCTCAACCACAGACAGGTGAATTCTAACTCGGAATACACCATGCAATATTGCAAGGAACCCTCACAGCCCATCACGGGTTCATCCTCACCCACGTCCTGACTCCAGCTCACAACATGCATTGAGGAGGTAGGACGGACACACGCAGGCCAGAACACACCCCAGAGGCTCTCGGGATTTTACCATTCACAGCATCGCAGGTGCTACCGAAGGGATCAGCAAGAGGCAGGATGTCAGGGAGACGTAGTGCAGGTTCGGGAGATTTGAGGCCCTCAATCAGTTTTTCTGGCGGTGCAGGCAGGGGAAAGAGAGCAGGAAGGCAGGAAGGCAGGAAGCAGGAAAAAAAAAAGAAAGCAAAAACATAAAACACTCAGAACAGGTTTTGTTAAAGCAGAACTCAAAAGTTGTTCGAGTGGGTCAGGACACGTTCATAAAGCCCCCCTTTCATCAGACATTAGTTAGTCATATAAATATTCAATTTGACATTCAGAAAACGTAGGAGATGCTTAATATATGCAGACAATGGAGAGATCACAGACCTGCCTTGAGTTCAGACCAATTTTTGTTCACCAAAACGATGCTCACAAGAGTATTTCAAACAGGTCTCTCTCTCTCTCTCTCTCTCTCTCTCTCTCTCTCTCTCTCTCTCTCATATCACCCTGGATGTTTCAGGATGCTAAAATATCTACTTGGCTTGAGAGAACGAGTCCAGAACTCTGCATGAAAAGGGGACTGCACAAAAAGGTGCCAAGTTAAACATAAGAATTAGGATGATTGGCATATTAATTCAGGACTCTGAACCAGGGCGCAGTCCTAACCTGGAGTTAGTACCATGCTTGGGGCAGGGGGTCAGCTACAAACAATGAAGAAAAAGCAAGGCACCCTACATAATGTACCATTGGAGAAGAGAATTCAGAATCTGAGTTAGTATAGGAAGGCAGAATTAAGGTGACTCAGCCACCTGAATGAACTAAGACTCTGGGATGGAATACTGTGGACCCCACAGGGCAGAAAAAATGGCTTCCACTCTCAAGGGCGCAATCCTGACCTGGAGTTAGGCCGGCACAGTTAGGCCAGCAAAGTTTGGCTGGCATAATGGACACTGTAAAGTATGTTTGGACCACTCTCAGAGGCCAGCACACAGATGTGTGCCATCTCCGTGCCTCTAGGCGTGGTCCAAATGGTCTCTTATGCCGGCCAAACTTTGCTGGCCTAACTGTGCCGGCCTAACTCCAGGTCAGGATTGTGCCCTCAGATGCCTTCCGGAGCCAATGTTGCCGGGATGCATCCCTGTTTCTGGCAACATGCTTGTTCAGAGTCATAGCAGCATCCTATGACATGCGATGTGTGCATTTGGTGCATGTCGGGTAGTGACTCGGGACCTCACGCCACAAAGTCCAGCACAACCGAGCTTCCCCTTCAATAATTTTACAACATACCGCACCAACCCCCAGAGAGCAAGCCCTCCAAGCAGATTTAATTCTGCATTCAGGACCCTTCCTTTTCCATTCTGGAGGAGAAGCAGATGGAACCACCTTCTCCGAAGGCTACTCTCAAAGCCCACCTGCCTCCCCTTCATTGTCAAAGGGAGAAAAATCAATCTACGTGTCTCCGTTTGCAACCAATACCCTTACAAGTCAAGACTAAAATCTCTGCCTTTTGTCTCCCCAAGCCAAAAATGCATTATGCATTATGCAAATGGGGTTCCTGGAGGTCTGCAATTAGCCAATTTGCATTAAGCAGGCTTTGAATCTCCTGACAGCTGTGTGCAAATCCCCTCCGGCTGGTTTGGTGCAGGGATGTTCAGCAACCAAAGATCTACAAGGAAAAAGCGGGGGGGGGGGAGGGAGAGAGATTCAAGAAAGGAAAGCTTGAAACTGGCACCAAGATCCAAGACCAAATGGAGTCCATAGCAGGCTCAAACGGAGCCATTTCCCAAGGGGGCACCACAACGGCCTCCAAAGATCACGGCATTCAGCTCCAGTATTCGTGCAAAAACGGTACCTCACATGCCCACCCCAGTGTTGGATGCACCCCAAAAAGCCAACTCGGCTTTTTTTTCAGATAATGTCCCTGGTACATCATCATCATCAGCTTTGCAACCCGTTGTTTCTATTTATTCCATTTCATGACTACCAAATGCTTGCTTCAGAAATACAGCGGGCTCTCTTTATCCGTGGTCTCAGCATCCACGGATATTCAAATCAAAGACCCCCCTGGACGTGGCTGGGAGTGGCTTCTGGCCTCTTCTGGGAGGTGCTCTGAGGCATGGGGAGGCTGTGGGTGGCTGCCCAGGCGTGACTGGAAGAGTCTTCCAGTTTGCTGGTACAAACTGGAAGGGCCTTCCAGTCATGTCCGGGAGGCAGAAGATTTAGTCGAGAGGGTTAATGCCTCCGTTTGCCTGAAGATAAGAGCTGAAGATCTGAAGGTCGCCAGTTCGGGACAGCCGGAAGTCTCTGTGAGCGGCAGACCTCGTTAATTGCGACTGATTAACAGCTGAGCTTCGGCTGCCTTGTGTGAGAGGGAGTTATGCCGAAGTTCAGCCACTTCTCTGGTGGGAGCAGGGAAGCCGCTTATCAGCCAGCAAGTAGACAAACGGGTGGCCAGAAAGAAGGACTAAATCCAGAAAGATCCATCTATATGTGTGTAGTTCTTGAAAGATAGAACATTTCTGTATAAATTGTAAAAACCTTCGGGTTTCTGAATAAAGTCTGCCTGTGTAAACCGCCTTGAGTTATAGTCATCAGAGAAATCTGGTGACCTAAGAAAGGTGGTATATAAATCCAAGTATTATTATTATTATTATTATTATTATTATTATTATTATTATTATTATTTCCAAGGCCAGTCATGACTCCCTGGTCAGTAGCTGCAGTGCCACGTGAGACCCACTCACACGGGGCTTTCATTTTTTGTGGAATTTGATATCCACAACAGGGGCCCAATGTATGTTTTTCTAAGCTGCCTTCAGTAGTTCCTCATGGAAGGAAGGAAGGAAGGAAGGAAGGAAGGAAGGAAGGAAGGAAGGA
>JAJKFI010000164.1:565939-580562 GCA_029204185.1 Lerista edwardsae | reverse complement strand
GAGAGAGAGAGAGAGAGAGAGAGAGAGAGAGAGAGAGAGAGAGAGAGAGAGAGAGAGAGAACGAACACGAACATACTACACAAGCTGACATCACAGACAGTTTGATAGGTCACCAAATAGTCTGCAATTAAAAAAAACACACTCCATCCGACCCTTTAAAAGTGACTGGAAATGCCTTGTTAAGCGTACTCTATGTCGAGTCAAGGCAACACAGGAGCACAAACCACCACCACCATTCTGATTTCAGCTAGCTTTGGATGGGTAAGGATAGGGTGGGGTCCTGCTTAATTACCGCAAGTGCAAGGTTTGCCATTTGCACACTGTAATTGAGACATACAAAATTATGCATGGAAGGGATAGAGTCGATAGAGGGATGTTCTTTTCCCTCTCTCAAAACACTAGACCCAGGGGGCATCCGCTAAAACTGAGGGTTGGGAGAGTTAAAACAGATAAAAGGAAGTACTTTTTCACCCAGCGGGTAGTTAATCTGTGGAACTCTTTGCCACAGGAGGTGGTGATGGCATCTGGTCTTGATGCCTTTAAGAGGGGATTGGACGGATTTCTGGAGGAAAGGTCCATCGTGGGCTATAGGCAATGATGGATTGTGCAACCTCCTTACAAAGGTGGTGGGCTACTTCAGAGTACCGGGTGCAAGGGAGTGGCAACAGGATGCAAGCATCTTGTGGTCTCATGCCTCCCTGGGGCACCTGGTGGGCCACTGTGAGATACAGGAAGCTGGACTAGATGGGCCTTTGGCCTGATCCAGCAGGGCTCTTCTTATGTTCTTAAATAAAAAGAATAGTATTAATCTGGTCTGCAATTAAAAAAAACTCCACCATAACCGGGATTGCTTTAATACGAGGATTAAGAGAGGAAAACGTCCACCACGGGTTACAAGCCATGATGGGTATAGGCAACCTCCTGGCCTCCGAAGTAGGTTATTTCTGAATGCCAGATGCAAGGGAGTGGCAACAGGGTGCAGGTTTCATGTTGTCTCGGGTGCTCCCTGAGCCATCTGGTGGGCCACTGAGAGACATAGGAAGCTGGACTAGATGGGCCCCTGGCCTGATCCAGCAGGTTCTGATTCTGTCCTTCCTCCAACAAGTTCAGAAGAAACGACAAGCTTCTTCCCCCCCTTCCACACACACATCTTCCAGCAAAATTTTGCTTTTGCAACAGCCCTGCGAGGTAGCTTCAGCTGAGAGAAAGCCCAAGGTCACCCCAAAGTACTTCTTGCCTGAATGAGGACTGGAACCTGGGGTTATTCGGCCTTTGCCAGACATTATCTACTACACCACATAGTTATTCACTCCATAATAAAACGGGTTAGAAATAATGCATGACATGCTTCTTTCGGAGGGCTAGAAATTCCTTTAAATCTAACAAATCACATTTTTTATAGCCTATGACTACTGTTAGGTAGATGCAAACATGCAAGAAACCTAGGAGCAGCCGTTGTAATATTTAGGCACAGACTCCAATTTAGGGCACAATCCTAGCCTGGAGTTAGGCCAGCAACGTTTGTTTGGACCACTCTTGGAGTCAGAGAAGCCAATCCACAGATGTGCGCCATCCTCCCTGACTCCGAGAGTGGTCCAAACGCGCTTTATGGTGGCCCTTGTGCCAGCCAAACTTTGCTGGCCTAACTGTGCCGGCTTAACTCCAGGTTAGAATTGCAGGTTAGAACTTCAAGGTGCTGGTGTCTCCTATCAGAAATTGTTCCCAGCCCCACCAAACATGACATAAGTTGCTGAGCTTTTGAACCAGAAAATTCAGGTCCAGTTCATGAGAACCATGTTGAGATCAATACACAACCTCCAGCAGCTTGGCACGTCTTGAACCAGGCCTGCAAATGGTTTTGCGTTAAGCTGTTGTTTCAGTTCCATTTCAGGGCCACTGGGAGGAGCAGGGCAATGGACGTGCAAGACAAACACTATTGGAGGGACACCACCCGAGGGGCCAAGGTTTGCCGTGTCACCCTTCGGATAAACAAGTCGCACATTACCTGGTGTGTCTGAGAGCGGAAGAGGAATGAAAGGGTCAGGCACAGCCAGAAGAGGAGGGCTAGAGTCCAGAATGTCTTTTGTTTTCTCAGCTGGACAGGCGGCAAGGAAAAAGTTAGAAAGAGAGAGGAAAAAAGAACAAAGATATGAAACAGAGGAAAGGGAGGTGCCAACACAAGGCACCCTCTGTTGTGAGCACGTCACTGTTTCACTCTCCGGCCTCACCCCCTGCCTCCCAGCATGCTGGAGTTAATTTTGGCCCCAAACAATTGAATAGAAAAGTTTCCAAAGACCCCCAGGAGAGGATTGCTGGCAAGTTTATCCAAGGTCACAGCAAGCCATTTCCAAGAACCCAAAGCAATAACAATCAAGGGTTGTGCCCCTGTTGGGTCCCCCAGGAGTCAACGTTGCACATTCGGAAAGGATTAGCTCAAGAGTCACAGGTTTGAGAAGCCGGGGAAGAACAGGGCCGACAATGCTCAGAGAGGCAATGCTCTGCCCCAGCGTCCAAGGCGATGATGTCACATGATGTCGTGACATCACTGCTGGGTTTCCCCCGAAGGAGGGAACTCCTGCTGGAATGGTTTCACACACCCTGTTCCTTCTTCTGTGAAGGCTCCCCTTGGTTGCAAAGCCACCAGCATCTCATCCATAACTCGGGCGGTGCCTATGGGGCAGTCATCATGTGCCCCTTCTTTGCATAGCACCTGGGGCACGCACTCCTCAGGCACATACTCCCCCTTGTTATGCCTCTGCCTCTCCCAGGAACGTTGCGCTGGGCCAAGTCCCCAAAATGAGGCACAGCGCCATGCTTTGCTGCACCGAGGCGGGACTGCTAAGTGTCCCAGTACATGCCTGGCGTTCCCAGCATCCCTTACCACAGCCCTGCTGTGTGGTTCAATATGGATCATCATTAGCAGATAAAACACATAAAAGGAAGTACTTTTTTTACCCAGAAGGTAGTTAATCTGTGGAACACTTTGGTGATGGGATCTGGTCTAGATGCCTTTCAAAGGGGACTGGACAGATTTCTGGAAGTCCATCGTGGGCTATAGGCCATGATGGGTTGTGCAACCTCCTTACATTAATAGTAGGCTCCTTCAGAATGCCAGGTGCAAGGGAGTGGCAACAGGATGCAGGCATCTTGTTGTCTCATGTGCTCCCTGAGGCACCTGGTGGGCCGCTGTGAGATACAGGAAGCTGGAGTAGATAGGCCTTTGGCCTGATCCAGCAGGGCTCTTCTTATGTTCTTATTAGCCGATCACTGCAAATAGGGGTGAGAGGCAGAGACGTGGGTTCAGGGAAGACAGAGCTTCACCCGTCACATTCCAATAAATACAGCTGCTACAAAAAGGCGGGGGGGGGGAAAGCAACGTAAAATAAGTATTAAGAAATTTTCACAGATCAGTGTATAAATGCTACTTCGGTATGATTCCGATAACCAGGATCGTGGCCACATTTGCTGCAAATGCAGGGAGAGGCGAGAGGTGCAACAGTGACAAGCTTAGCCTCTCTGCTGGTTGCAGCTGGATCGTGTCCCAGATTTCTTTCCAGCGCCTTCCTCCTCGACCATCGACCTCCCCGCATTTCACTGGTGAGGAAGTGGAAAGAAGCAGCACCAGAAAAGGTCCCTCCAGCAGGTTTGTGACAAGAGGTGAAACAGGAACCAGAGCTCTGTTCTCACCTCTGTTTAATAAGCGATACTTCAGGGGGGGGGCGAGAGGCTGCAGCTCGCTTCAAAACTGTCTGATCACGGATTTTTTTTGCTAAGAGATATATTATTACACATGTAGTGACAGCAGCAAGGCTACTTTATGCGCAAATGTGGAAAAATGAAGACACCCCTAATATGGAACAAGTAGTGGGGAAAATATATGAAGTGGCAGAAATGGATGTTTTAACTGGAAGATTAAGAGAAAAAAAAATTATGCAAAGTTAGACAATATTGGCAGCCATTCTACGATTGGATTGATTCGCAATGTTAAATCTGAATAGATTTTATAGAGATAGAGAAATACAAATATATTGAGACAAATAAGTTAGAAATAGTCCGGTTGATATTTTGATTAATCCAGTAGATAATGTATTAAGAAAATATAGTCACACTGCAACGGGTTTCCTAATGTGTTTTCCAATGTGTTTAACCCATTCCTTTTTTTTATTCTGTATCCTTTACCCATTTCCCTTAAATAATTTTTTTTTAAAAAACAAACAAACAAAAAACCCTGTCTGATCACGGATTTTTTTTATAAGAATAAACGGCATGGAAGTCTGAAGAGCTGTAACTGCCTGACACCAAATCGGACCCTTCGTCCAGGACCGTGACATCTGCAAACCGTGGTTTCCCAAGTCCATGCACAGGGGCAAGTGCGGGCTGGTGCCTCTAGCTCGTTGCTGATCTGCTGTGTCTGGGCCTTCACAAACGGGGCTCGCTCACTCCTCGTAGGAGAGCAGGAACTGGACTCTTGGGCAGCAAGAGCAGCCAAAGACCGGGGGGTGGGTGGGGTGAGGAACCAGCTAGCAAATTGCATTCAGGGATGCTATTTTTGCTTGCTGGCAAATGGGATCTCGCTTGGATCAGATCCATTTTTCCAGCTGGGGGAGAGGCATCCAAAGGCAGCCTCTTCCTGTCTGGGATTCCACCCCACGCCACCCCAGTCATTGGTGGTGCCAGCACAAGTTGTCGTTTTTCCCAATAACTCCCAGTTTGACCAATGGGAAGAAAGGGCTACCATTAACTGCTGGGTGCTATGCCTGCCTGGCCCCCTTTACCCCTCCCCCTCTTGCACCACAGCCAAGCTCTACAAGGTCAGGCAGGGACAGATCACAGCTTTGCTTTGAGAGACAAGCCCACCTCTGATGCCACAGAAAACATCTGTGTTTCAGGAGAAGATCACGACTAAACTGCTAGACTCCGACAACGGTATGACAACTTGAGCTCGGCCACTCCTACCATCTTCACCACTTAGACCCCCAATCGTCATTCTCAAGACACTTCCCCCAACTTCAATTTTCTCTACCAAACACTCACCTGCTTCTCCGTTTCCTCTGCAACAGGATTCAGAGCACAATCCTAACCTGCAGTTAGGCCGGCACAACTTAGACCAGCAAAGTTTGGCCAGCACAAGGACCGCATAAAGCGCCTTTGGACCACTCTCGGAGTCAGGGAGGATGGCGCATGTCTGTGTGCTGGCCAATCTGACTCCGAGAGTGGTCTAAACGTACTTTACGGTGTCCCCTTGTGCCAGCCAAACGTTGCTGGCCTTACTGTGCCTGCCTCACTCCAGGTTAGGATTCCACCCTCAGATGGATAAGAACCAACAAACCAACACCATTAGACAATACCTTCCATACTGCGATGGTGGGAGCTGCACAATTACCCTCTCAACATCCCCCTCTGGGCATACCTGCTACAGGTGCAAGAGAAGATGGCCCAAAGGCATCGGTCTGCGTCATGGAAGGTGCTGGCTGAAAACCTGGGATCAGGTTCTCCGTGGAGCTGCCAAGCTTCTCCAGGGGTTTACCTGAAATTGGAAGGATCTAGTTAGACAAGGCGTACAATTATCACACCATCTCCTCGCCTAGATTTCACCCTCACTCTGCCATATTTTAAAGCTATACCCTGGCCAGAGGCGGATCTGCAGGGAGGGCAAAGCTCTAAGTTTTGCAAGGAGCCTTACCCTGTCATGTAAATCCCTCCTCTCCCTTGCTGCTGTAGCCAGTAAGCAACGCCAAGATGTTGCTTTTCCCTGTGAGGATTGGCTAAAATGGTGCAGGAGAGGAGTGATTTCCACTGCAAGGTAAGGCTTCTTGCAAAACTTAGAGCTTTGCCCTCCCTTAGATCTGCCTCTGATCCTGGCAGTACAGCCCACTTCTTAGCAACAAGGTTTTCAACCATGTTGTTCCTTCACTGCTCTTAGAGACATCAGCGGGGCCTGACCTGGCGGCTGAATTGGGAGAAAGCATTAAATGAGTTGCAATTACATTGTTATTTTTTTTTTAATGCTGCTATTGGACAGACTGCTCAGAGGCCCCTGAAAGATAAGGAAAAGCGATAAAGAAACAAAAAAGTGATAAGCAAACAAAACCAAACAAAAATACATCAGTTAGTGCAGGGATGTCAAACACAAGGCCTGTGGACTGGATGCGGTCTCGGAAGTAGTTCCTCCAGCCCCCATTCTAATTGGGCTCCCACAGAGTGACACAAGGGCTATCTCATATCTTGAAAATATGAACAAAATCAGCACGTTTTCCCCTCTGTCATTTGCAGCTGATGAGCGTCTATGTGAAAATAAAGTGTGTATTTCTAGCCATCATCTGCTTAGTGACATCACTTCCTGCTTAACAGTATCACTTCCTGCTCTCAGCAGGCACCATGAATGCTATTCAGCGCTCTATATGAATTGAGTTTGACACCCCCGAGTTAGTGGTTATAGTACCCAGCAGAGCCAGAAATAGGACATCTGTATTCACAGACCATATATTCTTGACAGTTGTCATGCCAGGATGTTTCTGGGCAAACACAGAGGTGCCAACTCTAGCTTGGGCACACAGGCACATATCGGGTGAGCGTTTCCGGAGGGTGCACAGAGTCACGTCAGGGAGAGTAGGCTGACAACTCTCATGAGCTTGCAGTCAGCAGTCTCCATACTTAAGCAGAGTCTAACAAGAAATCTACTTCTTTCCCATCTGGAAAACAAATTGAAGTCTTCTAAGCAAGCCAACAGCAGAAGTTACAAAATTTTATAAAATGACCTAGAAGAGTTGGTAGGAAAATGCTTATCAAATCAGCCGACAGTGCAAAGCTGCGGACAAAATGGCTAACAGACTCAAAATGCCCTAGACCAGTGACGGCGAACCTACGACACACATGTCAAAGGTGACACATCACAATGTTTGGGGTGACACACCAGCATTCACCAATGCCTGACAAAAACTGAGTTTGTTTTACTAATTTTTCATTTTTGTAATTATTTGATGCTTCTTTATATAATACACAGCACCATACATGATTAGACTGTATTTTTTGTTTAAATAAATATAAAGAACTGTTTCTCTTTTGTTTGGGGGAGGGGGGATTGACACACCAGCAGAGTCAAGTTAAGCATTTTCCTAAGTTTTGACACACTGAGCCCAAAAGGTTCGCCATCACTGCCCTAGACAGACTCAATCATTTGGCCCATATCAACAACATGGAACTTCAAACGACTCAGATATGAAATACTGCATGCGGGTCCCCAAACATCAGAGCCACAAGTCCAGGATGGGGGATCTGGCTTTGCAGCAACATGCTTGAAAGGATTTAGATTTCTCAGTGGACCACGAGCTGAACATGAGCCAGCAGCGTGATGCAGCTGCAACAAAGGCTAATGCAATACTAGCCTACTTTAACAGAGGCATATAATCTAGATTGTAAGAATTTATAGTTCCACTCTATGTTGCACTCATCGGACTTCACTTGGAACGCTGCATCCTATGCTGGGCACCACATTTTAAGAAGTATGTTGAGAAGCTGGAACAGGTTCAAAGAAGGGCAATTCATCCAGAGACAGCCAGGATGGTGGTGTGGATCTGGAGTTGGACTTAGACCTGAAAGATCCAGGTTCAAATCCCCACTTCAGCCATGAAGCTTTTTGCACCTTTTCCCAAGCTCCTCCTCTCCAGCCTGCCCCCCAAGTCACTCCATTCCTACTTTTGGGTCACAGACTTACCGTCGCTCAGCTTTGCAAAATCCTTATTCAGCAGCTCTTCAGCGGTGAGCTTGGAGAAGTTGTCGTCGTCGAAAGGGTTCCAGGTGGAGACGTCTGGTGGGTTGTACACATTCTGCTGCGAGGTCCTGGGGGAGCCGGAGGGCGTCGTGGAAGCGGACCTAGGAGGAAGTTGTTGCTTATGTTCAAAAGCCCCTCCACATATCAAAGCAGTCATGTTCAGTAGGAAGCAGTACGCTAAGTATTGCAGGTGGCACACTAATTATTGCAGGCACCTCAATGCACCATGTAAGCGGCTCCTCCCCCTTGCCGCCCGAGACATTCCAGGCAGCTACAGCAACGCGGAGGCATCGCCTCTGTGTTGCTGTTGCTGCCCAGTATGTCTATGGCGGCGAGGGGGTGGGGCCGCTTACATGGTGCATTGAGGCGCCTGCAATACCTAGTGCACTGCCACCCCAGCTTTGCTACTGGTCACATCTGCAGACAGGGGTGCCGACTGACTGACTGTGACAGGCCCACAATGTGCCATGGCACACCGGTTGAAAAATTGCTGCTTTAGCCATTACACCACACAGGATTATCATCTGGGTGGCGGGGGAAAAGGGAAGATGGCTTTGGGTTGAGTTTGGTATAATAAAATACTACCCCATCTCCCCCCCCCCCGGGGCCATTTATATGACCCAGTAAGGAGCCCTCTATTGATCACGAACAAACCTATTAAACCACTATTAGTTCCCCAAGAACTTGGGACTGGGCAGGAGATTAAAGAACACACATCACCATCCAAACTGCATCTACAGCAGGCCCTCAATTTCCGTGGGGTTCCATTCCTGGAACCCCCACTGATACCAAAAATCCACGGGACTTGAAACACCTGGATTGGGGCCCACCCCACCCTCTGAACCCAGCCGAAGCTGAGCTCTGGTCAGGTCCGGAGGGTTTTCTGCGGCCTGCAGGCCTCAGAATGGCCATTTCAGCTGAAAAAATACAACTTCAATTTTTGGGGAGACGGATGTGACTTTTTATGCCTTGTAAGGCATTCGGGGCCCTGCACTGGCTTCCCCTGGCCTTAGTGTGCCCTCTAAGGCATAAAAATATCACTCCTGGTTTCCCCCAGGAAACGGGAAATTGTTGTTTTTCACCCCAAACAGCCATTCTGAGGCCCGCAGAGGCCGTGGGCAGTTGTGCATGCCCTTTGCAGGTCTCAGAAAACCCCCCCAGAGGTTCTATCTGATGGTCTAGGGCAGTCCCTCCCTCAAGGCAGTGGTGAAATTCAGCCAGTTCTCGCCAGTTCTGCAGAACCAGTTGTTAATTTTGGGTTGGGAAAGGGAAGAAAGGCAGTGGCCGCCCTGAAGGACATAGAACCGGTTGTTAATTTATTTGAATCCCACCACTGCTGCAAGGGTTCAGGAACTGCAGGTTCTGAAATCCGCAGGTCCTGTATCTGTGGACAGTGTTGGCCCAACAGCAGTTTCGGGGGGGAAAAAAATTCCGTCTTCTGTCCTGTCAGAAACGAGAGGGGGGGGACTCTTTAACACGTACTTGGATTTGTTGAGGCTGGCCTCCGCCGCCGCGGCCTGTAGCAGCTGCGTCGACTTGCTGGCAGGGACTCCGAACACAGCGCTGTGCGTCACGTCGCTCAGGATCCTCCGGTGACCGCCGCGCTGAGTCTTCGGAGAGGAGGGGGGCGTGAGCGAGCCCATCTTCTGCCCCTGGACAGCCGGCGGAGGAGCCGCTGAGGCCTTTTGTTGCCGCGGAGGCGCTTGCTTTGGGGAAAGAGAAGACAGCCACATTCAATTGCCAGGCATCACTGCTCTTACAACCAGGTCGCCATCTGAAATCTGCACCTTGCCTGCATCCATCATCTACAGAGCTCCCTAATTCATCATCTCAACTCCTCCACAAGGTAGGGTAGGCCAGGTCCTAGGGAACTGGCACCATGGACGAGTGTGTCCTGCTCCAATGCATCTTGGTCAAAGACGTCCCTGGATATTTGCCTCTTTTTTTCCCCTAAACATCCCTGTTATTTGAATCCCACTATAACTAGGCAGCAAACCCAATGATATCCACCCACAATCTCCTCAGATTCGGCAGATCTTCTCTGAGAATTGGAATTATTTTTTCCCCCACCTGAAATGGGCGTTCTGACATCCATAGTTCCATACCAGGGGCTGAAAGATCCACAGAAGACCTCTGGGACATCACCAGAAGGTGCTTCCAGTCATGCTTGGAAGTTCTTTTGGCCCTGACCCCGTGAATTTAATTATCTGCAAGTTTCGGTATACATGAGAGATCCAGGAATGAGGGCCAACTTCATTCATATACGTACGTACATTGGGACACAGATGTCCAGGACACCACCACCACCCCAAAAAAAGGGTGCAAATGTCCAATACCTATTACCATTAGGCCAAAGAAACAACTTGGTACACAATGAGCTTCCTACTTACTTCCTACTTCCTGGGGAGGGAGTGACAGGTGTTCAGTAGGTTTCATTATTTACATTTGTGTTTCATAAACTCCAACCTCATTCTGGTGTCTTCCTTGGAGTTGGTGCAAGGGTAATAGGCTACTTTCGAATGCCAGATGCAGGGGAGTGGCAGCAAGATATAAGTATCTGGTTGTCTTGCATGCTCCCTGAGGCATTCGGTGGGCCACTGTGAGATGCAGGAAGCTGGACTAGATGGGCCTTTGGCCTGATCCAGCGGGGCTCTTCTTAGGTTCTTAAGGCCCAGACTGAGTTGTAAGTCATTACAGCTCTCTCCCCACAGACAGGATAGCAAATCCTGTTTTATTTACCTCAGATTTACCTCAGAAATTTACCACAGAATGCCAGATGCAAGGGAGTGGCAACAGGACGCAGGCATCTTGTTGTCTTGTGTGCTCCCTGAGGCATCTGGTGGGCCACTGTGAGATACAGGAAGCTAGACTAGAAGGGCCTTTGGCCTGATCCAGCAAGGCTTTTCTTATGTTCTTATGTTTACTTGCATAGACTTCATATCCAGGCCCCTGTAACCTAGCCATTACACTAAGCAGGACAGCTTGCCAACACCCGCAACCCCCAAGCGTGAAGGTACTCAGGAACAACACAGGATGAAGCGTTGACGGTTTTTCCAGACAAGGTTTGATTCTGTTCACCACACGCTTCTTTCGAGTGGGACAAATTCTAAGAGCAACGCTGAGAGCACACCAGTCCGCGGCTACTACAGGAAGCCTCTCCCTGAAACCTGAAAGGTTAATACCAATGAGAGGGGTGGGGGTGGCAGTGGGGGATGCCTTCCCCATTGCCTCCCCCTGCTCTTGAAACAAGCTGGTCACCGCTACAACAAACCCTTTTGACGTTCACAAGAAATTGCGGCGCAGAGAGAACCGGGTGCGAGCATCATCTCAGCTGGAATGCATTTCGTTGCTTGGGACGCTGTACGCCCTTTTCATTTTAAAAAAGGGGGGATAAAAGGAGAGCGCCAAAGAAGCTGCGTTTCAGTTTAAAAACAGACACAAAGCATGATTCCACTTGAATAGCAATGAGGCGCAGGGAGGTGTGGCGGGAGACGGAAGTTGCAAATGAAATTTCACGATCAGGCAGCAACGGTAAACAGAGATCCTTGGCACGCACCCTCTCCTTTTATACTGCAGGCAGCTGCTGCGCTCGGTGTGGGGAAAACCCTGCTTCTCATTAAAACTAAAGAGCACTTGTTTGGGGGACAAATACACACATTATCGTCATTAAAGGGGCAATTCATGGCTGGTTCCTGCGTTTTAGAAAGAGTTGTTTAGAACAGGGAGTTGGGATGGCCTGGCAAATTCGCCTTCTACTTCTTTGCCAGGAGACCCTAGACCAGCGGTTCCCAAACTGGGGGGTCGTGACCAGTGGTGTCATCTACTCTCACGGAGACGGAACGCTGGGCGGGACTTACGTTTGATTGGCTGCCTGCCTGTTCGCTTCCGCCGTCCTTCCTGCTCGCCCAGGCACCCAGCGCGCCCCCCACCCGTCCCCCCCCGCGTCCATCACGGAGCTGGGCGAGCAGCAGTGGGGTGCGGCGACCGAGGGCAGCCCGCATGGTGGGGGGAAGGCGGCGGAACCACACGGGCTGCCAATCAAACGCACGTCCCGCCCAGCATTCCGTCCCCACGAGAGTAGATGACACCACTGGTCGTGACCCACCAGCCTGGGAAGCACTGGCCTATGCCCCTTTAAGGGGCAGGAGAAAGGGAAGGCAGTGAAGTGATCCCCAGGATCGTGCCGCTGCGGGGATAGATGATTGCAGTGGTGTCATCTAAATGATTTAAGAACAGGTACTCACTTTTGATTGGCACGTGTCGGGACCCGCCCACCAGAAGTGACGTCATAAGCCGGAAGTGAGGTCGTGGCAGGAAGTGACATGAAAAAAGCCCTTTTTGAGGCCTCAGACAATTTTAAACTGACCCAACAGTTGCAACAGTATTCCACAGCACCCCCAGAACATGTTAAGGAGGCCTGGCATCATGTTAAAGTGACCCAACAGTTCCAAAACCCCAGAGCAGCTCATTTTTCAGTGGCAAGGCAAGGCTCCGCTCGCTGCCTGCCTGCCTAGCTCTGAGAACGTGCAGACAACTCAAATGTACAGGAAATTCAAACGTTGCAGGGGGCGGAGTCAATGAGTGGGCGGGGCCAGCCATAATCGTAGAAACCGGTACTCGCGTACCCCCGCATACCCCCTGCATGACATCACTGGACAATTGTTTTCACCTGCATGCATTGCTGGCCACCAGGGGGTGATGGCAGCCCCCAGAAGTGGTTTCCGATTGCAATTTTTAGTTCATCGGAGGCTTGGGGAGCCCTGCTGAGCCTTCCACAGGGCTCCCTGTGGAAGGCTTAGCAGGCCGCCGCCACCCCAGAGGCCAGCGCTACCTGCAGGGAAGTTTAAAAACCCCTTCTGTCTCAGCAAGGCTGCCATCCTGGGGACCGCGTGGCTGCTGCAGCCCCTAGCCCTGCAAAGGCAGGAATGGCTTCCCCCCACGGAGGACTTTGGGAGGCACTGCCCCAGACTCTTCCCAGCTCTGGAGGAGGGCCAGGATCCAAACTCAAAGCAGCATTAGGGGCTTCACGGCTCAGAAAATGGACTGGGTGGGGGAGTGGCACGAGCAAGGCTTCGAGAATTGAGCAGGGTGTGGAGAAAGGAGATGGGGTTTGGCTTTCCCTCTCTCATTATAGTAGAACTCCGGGGAGGGGGGGGAAGATTCAGGGCCAACTCCAAAGAACTAGGGGCCAAGATCATCGAGTCCTGGGCTTGCTTTTCCTCCCAAAGCAAAACCCAACCCACTGCTTTCAAAGTTATGGGACGCAATACAGTTTAACGGGGCAGGCAGGAGATACGCAGTTCAAGGAGATACAGGGCAGCCAGGAGATAACGCAAAACAAAAATGCTTCAAGGAGCTGCTTGTATCTCACCAGTCCTCTGCTGGGCAACTTGCCCCTGGTCAGACCAGAAGACTCCACCTCTTCCCCAACCCCGATTTCCTCTGCTATAGCAGTAGCTACCTGAACCTTATAGAATCCACTTGCTCAGGCCAAAGTTCAACAAGCACAACAGACTCTCCCCCTGAAAGGATTCTTTCTGATCTGGCCAAGAAATAAAAGGAAAAGCCCATAGGCGAAGCCAACTCCCCACTATTCTCCTTTCCTCAAATCCTCTGGCCTTCATAGTTACACATTTTAAGAGGTCCATGTTTGAACGAAAACTGTCTACTGCAGTACAACATTGAAGGCAAGCAGGGGCCGTGGATCCACCATGCTCCTTGGGTTCTCCAAACAAAGGTGTCTTGTTGGCTAAAAGTCAACGTGATGACTTAGAGTCAGGAGTTGGAAGGGGCCTGCAAGGTCATCTAGTCCAACCCCCTGCCTGTAGCAGGAAATCCTCCTAGAGCATCTCCAGCAGGTGCCTGTCGAGCCTCTGCTTGAAGGTCTCCAGCGAGGGAGAATCCACCACCTCCCTCGGCAAACTGTTCCACTTGTCGAACCGCCCTTAAATAACAACTTGACAATAGCAGAAGGTTGTGCCAATAGCGGTGGCCAAAATGGGCCCAGACATAAGAATTCCAGAGATAACCACAAAAAGGTTAAGGGGTTGGTTCTCGGTATCCGTGGGGAATATGTTCCCTCAGCCCAGGGATACTAAAACCTGCAGATAATCAAATCCGTCAGAGGACCTTTTTCGTCCTGAGTCCCACTCGCAGCCTACCCAGAACACCTCCCAGGTGCAACTGCAAGGCACCTCTGGTCACATCTGGAAGGTTTGGTGGGGCTCTCCAGCTTAGGACTCGCAGTAAGTCAGAACTGCAGATAAGGAAGGTCCACCTGTATCCAGTTCAGCAGCAGCATCCTAGAGTACAGGTCAGCAACTACAAACCCGTAGGCTAAATACAGACCCATGAAGGGTCCACGGTCCCCTGTGCCAATGCTAGCTGCAGGGCTGTATTGTCCATTAGGCTGAGCAGGCTGAAGCCCAGGGGCCTTGCAGGGGCTAGGGCCATTCAGATGGCATGTCTGGGCATCAGCCTAATGCAGGGGTCTCCAGATCCGGCCCCTGAGGACTCGCCATCTGGCCCACCAACCCTCCAGCCAGCAGGAGACTACAGCAAGCCCCACCTTGCCAAGGCTTGGGAGCTTCCAAGCAAGCCTGGGGCCATTTGTGAGTTTTGTTTTCCCCTTTTGGGAACAGAAGTACCTGGCTTGTCTGTTTCTGGCCCCTCAGCTTTCTGCCAGTGTTTCTGCTGGTTTAGAGTGGGGGTGGGTGGGGAGCTTCCAAGCAAGCCTGGGGCCATTTGTGAGGAGGAGCCCCCCTGCGGCTGGATTGCCTAAGGTTGGGGGTTGGCTGCAAAAGTGTGTGTGTGTGTGTGTGTGTGTGTGTGTGTGTGTGTGTGTGTGTGTGT
>JAJKFI010000164.1:545858-565929 GCA_029204185.1 Lerista edwardsae | reverse complement strand
TGTGTGTGTGTGTGTGTGTGTGTGTGTGTGTGTGTGTGTGTGTGTGTTTTATAACAAGGCAATGGAGAAAAGTGATGCATTGACTGAGCTGCAGAGGCCTTATTTGCAAAAGTACATCAAATCCTGCTAACTGGGCAAGAGGCACTTTTTCAAGTGGTGTTCCTCTTATATTTAGCAGGGGGAGAGCAATTGTCCCTCTTCACCCCTGCGCAGTGTCTTTCTCGTGGCTGATGCTGGTGGTGTTCTCCATTCTTTTAGATTGTGAGTCCTTTTGGGACAGGGAGCCATTTAGCTTTAATGTTATTATTGGCCTGTAAACCGCTTTGTAAATTTGTGTTGAAAAGCGGTATATAAATACGATTGATTGATTGATTGAAGTGGGGGAAGGAGAACCGTGCCTGCCTGCCTGCCCGTCCATCAGAGGCCTCCATTCAGCGTGACAGGAGGGGGCCCAAAATACCTGAAAGCAGTGATGTCATGCAGGGGGAACGCAGGGGAACTCAGTTCCACTTGTTAAAATTAGGGCTGACTCCGCCCACTTCACTCTCCCCCCTCCCCCCTCCCAATTCCTCTGCAAAGAGCTTTTCTTCTTGGTTGGCCGGCACTCAGAGTGTTAAAGGGAGCGACTCCGGATTCCTAGGGGGGCGAAGGGGGAAGGGCTGCAGTGGGGAAGTCCCGTCCTGCACAGCCCCCTTCCTCGCTCCCTCCAGTGAGTTCCTGTTCTTAAATCATTTGGATGCCACCACTGCCTGAAAGCCCAGGGGCCCCGCCATGGGTTAATATGACCCTGCCTAGCTGTGAAAGAAGTGCTGAGGAAGGAGTGCTGAGGCCATTTCAAGAGAGGAAGACTTGAGGCAGCAGCCGACATCCCCTCCTAAGAAGAGCTCCTGCTCAGCATCCTGCCGTTTTGCTTGTGTTCAGAACACCCCAGACGTTTAGAATCGGAGACCCCGCATTACTTCTAAGCTCCTCCGCAAGCTAGAGTTGATCCTTACCGGCAGGTCTTGCACGGGGGCCGGCTGCGCTGCTGCAAGCTGCGCCTGCTGCAGCAGCTGGGCTTGCGGCTTTGGCTGCGCGGTGGCTGCGGCGGTCTTCTGCTGGGCAGCAGCTTGTTGCACCAGAAGCTGCTGCTGCTGCTGCTGCTGCTGCAAGTAGTTGTGAACTGGTGGTTGCTGCTGCTGCGCTGGCACTGCCGATCCCTGCGGCGGCGGCGGCGGCTGCGGCATCACTGAGAACTGAGGCTTTGCTGTCGGCTGTGGCGCCTGCGGCATCGTTTGGAGCTACAAAACCATCACAAAACCATCACAATCAGCATTTATACACCGCTTTCCTACAAAAAAAGTTCACAAAGCGGTTTACAAGCAGGATAATAATTAAATGGCTACCCAGTTAAATTAACAGTGCAATGCTAGACATGTCCTGCACGTTAACCATCACTACCCTTTAAATGTGGATGCAAGCTTAATTAATTCCACGGGTAGTAGAACCACACTCAATTGGCTTGCAAGACCATCCAAAACTGAGTTTGGACTTCCCAAAGAGACATGCAGGGTGTCCCTGAACTGTTCAGGGACAACTGAATGCAATTGAACTGTTCAGACAGGTGGGAAAGAACCCACCCAAACTAGGGACATAGCTAAAGAAGTGCAGGAGGGGGGGCAATTGCACTGGGCAACAAGCTTTCAGTGGGCAACAAGGTGAGCTTGATACTAGTGGCCAAAATTGTGAAAACTCTGGTAAGTACACCTAATACCATAATGCAATACATCAGGAGTCTCCAAACTTTTCAGCTAGAGGGCCGCATCCAGTGGCGTCATCCTGGCGGAACGGCCCGGTACGCCGTTCCGCCAGTTCTGCGGACGGGCCCGGGCCGCGCCACCTCTCCCGAGGACGGGCGAGCTGCTCCTGGGCCCACCCTCCCTCCCTCGCGTCCCGAATTGCTCTGAAATGGAGCGATTCGAGGCGCAGGAAGGTGCAGGAAGGCGTGGCTGCCCTCCGCCACAGGGGCGGAGGGCTGTCAATCATCCGGGCGTTCCGGTTCCTGGCGCTCCCGGATGACGTCTCTGGCCGGATCAAGCACCTAGCATGATGTCGAGGGTCGGAAAAATAAATAAATAAATAAATAAATTTAAATGAATGCATTGGAGATGGAACTTAGATGAATGGGCTCAAAAGTTCCAGGAGTCCTCCCAGTTCCAACGCGCACACACACCACAAAAATACAGCACACACTTTCATGGACTCTCATTCAGCTTACTTAAATGTACTGGGGTAAATACATCAGAACCAGCAGATCACAGGAAAGAAAACACCCAGAGCATGTTCGGGGGGGGGCAGGGAGGCCTCCGTGATCCTCAGAAATCTGCCTAAGGCTTTCAGAAGGTCTAAAATGTCACTTCTGGGTCCTTGGGAAAACCATGAAAACTATTTTTGGCCCTCTGGAGGCATTCTGAGGATGGGAAGGCTGCGGGTGGACTCCCTGGCCCTCAGAACGCCCTCCGTGCGCAACCAGAGCACAGCTTGGAGGGTGCAGCCCATGCCAGCAAGCTCAGGAGGGCCAGAGGCTCGTAGAGGACCAGAGGCTTCCGGCGCGCCAGGTAGAGGCTCTTCGAGGACTGCATCCGGCCCCTGGGCTGGGGTTGGGAGCCCCTTGCAATATATCATTTAATGCTGAATACAGTGAAACAATCCTGCCAACCTAGCAGTTCAAAAGCACCTAAATGCCAGTAGATAAACAGGGACCACTTCGTTGGGAAGGTAACGGCGTTCCGTGCGCTACGGCGTAGAGTCATGCCGGCCACACGACCACGGAAGCTTGTCCTCGGACAAAACGCCGGCTCTGCAGGCTTGGAAACGGAGATGAGCAGCGCCCCCTACAGTCGGTCACGACTAGACCATTCGGTTGTGGGGAAACCTTTACCTTTTTAGTGAAACAAACCATGTTGGAATATCTGTATTCCATCAAACGTTATGGCAAAAAAAAAAAGAAGAAAACGAAAAGACAACTGTGCCGTCACTTCCTGTTGTGATGTCACTTCCAGGGCATCATTTTGCCCTCTGCAAGGGGCCGGGCTTTCATTAGCTATGCCAGTGGCCCAAACCACCTCACCTGCGGAGCCTGCATCGGAGTCGCCTGCTGCTGCGGCGGCGGCGGCGGATAAAACGCGGCCTGCGGTGGCGGCTGCTGCTGCTGCTTCAAGAAGAGCTGGTGCTGTGGGGTGGCCTGTGGTGGACCCGCGGGGGCCGGGGGCTGGGAGGCAGCAGCCGGCTGCGCAGGGGCGGGCTGCTTTGGCTGAGCTTGCGGCAGAGGTTGAGTCGGCTGAGGCAGAGCTTTGGGCTGGGGGATGCTTGCAGGGAGAGACGGCTGGCTGCTGGCCAAGGCCGGTGGCACTGTGACTGCAGGGTGGAGAGAGAGAGAGAGAGAGGAACATGCAACCAGGGGTCAGGTCACGCGCTCTTTCAGTAGCAGAGCCAGAGAGGGCGTGGCGCTTTAAGGATTGCAGGCACTTCAACATGCCCTGTAGGTGGCTCCTCCCCCTCAGAGCCATTCCGGGTGGCAACTGCAACGCCGAGGCTGTCACTCCCCTCCCCGGAATGGCTCCAAGGGCAAGAGGGAGGGGTCACTTACACGGTGCATTGAAGCACCTGCAATACTTGGCGCACCCCCCTCCCCCCTCCGGTTATGCCACTGCACTCTTTATAATCTCAGTTTTTCTTCATTAGTGAATGTTTGGGCAATTTGCAACAACAGGCCATTCAAGGAAGGATTCAAACGAAAAGGCATACACGGTGCCAGTGGTGTCATTCAAATGATTTAGGAACAGGAACTCACTTTTGATTGGTACTTGTCGGGAACCCGGAACCAGCCACGGAGCCCGTTAGGATCCGGAATGCCCTTTCTGGTCCGTTCCCCCTGAATGACATCACTGCCTTCGCCCCCCTAGGAATCCGGAGTCGCTCCCTTTAACCCTCTGAGTGCCGGCCAACCAAGAAGAAAAGCTCTTTGCAGAGGAATTGGGAGGGGGGAGGAGGGAGAGTGAAGTGGGCGGAGTCAGCCCTAATTTTAACTAGTGGAACCGAGTTCCCCCGCGTTCCCCCTGCATGACATCACTGCACGGTGCACTGTTTGTTGCATTCTTGGTTGCCTTAGTTTTGCGAAGGTTTTTGTTTGTCTGCCACACCCAGTCTTCTCTTGCAAGGGCAGTGGGGAGGGGTCTAAAAACAACAAGATCCAAGCAGAAATACAGGTGGGACCTCAGTATCTGCTGGGGCTTGGTTCTGCGACTCCCCACTGACACTGAAAACAGTGCTAAATAAAAGCAAACAAAACAGGAGTCACATCAGGCAGTCAATTAGAACTGCTAATTTGCAGCTTGTCTGAGAAACAGGGCTCCGTCCCTTGGCCCTCACTCCCTAAAGCAGCGTTATTCAAACTGTGGGTCGGGATCCACTTGGTGAGTCAGAACATGATGTCGGGTGGGTTGCAGAGAGCTGGAAGCGGCCATCTTGGAAGCTGCAGACCTTACTCTTGCTGACTTAACAGTTTGAATTTTCAGGTGAGGTGTTTTGTTTTTTTTAAAGTTGTTTTTAGTTCAGTGCTTTTACACAATGTTTTGTCCCCATCTTGCTTTCTGTCAGGGATGTTTCATGGCTGTATAATTGCTGCAGTCCATTTCAGGAGTATTACGTTACAAGGACAGCACTTCCTACTTGATGATGTCACTTCCTGCCATGATACAATTTCCAGGTTAATGGTATCGCTTCTGGTGGGTCCTGACACAAGTGCCATTCTGACAAGTGGGTCCTGGTCTAAAGGGTTTGAGAACTACTGCACCAAAGAATGGAATGTAAATGTGATTAATCACTTCTGCATTCCATTGTTCAGCGAGCCAGGGCAGAGGGAGAGGGTTAGAGGGAGGGGGTTACTTTTCTCAGAACAAGCTGCAAAATAGCAGTTCTAATTGACTCCCTAGAAAAGCAGTTTTTGGAACAGGGATTTTAAAAGGACGTGTTTCCCCCCCACCCTTATTCAGGAATTGGTGCGGTCCTTATTATCAGTAGTGGCCATCATTGTTGCATCTAATTCATGGATCAAAAATCAGCGTATAAAAGGTTGAATTACAGGCAAGCCCCAGTATCCACTGATTCAGTATCCACCATTTCAGTTATCCACGGATACTGGGACACCTATTAAAAAGATGGGGGAACATTAAACAAATTTCTTTTTTTTACCTTTTTGCAGCAAAACCACTGATGTTCTCCTATCTTTAAAAAGGCATCTCCAGTATCCACTGTTTCAGTTACACGGGGGAACAGAAGCCCAGTAGATACTGGGGCATATCTGCACACATATTCCCAGTCAAAGAGCCTACCAATTTTATCTGCACAACCGCCTTGTGCGGTAGGCTAGGCGGAGAGACACTCACGGACCCAATGTCACCCAATTGCAGTGGGTTAGGGTTTGTTCCTGGCTCTCATAACTCATAACATAAGCACTGCAAATCTCCAGAACCAAAAGAGTCTGACAGCCAGGACGCTTAATGGGTCTCCCTCTGTTCACACCCCCAACTTCTGTAATAAATACAGGTGTCCCCCAGTATCCACTGATTCGGAAGCCACAGTTTCAGTTATCCACAGATATCATGGATACTGGGACTATTAAAAAGATAGTGGAACATCAAAAAAAGTTGTTGTTTTACCTTATTGCAGCAAAACCACTGATGCTCTCCTATCTTTAAAAAGGCGTCTCCAGTATCCAGGGTTTCAGGTATCCACGGGGGGGGGGGAGAAAGTTACCCCAGAGGATACCGGGGCACACCTGCATTCTTTGTGTGCTAGCCCAATGGATCAGCTCTAGGAGCATTGCAATAGAATGCCCACAAGGTGAACTTCCTGCAAACAAGTTTAATTAACTCCATAGATAAGCTAAACCCAAAGCCTTCTCGCCATTCCGTTTCACACACCCTGAGCCTGAACGTTCGCCGGAACTGTGGGTCTCTTCCTTGGAGTCAGGGTCGGCTGGATAGGAAGAATGCCTGGATTCGGTTGCGTCTGGCCAGCTTTGGGTCTTTGGCGTGGGGTGATGGATGTTTCCGTCGTGGGAATAGGATCTGTCAGCCTGGCAGTGTGGGAAAATGAAAGATTTTACAGCGGTGATTTTCAATGTTTTCCTTCTCATGACACACTGGCCTCTATGGTCCTCTCTATGGTCTTCCCCTCTTGTGATGTCACTTCCTGGAGGCTCTTCTGGGTTCTGCAGCTCTGCTTCTAGGGCAACTGTCTGTAGTAACCAATTGTCTGTCCTCCTTCCTCCACAAGTGGAGCTTCAAATGCTGCAAAGCCAGCAGAGGAGGGCGGACAGTTTCCTTAGTTTCCCAGTAGACAATTGCAGAAACCGGAAGCGTGTTGCAGCAGCTTTCAACCACTGTGCTCCAAACTCCCAAGGCACAACTGCAAACCTTTTGTGGCACACCTATGTGCCATGGTACACCAGTTGAAAACTGCTGTCTTGGAGAAAACCGACAGCTTAACTACCAGTCAGTCGAAAGGATCTCAAGTCTTTAGAGCTTGATTGCTTGCCCCCCCCCGCCTTCCAACAGTCACCACCTTTTGCTGAAATATCGAAGTTTCCTTCCCTAGCAACAAGGATAAACACGAACATGAGATGACCACAAACTTCCAACTCCAGCAAGGCAACTGCACAAATTGTGACTAGGATGCCTTTTTAAGCAACTCTGCACATTTCCCCCTATTTGCATAATTGGTTCCAGCTGCCGAGTTTGGGGGCTCTTGGTCCTAGAATGTTAAATGCACCATTCCAGGTATGCAGCTCAGTTGCCTAGACAGTTATTAAGTGTCGGGGAGATAGAGGAGGCAGTTAGGGGCACAGGTAAGGGGGTGCAAGATGTCTGGGGTGGGGTTGGTGCAAAGTGGGAAATTTCACAGCCAGACATTGATGCCTTCCTTCCCAGAACAATGCAGGGCACAAGTGCTACCCAGGCAATCAAAATTGCCGACTCCATGGCTAATTGGCGCTTGTAGTTGCCACTCCTGGGAGAAGAAAGACTCTTTGTGCCTTGGTCAACTGGCTGTTCAACTGAACTTGACTTTCAGCCTGGTCTCAACGACACGCCCTGCCTCCGACTTAGAATCACAGAGTTGGAAGGGACCTACAAGATCATCTAGTCCAACCCCCTGCCTGTAGCAGGAAATCCTCCTAAAGGATCTCTAGCAGATGCCTGTCGAGCCTCTGCTTGAAGGTCTCCAGTGAGGGAGAATCCACCACCTCCCTCGGCAATCTATTCCACTGTCGAACCACCCTTATTGTCAATAAATTCTTCCTGGTGTCTAGCCGGAATCTCCTCTCTTGCAGTTTTTACCCATTGGACCTAGTTCTACTGTCAAAGGCAGATGAGAACAAATTTGTCCCTTCTTCCTTATGACAGCCCTTCAGATATTTGAAGAGTGCTCTCATATCCCCTCTCAGTTTTGTCTTCTCCAAGCCAAACATACCAAGTTCCCTCATCCTTTCCAGCCCCCTGGTAATCTTTGTTGCTCTTCTCTGAACCTGCTCCAGTTTGGCTGCATCTTTCTTGAACTTCTTGAACCCAGATCTGCTTGTTCCGGCCTGGACCTTGCCTGTTCAGACCTGCCCACATCTCAGCATCAAACAGCATGGACCCCTTCTAAGGCCCAACAGATGGAACCAGCTTGGCTCAGAAAATGCCTCATTTGGAAAGGTTGCTTTGCTTGGGGAAGGAACCACCACTACAGCCCCATCCCTGAAGGCAACCAAAAGAAACATCCCCAACACCTCTCCGAAAAGGCACAAACAGAGACAGTGGTCCAGACAACAGGGATTGACCCTGATAAATACGTACAAGCTAGAAAGCGCAAGGGGACATCATTCTGAGCCCAAATTTGCAGCATGTACAGAAAGCAGTTCTCCAGAACGGGGAACTCCAGAACCACCAAGATTGCCTTTTTCATCTTTCACCATTAAGCATCAAGGTGATGTCACCTGGCTTTGGGCTGGCTCTTCTTCGCAGCTGCTTCACTGGCTCTTACAGGCTCCGGGAGTTTGGCAGGTATTGGAGAGTTCTGCAAGTCAAAAGGAGTCAACGCTCAATGCGGTATTTTTAGTGCACGTATAAGGGAGTGGCGGAACCCGGAATGCTGCTTGAGCCTACTGCGGCCCCTGCACTAGAAGAGGCACCAAAACCCTTACCATGCTCCTTGTGTGCAGTCATGGAACTCAGAAGTGTGGGGCGTCTGGCTTCATTTACAGGGACAGCACAGATCTCAACGTTTAGGTGCCCATGGACCGTCGAGGCAAACAATCGGAATGGTCATGGGCCACATGCAACGTCTCCCACTTACAAAATACAATTAAGTTTGGTGGTCCGCGGAGAAGTGTTTGGCGAGATGCTGCACTTTCTGGCTGTGGTTGCAGGCAGTCTGTTCTTTGTCCTCTCCGGTGGTCATGAGGAAGTGCCATGCCAAGAGAGCACTCGCCCACGGACTACCAGAGAGGGTGGAGAAGGACCACCCATCCCTGCAGGCAATCCGTGGGAGTGGGTGTGCTTGCTCAGCAAGGTGCTGGAAGAAGGCAGCCCTTTCTCCACCCTTCCTGGTGGTCTGGGTGGGAGTGTGAGCTTGGAGAAAGGACGGAAGTGATCAAAGGCAACCTTTCTTTTTCTCCCGAGACTTCACGGACCACTTTTCAGAGTCTCGCGGACCATAGGTTGGGGACCACTGCTGTAAACGAAACTAGAAGCCACTCACTTCGGGGTTCACGGCAGCTCACAAGGAGGATAATTATCTGCTTCTCACTCTAACGAGCAGTAAGCACATCACTGCGGCTTGCATTGGTGGCAGAACTGGAGGGGTGGCAGAAGCAGAATTGGGGGTGGGGGGGGAAGGGCACACTCAGACCCCTTGCAATCTGCAGCGGAAGCAACCTCAGTCCGGTGGCTGCAGAACCTCAATCCGGTCAGCAGAGTTACACACACATAGCTAGGCAGGAGATTATTCAGAGCGCCGTCCGAAATCACGGAGACAGAGAGCGCAACCTAAACAGGGAAAGCCCCAAGTTCTCCAATCACTCAGTATCCACTTCAGAGAGAAGCAAACTTGCATTAGCATATTTCAGAACCACTGAGAGCAGGAAGGGAAGTTGCGCAGGACACTTGGATGTCGCGATCTTAAGCCAATCTGTAGGAAATCTCCACTCCTTACATGATGCCCCGTACCACCCGTGTACCCACTAATGTTCTTTGAAGGCTTACTGGGAAGTGCTTCAATGCTTCTAGCGACCTGCTTAAAGCAAGGAACACTCCCAGATAAGAACATTAATGCGTGTGCAGGGGCAGGCATACAGGAGGGCCCCTATCAGTGGATAACTGAGGGCGCAATCCTAACCTGGAGTTAGGCCAGCAAAGTTTGGCCGGCACAAGGGACACCGTAAAGTATGTTTGGACCACTCTTGGAGTCAGAGAGGCCAGCACACAGACGTGCGCCATCCTCCCTGTTTCCGAGAGTGCTCCAAACGCGCTTTACAATGGCCCTTGTGCCGGCCAAACTTTGCTGGCCTAACTGTGCCAGCCTAACTCCAGGTTAGGATTGCACCTTGAAACAGTGGATACAGAATCCACAGATATGGGGGCCCAGTTCTAGAACTGAAATATAACTAAAGATGCAATCTTAACCTGGATTTAGGCCGGCACAGTTAGGCCAGCAAAGTTTGGCCAGCACAAGGGCCACCGTAAAGCACGTTTGGACCACTCTTGGAGTCGGGGAGGATGGCGCATGTCTTTGTGCTGGCCTCTCTGACTCAAAGAATGGTCCAAACATGCTTTATGGTGTCCCTTGTGCCAGCTTAACTCCAGGTTAGGACTGCGCTCTAAATGCAGTTGTGCATAGAAAGGGGGTTTGCTTTCTCTGTTTAGCTGAAGTTCAGGGAACACAAGCCCTGTAAGACAAAAGGGGAGCCAACCCAAAGGGAGTCACTCCCAAGGAGGGGCCTTCCTTCAAAGCCTACTTGGTCATTGCTCACCTGTACATTCTGAATTGGACACTCCCTCTTAGCTAGCTTGAACGCAAAATAGGACATCTGGTAAATGTCAGGCCTCTTGTCAGGATCTGGTTCCAGCATATATCCTACAAAACAGAAGGCCAATTAGACTTTGGCTGCAGAGATTATTCAGGAAGGGCAGAGTCTAATCCGGGGATCTCAAGCATAAGGCCTGTGGGCAGCTCCCACAAGCACGTTATCGAGCCCGCATTACAATTGGGCTGTCCTAGTGTCACCGTTTCAGCAGCCCTGCTTTTGCTGAGGCTCTGGGAGGGACAGACGGAAGGAGAATGCAAGGAACACAAGGGGAACGGGACAGACCCAGGAGGCGTTACTGCTGATGTGCTGGAAGAGCCCAACTTTCCCCGGGGGCCACCCTTTCAGCAGCACGATGCTGCATCTGCCAAGGTGTCATTGCACAGACGGCCTCTCTGATGCTGAGACACTGCGAAATGACACAGCGAAAGAAGCCGTGCTGCTGAAAGGGCAGCCTGTATGATAATTGGGCTCTCCCGTATCTTGAAAAATACGATCAAGATTTGCCCAATTTTCTCTTTTCATTTACAGCCAATTCCAATTCCAATTCCAATCCTTTATTGGCATATAAAACATACAAGGATACTACTAAAACAAACAAAGACACAGAACATACAAAATACAATAAAAACCAGGGGTTAAAAGGCATCACGAAATCTCAGCTGCTAGAGGAGGCCCTATTAGCACGTTCAGAGTTGGACCTCACAATACTAAAAATAAACCAAGCAAATTGATGAATAAAATTAGGCTCATCGGAGGAGAAATTTTTTTTAAAAATTTCAGAATCAATCACCTGAAAATTGATCATGGGCAAAAAATTGAGAAACTTATCTCTGGCCTCCTTATGAAGAGGACAATATAAAATAAGATGCTCAATGGATTCAACTACTTGCATGTCACAGGGACAGAGTCTATCTAGATAGGGAGTTCCACTAAATCTGCCCCAGAGAACTGCAGAGGGAATCACATTGCATCGGGCAAGCGATAGAGCCCTTCTGACTTTGGGGCACTCCAGGATAGAAAAAAAAGCTGGTAATTTACCAATAGTAACCGGAATTTGAAGATAAAGGGGGGAGCAAAATTTAGAGGCTGCACTTAAAAGGATCTGAGAATGAATGTCTAAAAGCCTCCTTTTAATAATTCTAAATGCCTCATCGGGAGATGTAGAACCAATAAGATCCACATCAATGCCAATCTGCTTGATTTTGGCTAACCAAGGACTAGCTAAGGAAGAAGACTCAAAGAAGATGATAAAGGAGGCTATTTTGATCTTTATTAAAAAAAACTTTTAGCCAAAATTTGGAGGCCCTAATCCATGCTAAAGTCTCGAGCTTAATTTGGCCCGTCTCAACACAAAGTACGGCATAGGAGACACAATTGGGCATACCAAGGATGGTTCGTAAAAAAAAGGCTTGAATCTGTTCAATGGAATAAGAAAATGCTTGGATCCAGAGTGGGATTCCATAGAGAATTTGTGACACAGATTTAGCATTGAACACTTTCAAAGCAGCAGGAACAAAGGAGCAGCCCTTACTAAAAAAAAATCTAATTATGGCTTGAGCAGATGTCCTGGCCAAGGAACGCACCATAACACGGTGGGCCGACCAGGAAAGGTTATAAGAATACAAAATACCAAGATATTTGAACGTTTTAACCTGCTCTATCAAATGCCCTTTAAAGGACCACAGCCAATGAGTTCAATCAATCAATCAATATAATAGTATTTTTATACCGCTTTTCAACACAAGTTCACAAAGCGGTTTACAGGCAAATAATAATAATGAAGTTACATGGCTCCCTGTCCCAAAAGGGCTCACAATCTAAAAAGAATAAATGCAGACCACCACCAGCAACAGCCACTAGAAAGACACTGCGCAAGGGTGAATAGGGACAATTATTCTCCCCCTGCTTAATATAAGAGGAGCACCACTTGAAAAAGTGCCTCTTGTCCAATTAGCAGGGGTTCCTACGCAAGAACAAAGTGCTTATTGCTGGCCATCATCTGCTTAATGACATCATTTCCTGCTTAATGATGTCTGTTCCGACCCTCAGCAGGCACCACAAATGCTATTCAGCCCACTGTATGAAATGAGTTTGACACCCCTGGTATATATCAGAACAAATACCATCTATTTCTCTCCAAGCGCCAAGCGCAGAGAGTCCCCAAGGTATCATTTTCCAGCCATAACCTTGGTGTCGGGTCCTACAGTTTGCACATTGCATCACAATGGCCGAAGGATTTGGGGGATGAACTTCTGCTATTATCAGTACAACCCAGAGAAGCCACGGAGTCAAGACCGAGATACTCACGGATGAGGCAGTGCATGTCTTGGGAGTAGCGCGAGTTGTCGGGAATGGTGAAGTTTCCGTCGCAAATTGCCACTTGGCTCTCCCCGAACGGTAAAGTAAAGTAACAGAGTTTGTACAACAAACAACCCAGGGCCTGAAAGGAGATTAGAGAATCTTCAGCATACTATAGGCATCCACATTGACTGCCTTCATGGATCTAGATCAGCGTTTCTCAACTAGTGGCACTCATACCACTTGAAGTGGTCTCCGAGGGTTAGTGTGGAACCCCCAGCCCCCATCACCTTGCAGAAAACCAGCAATGCAACGTGACAAGCAAGGGTAGGAAGTTTGGCTCAGCAGGCAGAGCTCCAATATGTGCCAAAAAGAGGGGCAGCTCATCAAGAGAATTCCCCACTTCCATTTCAAGCACAGAGACCACAAGTGGCATTCACACCACTCATTCCCAGGCACTTCCTACGTACCCAGATATCAGCTTTTGTCGTGATCAGCTTTCCACTGTAGAGGTTGACCATTTCCGGAGCTCGGTAGGATAATGTGGTGTACCTACAGTGACCAAGGTAATGCAAGGGGAGAAATCAGTTTTAATCATTTCATTATGTTGTCCATAATTTAGGCAAAAATTCTCTGAATTAACTCCTAGATAAGTGATTTTCAATGTTTTCCTTCTCACGGCACACTGGCCTCTATGGTCTTCTCTATGGTCTTCACCTCTCGTGATGTCACTTCCGGGGGACTTTTCCAGGTTCTGCGGCTCTGACAGTTGCCCTAGAAACAGAGCCACAGAACCCAAAAGAGTTTTGCAGCAATTTTCAACCACTGTGCTCCGGACTCCCTGTGGACCTTTCACAGCAACCAATGGGCTGCAGCACACCAGTGGAAACCAGTTCTAGATGTATAAGCAGTGCCTCTGCCCACTCCAAAGCAATGACTCCAAGGAGATAAAATAAGGTAAATGTTCACACACACACACACACACACACACACACACACACACACACACACACGGGGCGCAATCCAACCAGTGATGTCATCCGGGCGCGCCAGGAACCGGAACGCCCGGATGATTGGCAGCCCTACGCCCCTATGGCGGAGGCCAGCCACGCCTCCCTGCGCCTGGAATCGCTCCATTTCAGAGCAATTCGGATGCACAGGAGGGAGGGAGGGCCCCGGGAACAGCTCGCCCGTCCTTGGGAGAGGTGGCGCGGCCCGGGCCCGTCCACGGAACGCGCGGAACACGCGGACCGGCCCGTTCTGCCCGGATGCCACCACTGAATCCAACCCAGCGCCAGAATGGCAAGGCCAGCCGGCCAGCGCCATATCCAATGCTGGGTTGGGGGAGGCTGGAGCCTCCTGCAGCAAGGGAGCATGCGCTCCCTTACCATAGGGGAGGCTCCAGTCTCCCTTATGGGCTCCTCGGATCTGCGCCCGCTAAAGGGCAGGCACAGATCCGAGGAGACCGCACGGCCTGAATCGGGGCCATGTGGCCTCACTGACAGGCTTAGGATGTGGCTGTACGGCCACCTCCCAAGCCCACCCAGGTCCCGCCCAAGTCCCGCCTCCCCCCTCCCACCAATCCCTGTCCCGAAACGGGACAGAGAATCCCTTGTGCCAACCGTCCTCAGTTGGCGCAAGGGAGGCTTTCTGTCGGCGCTTTGAAGCCAATGCTGTGAGCAGCAGCGGCTTCAGAGTTGGAGCACCGACATGGGGGTGAGGCTCGCTGCCCGCCCGCCGGCGCTCCGCCCCTTGCGTCGATGCGATGCAAGGGGCACGCTAGGACTGCCCTGTCATTCACTCACTCTACTGGTCCCTGGCAGATAAGCTGTATTTTTTCAGGTTATAAAGCAACGGGGAATTCGATGGAGCTAAATCTCCCCCTTGTGTTCTTGACCTTTGTCTGTAGCAAAGCTGATTCGGGGAATAAGACAAGGAGAGTTGTGAGATTGTTCACAGACAACATAATTGCAAGATAGGGCCGGACAGTATGAACCGCCATGCTCCATTTACAAATTAGTCAAGACACCTACTTCGCCATAAAAAAATCTCATTTTAGACCAGGGGGGAAAAAAACTGTAATTGTAGATTAGCTGGCAAACTTATTAATTCTGCTCTCCTAATTTTGAACCCACAGTAGCCACGACGGACCAAAAACAGCTACTTCACACATACCGCAGCAGCTCCCAAACTTACCAGTATCACAATGTCCTTCGTGAATGGCGTCCTCTTCACAGGCACCACCATCTTGGATTGCACAAGATCTTGCGCCATTCTCCCGATCTCGTGAGAACAGTGCAAGATCTTGCAAGATCCAAAATGGCGGCATATGGGAAGAGGACACCAGAAACACCCCATGACACCCTTGTGAGTACATGGCGACTCCTTGTAGAGTCACACCTAACAGTTTGGGAACTACTGTGAGGCAGTCATTAGAAGGAAGAAGACCGATTGTCTAGGGTTAAGTGATCTCATAAACCATCAGCCATCCAAGGGATAATCACAGTTTTGGACCAACTTAACAGTCATAGCCTAGAATCCAGGAACTGCAGTTTGAGGAGGGGCCAAAAAGTTTCCATTAGAGAACCCCAGCCACCCCTCAAAAAACCCAAATCCCCCACCGATACTGAGGTCCAATCTGTATACCTCCTCAGGGTTACTGCAAAAATGACATAGGAGGAGGAGATTTTGGCACAACGGCATGCAAAAGCCCTTCTTTGTGAAAAGCACAAACAGAAATCAACACACAAACAACAGCAGCAGATGAAATGGGCCAAGACACAAGCACGTCTCCACCCCACAGACTTACTTCTTGATCTCTTCCTCCACGGCGTTCACACCTTCCAGTTGTGGGTTCTGGAATTTATTGGTGGCGCTGCCAAAGTCGCACAAGACGTAATGGCCCCGATCGTGCAGCAGAATGTTCTCCACCTGGAACCAGAAAGTGGGCACAACACAACTCGCCTACATCCAGGAGACGCCGGGAGTTGACTGCTTCCATGTTCACGGGACATTCTGCAGGCAAAGCGACGGCCCCAGCACCAATGCTGAATTCGGCCGGTATTATTAACCCTTCTCAACGCATCACCTTGGACCGCAATGCCCACAAGCACAGACACGGCTGGCCTGATCCAGGGAGACGCTTCTTCAGTTCTGACAGCCCAGTCTACCTCACAGGGCTGTTTTGCAAATGGAGGGAGGAAGAAATGCACCTTGTACACTGCTCAGAGGTTGCTGATGATCTAAGATCTAAATGCAAAACATACTCCAGGATGGCAACATGACTTGGGAGCTGGACTTAGACCTGGATGATTCAGCCACGAGGCTCACTGGGTCATCTCTCTCTCAGCCTCACCTATCTCAAAGGACCGTTGTGAGGGCAACTGGAGAGAAAGGACTACGCACACCACCTTGAGCTCCTTGGAAGATGGGCGGTATAAAAATATAGGGCAGGACGTCTAGCCGAGAGGGTAAAAAGCCGCGGTCCTGCCCGAAGATAACATCCGAAGGTCGCCAGTTCGAAAACACCGGAAGTATCCGTGAGTGGCAGACCTCGAAGAATGCGGCTGATAAGATTGGAGCTGTGTCTGACTGCCTGCGAGAGAGGAATTGTGTCGGCCAGCTATTTCTTGGTGAGAGCAAGAAGTTTGTTTATCAGCCGGCAGGAGGGCAATTAAATCGTGCGGCTAAGAAAGAGAGGCTGGACTTGAAAGTGTCATCTGAAATGTAGCAGTTCTTGTGAGATTAGAACTTACTGTGATTGTAAAAACCCTTAGGGTTTAGAAATGCCTGCCTATGTAAACCGCCTTGAATAATAAAGAGCAATCTAATGACCTAGAAAGGCGGTATATAGATACTTACTATTATTATTATTACTAGCTTTTTGTTACCCGGCGTTGCCCGGGTGTTTATATCTCCCATCTGTGACCCATCCCTGACCCGTCTCCCAATTTTGGGCGTTTTCGACCATTTTCACATGGGCCCCCTTGTGTACCCCCACCCCCGGGGGGCGGTAGGGGGGTCTAACCCCCGCAGTGTTTGTCGTCAGGCCACAAGGTGTATGCGTGCCGAGTTTCGTGTTGCTCGGTCCAGGCGTTCCAGCAGTGCATGGCGGATGTTGTGCCTTGCACCCCTTCCTGCCCCCCACGCCGAGGGGGGGTGAACCTGAACTCGCACAGCATCGGGAGCGTCGCCACTCGTCCCGGCGACCCCGGAAACTATGGGTTCGACGCCGATTTTGGCCATTTTTGACCATTTGCACGTGGGGGCCCCCAAGTACCCCCACCCCCAGGGGCGGTAGGGGGCCCGACCCCCGCAGTCTTTTTGGCCAGGCTGCTAGGCTTCCGCATGCTGAGTTTGGTGCCAATTGGTCCAGGCGTTCCAGCAGGGCATGGCGGACGCTGTGTTACGCATCCCTTCTTGCCCCCCACATGGGGGGGGCACACCCAGACTTCAACTGCGTCGGGAGCGTCACCACTCATCTCGGCGACCCCAGAAACTGTGGATTTGACTCCAAGTTTGGCCGTTTGTGAGCGTTCTCACGTCGGGACCCCCCCATACCCCCACCCCCGGGGGCGGTAGGGGGCCCCGACCCCCGCAGTATTTGCGGCCAGGCTGGTAGGCTTCCGCATGCCGAGTTTGGTGCCAATTGGTCCAGGCGTTCCAGCAGGGCATTGCGGACGCTGTGTTTCGCACCCCTTTTTGCCCCCCACGTCGGGGGGGGCTGAACCTGGACTCCAACGGCATCGGGAGGGTCGCCACTCATCCCGGCGACCCCGAAAACTGCAGATTTGACGCCGATTTCGGATGTTTCCGACGATGTTCACGCGAAGACCCCCGTGTACCCCCACCCCCGGGGGCGCTGGGGGGGTCTGACCCCCGCAGTGTTTGTTGCCAGGCCGCAAGGTACGTGTGTGCCGAGTTTTGCGCGGATGGGGCCAAGCGTCGCGAAGCCTATGCAGAACATACATACACGCATACATACATACCCACGTCCGTTTTTATATATATAGATTAAGATTATTATATGCCCAATAGTATGTTGTTCAATTGAGCCACAAGCTACAGCACAAGCTTAAAGCCAGTTCCCTTAAAGAATCATTCAGGCAGATGTCGGATTTACCCAGGAGGTGTGGGGAGAGAGCACACACACAGCTTTGTCCACAAGGAGGCACAGTCTGCCAGCACAGCCCATCAAAATATCCGCAGATTAGGATTAAGGGATGAATCTACCAGGCTAATACTCCCACGAGAGTCTCTCGTGACAGCGTCAGCTCTGGAGAGGCAGCACTTAGCATATTGTTTCAAGTCAGAATTCACGACATCCTTCCCAGAGCCAATCCATGGTATTGTGAGGTTTGGGGGGCATGGCATACAAACAGCAAACGCCGCCGATCACATCATGCAGAAGCACCAATTAACATGATCCACTGGGACAGTGGTTCTTAAACTTTTTAGCACAGGGACTCACTTTTTAAAATGACCCGATCAAGACCCACCTAGCTTTACGTGACTTTAAAAAGGTGATCTAAAAAGAAATATTTTTATTTATGTACAGTACATGTAATATTAAGAACAGGGACGTAGTGGCGCAGCAGGTTAAACAGCTGCTGCTGAGCTTCCAACCAGAAAGTTGGGAGTTCAAGACTGCATGATCTCCCGTTGCTTGTCCCAGCTCCTACCAACCTAGCAGTTCGAAAGCACCAAAAAATGCAAGTAGATAAATAGGGACCACTTCAGTGGGAAGGTAACAGCGTTCCATGCACTACAACGTATAGTCATGCCGGCCACATGACCACGGAAGCTTGTCCTCAGGGCAAACACCGGCTCTACAGGCTTAGAAACGGAGATGAGCACCACCCCCTACAGTCGGTCACGACTAGACCAATCGGTCGTGGGGAAACCTTTACCTTTTTACATGTAATATTAAGAACAGCTCCCTCTTTGACAATCTCTCAGCGAGGTCGTAAGAATTTTTTTTAATTTAAAAAAAGCTTTTAGTTGCTGACATGTTGCTGGCCCTGGTGGGCCGCAGTGAGAGGCAGGAAGCTGGACTAGATGGGCCTTTGGCCTGATCCAGCAGGGCTCTTCTTATGTTCTTAATAGCCTCAGGGCCTGAGGCAATGAGCTATAACTCGTGTTTTCATTGGAAACTCTACAGGACCACCAGAATTTGGGTCATGACCCACTAATTGGATCTTGACCCAAAGTGTGAGGAAAGCTGCACTAGAACCTCACAAGCTAGATAGATCAACAGCCAATCTGTGAGGCAGCTCCTGATCGTTTCAATAGAACTTGTAAAAAAAAAAATTCGGGCGAGCGAGCCGGCTCAGTCGGCCAACTAGGTGACTGAGGGCTTCGGCCAAGGGCTCGTTCCAGTAAATATTTCTTGTTCCCCGGCACTAGACCACGTACCTCCTTGCAGAAGGACCGACAACTTATCTTGCCCTTACATCAGCAATTTTCAACCAGTGTGCCACAGAAGATCTGCCGGCTTACTGTGGGAGTTTGGAGCACAGAGGTTGAAAATCGCTGAAAACCTTGTCCAGGTTTTGTGGCTCTTGTTTCTAGAGCAACTGTCTTCAGCAACGAATTATCTGTCCCTCTTCCTCTGCAAGCAAATTGAGACACACCCACCGACCTTCTGGGACACACCGATTGAAAATCATTGACCTAGCGTTGGATGGACACCCTGATAAACATACAAACGTTTCAGGTATGTCTTCACACCTATTAAAAGATGGATATTAAGGGCCCTGCAACCAGTTACTCTATTCTGGGGGGTTTCTGTGCTGTGAGTCACACCCTACATGCAGCCCTGATCATATTTAGGTTCCTGCATCGAGTAAGAGAATTGCAACAAGACAGTTCTACCAGACACTAGCTGCCCACTTCAGAGATTCCAAGATGCAAAAACCAAAAGTTATGCATAGGGATACTTGGAGCTGCACTATAAGATTTATGGTATGGTGCACCCTGAGCAAGAGAAGCTGCCCCACGGCTCAGATGAAAACCCTTTCTCATCTGTTGCTGCCTGATCCATTTTTTTGTGGGAGGATGCTGTGGGCCTGTGGAACCCCTTGCCACAAGATGTGGTGACTTGCACCTGGCCTGGATGGCTTTAATAAGGGGAATTGGACAGATTGATAGAGGAAATGTCCATCACAGGTTACAAGCCATGATTAGGGGTGTTCATTTTTTTTTTTTGGTTAAAAATGCATAAAAACACAGAACACCACCTTTTTGGTGTGAAAATATCTGAATAAGAACACAAAACACTGGATTTTGGTCGTTAAAGTGTTGTCCAAAAATTAAAACAGATTTCTTTCCAATTAGAAATAATACTGTGGCTGCATCTGCTGACACTAGATCGTCTATCTAGTACACATTAAAAGCACTTAAAATTACTAAAAATGAGAACTTGGATTGAGAACTTAACATAAAAACATGTAACACAGCTTTCTGCCTTTCAAATCAAGAAACAGGCAAAAAAGAATAATGCCATTTTCAAACAGTCCTAGCCATGATGGGTTCTAGGCTATTTCTTAATGCCGGAGGCAAAGGGAGTGGCAGCGAGATGCAAGTTGTTTTGTGTGCTCTCTGGGGAGCCCCACTGTGAGATACAGGAAGTTGGACTAGGTGGGCCCTTGGTCTGATCCAGTG
>JAJKFI010000164.1:533339-545848 GCA_029204185.1 Lerista edwardsae | reverse complement strand
TGAGATACAGGAAGTTGGACTAGGTGGGCCCTTGGTCTGATCCAGTGGGGCTCTTCCTATGTTCTTAAGGCCTAGGTTGGATTGCTAGTTATTATAGCTCCCTCCCCACAGAGAAGATAGCAAATTCTGTTTTATTTACCTCACATTTCCCTCAGAATTTTACCTCAGAAATTTACCTCAGAATGCCAGATACAAGGGAGTGGCAACAGGATGCAGGCATCTTGTTGTCTCATGTGCTCCCTGAGGCACCTGGTGGGCCACTGTGAGATGCAGGAAGCTGGACTTGGTGAGCCCTTGGTCTGATCCAGTAGGGCTCTTCTTATGTTCTCAAGAGGGCACCAGGGATATTCTGCATGCCAAACAATGTCCTAATATTGAGCTGAAGTATTATGAGGTCCCATTGCAGCTGTAAAACCTTGTGGCAAGGTCTCCTGCTACCACCACATCCTAGCAGACCTGTCTCCAAGGCAGTCAAGATTTACCTTCAGGTCCCTGTGGATTGTGGGCAATTTGCACTGGTGTAGCCTGGCCACTGCTTCGCAGGTGTCGCAGAATATTTGCAGGACTTCGTTTTCTGTGAACCCGGTTTGCAGGCGCTGATTCATCAGGTTCACCACTTGGCCGCCTGCAAAGAGATCAAGCCAAGGAAAGGAGAGAGAAAGACGTCCCCTAGTTAAGCAAAAATCAGGCACTATAAGCAGACGGGATTAAGAAGGAAGCATGCACATTGCTTTCTATAGCAGATGAAAAAAAAACATTCCAATCTTTTGCAAAGAAGCAGGGTTGCTCCTTAAGCTAGTTAAGCTTTCAAGTAAACTAGTTTATTGTTTACTAGAAACAGAATAAATTTAGAATATAGAAAACAAATACATTTCTATAAATAGAAAATCAAATGAACCATTTCCATAGTTGTAGAGCAACGTACGTTGTTCTGTGAACTACTTTTGAAAAGCAGTGTATAAATATTCTCAATAAGACGTTTTGGCACCTCAAACAACGTGAGATCCAAGAGATGCACTTCAGAATCCAGGAGGAAACATATACACACACACATGACGTAAAGGAAAAATAAAAGAAGCTTGCTTTTCTGTTTCCAAAACTGCTTTTGTTCTATACACATTTCTACACACATTCACAGATTTAGTTGATCAATTCAAACTCACTTTGATTTATCAACCAACATTTCCTGAGCTGTGTGACTTAAGCCCTACTAATTATGCAAGTTGGTAAACAACTCCTTGCCTCTCCCTCTCTTAGGCCATAAAGGGGAAAGAAAAAAAGATCACTGCCTGTCAAAAGGTAGTTTAAAGCAAGGCTTAAATCTTTGCTGTTGCATCTTGGATAAACGTTTGAGCAGCACTCCGTGATTAATCAAAATCATGGAATTTTTTTTATTTATTTGGATGTCACACAGGCTCCTGGGGAACAAGAGGCTTTGTTGCAAAACAAACTTTTTACACGGCCATGTTGAACTGCCCCTACCCAGCACCACGCCTTTCCTGAAGGCAAAAGATTTGCTGAGGTTTGATGTGCTAGGATTTCTTCTGCATCTTTCTTAGGGAGCAATCTTAACCTGTGCCAGAACAGCACATGCTGGCAGGCCTGCACTGTATCTAATGCTGGTTGGAAATGCGCTGGAACCTCCATGGGGTAAGGACACATTTGCGCCCTTGCCCTGGGGTAGGCACTAGCCAGCCCTATGGGCTACTTGGATCTGCGCCTGCTATATAGTGGGCTCAAATCGGGGCTGCGGGTTTGGATGCGGCTTAAAGATTCCACCCCCCTCCCTGGGCCAGACCGCCTCCCATTCCACCCACCCCATTCCTCCCTCCCTTTCACGCCCCCCCTCCCTGGACCGGGGGCTTGTGCTGGCGCTGCAGTGTCGACACAGGTGCCTGCATTGGCGCTATGCCAGAAGTGCTGATGTGCATGTGCTTTATGGCACATGTGTGAAAACACTCGGTTGGCACAAGAGCAGTGATGTCATGCACCCACTACGCACCACTACGCGAGTACCGGTTCCTAGAAGTTGAGCTGGCCCCACCCACTTTCTGTGAGGAGGCAGGCAGGCAGGCAGGCAGTGTGGTGGTGGCGGTAGCAGTGGCAGCAGCAGAGCGAGAGGACCAGAGGCAGTAGCGGCGGTGGCGGCAGCAGCAGCAGCGAGGGAGACCCGGGAATAAGGCAGCAAGCGTGAGAAGGTAGGCTGCCTGGGGCTCCCGCTCCCTCCAGCCGCGCAGATCCAGCGTCCCGGTTCCTCCTGCAGCCTCCCCCCAGCCCCGGCCCCACACAGCCTTTTTTTGGTTGCCCGTTCCCCCTCCTGCTCCTTGCCAGCTCCTTGCATTTAACATTAAAGTTAAATGGCTCCCTGTCCCAAAAGGGCTCACAATCTAATACACAATCCCTGCTATAGGGAACAGTTGAAGCAAAATATGTATATACACATCTCTAGAAAGCAAAGCAATAGAAGTTAAATCAACACTAACCACAAGCTGAAGTTCTTACAAACATGATCACATCCATGGCAACACTCATGACATCACTTCTGGCTATGACCTCACTTCCTGTCACGACATCACTTCTGGCTATGATGTCACTTCCAGTGGGCAGACCCCAACAAGTGCCAATCAAAAGTGAGTACCTGTTCCTAAATCATTTGGATGACACCACTGCACAAGAGGCTTGTGCCGGCTGTGGGAGGAGGGCTGGACTGTGCTGCCCGACGATGAACCCTTCTGGAACAGGGTACTGGGTACGTGTTCATTCTGTTAACTTGTTGTTGTTAAACAAGGTATTTGTCACATTCATAATCACCACCGGAATTGTGTGACATTCACGTACCTCGGCAAAAATCCATGAGAATCAAGACTTCCCAGACATCTCCACTGCTCACAGAGTTTATACTGGAGTCGATGTAGCCAACAATGTTTTTGTGTCCAGAGAGATCCCGCTGAAACAGAGAGAGAAAGGGTTCTGCTTTGTTTTTCTTTTTACATGCCACAATCAGCAACGTCTACACCCCTCCCAAAACCGCAGCTTCAAGGTGAAATGCTCTTTGTGCAATTTCTGCAGATAGCATATTTAACTATAGTGGCACTCCTTATCCGCGTGTTAAGCCCACTCAGATTATCCGTGGATACCGAGTCCGTGGCTGGAGGGCCTTAGAACACGTACCTGACCTATCTGGGAGGCTTCCTGAGGCATGCACAACCTCTGCCGTGCACAACCTCTGATAAGAACCTAAGAAGAGCCCTGCTGGATCAGGCCAAAGGCCCATCTAGTCCAGCTTCCTGTATCCCACAGCGGCCCACCAGGTGAGTACCTGCAGAACCACGCCCATCTCCCCACCCACGGACTTTGTTATCCGTTGAATTCAGTATCTGCAGGAGGGTTCTGGAATGGCTCACTCTATTTTTCTCTTCCAACTTCTCTCAACTCTCTTTAGATTTTTAGTTACTTTCCAAGCCCAAATACCTCTCCTGTCTCCCACTCTTCCTTGCTTGCTTGCTGTTTCATACCACCGGAATCTACCCCTGGACAGCCTCCCTGATCGCAATTTAAGAAGCAGTTGGACTGCAATGATTGAAAATCTTAGATGGCTTTGCTGCAGTTCTGATAGCCAGGGTTTCCTATTCCCTCCAAGTCTGCCAAACAGGTGGCTTTTCAATTCATGCAAGACTATCTAATCAGCATTTTCCACCGTGGTGACCATCAAGGCTCCCGGGTACCGCATTGGCTTACCATGATCTGAATCTCCCGTTTGCAGACTTGTAGGTCGTGCTCGTTGTTGACATACATTCGCTTGAGGGCGCATTTTATCCCATTGCCGGTCCGCACCAGAAACACGATAGCGAACCCGCCTGCAGGTACATGAAACGGAAACCTTCAGTCAATTATTCAGAGGATGGTCGGACAGCACACGATGCCACCCTACCATCGCTTAAGCTAAGCAGGCCCCTCCGTGCCTGTTGCCTGGGTGGGAGATGGTCCGGAAACCACAGGCCGGTCGCTCTGACCTCCTTGGACAAAGAGTGCCCTCCTCTTCACCACCACATAAGCATCACAACATACATTTCCCAAAAAGTGTCATTCTTACACCTGAAAGGAAACGCTTTTGGAGTACAAGAAGTGGGAGAGTTACGGACTCAGTGTAGGCCACCTCCCGTGTCTCTGCGTGAGTTGCTGTTCATGACATGCCTCCCACTTGGAAAGAGACCAGCCTCACACAGGAACTCATGCAGGAGTTTAACAGGCATGCCTGAGGGTGAGCACCTCCGTGGCCTCGCTGGGTAGCAAATGTCTGCAGTCTGTGTTAAACCATTCAGAACCATGACAGCGTCAACCCTCCCCAGCAGAGAATGATGGAAAGGAAGTGAACACGGAGCAAGGGCTGACATGAGGAGCGGGGGCAACCTCCTCTGGAAATTCTGCTCTGCATTGGAAGCGACTGAAGAATCAGATCACACCCAGGGCGCAAGCCTAACCTGGAGTGAGGCCGGCACAGTTAGGCCAGCAAAGTTTGGCCGGCACAAGGGACAGAGTCAGAGAGGCCAGCACACAGACTTGCACCATCCTCCATGACTCCAAGAGTGGTCCAAAAGTGCTTTACGGTGGCCCTTGTGCCAGCCAAACTTTGCTGGCTTAACCATGCCGGCCTAACTCCAGGTTAGGATTGCGCTCTCAATGTCAAGTTGTGGCAGCGTTAATTACTCCAGTTGCAGCCGATTTCTCTGACATTGCCTCCTTCCAATTAATCTTGCCAATTAATCCTACAGGCAGCCTCGTAGGAAGTTTGCTAGGAGTAGGATGGACTCACAGGAGTCCATCACTGATCATCCAACTGGTTCTTTCACAGCAGTGAGAGAACCCCCCCCCAACACACACACTCACACATTCTGAAGATCAGAGACAAGTCTCTAAGAAATTGAGGGTTCTGTGAATGGTACATAGAACAATAATTGTAAAAACGCCAATTGAAAAATAGGGTTTATGAACAGCCTGCCCATGTAAACCGCCTTGAGTCCAGTGAAATCTGGAGAAAGGCGGTATAAAAATACATCAAATAAATAGATCCTTTACAGCAGTTTTCAAACTTGCTAGCAATGGGACCCACCTAGTTTCACTATACCAGCAGTTCAAGCCTCTGTGGCTATATAATGGTGATTTAGGCAGCAGTGCTCCCCCCATGTAGCAGATTGTTTAACCCTTTGATGCACATTGACAAAGTGGATGAGACTGCTTCGTGACCCACCAAAAATTGAGTCGTGACCGCTTCTTAAAAGAACCGCTTCTTTAGAAGAAGATGGTATTTTGGGCTCAGACTAGTACCTTTATATTCAATGCACAAATGGAAGATTTCAGCTTTAGCAGCTCCTATGCCCTACATCAGCATTGAGGAGGAGAAGTGGAACCGTGCATCTATTTTTTTAAAATAGGGTAATGAGTTGCTCCTCTTTAGTGTGAGGTGGGGCAGGGTCAATAGATTGTCTCCCTCACACAATACCAAAACCAGGGGACATCCATTAACCTTGATTGGTGGAAGTTCAGGACAAAATGTTTTTTTTAACCCAGCATGCAATTCAATTTGTGGAACTCCTCGCCACAGGATGCAGTGGTGGCACCTGGTCTAGATACCAGAAAAAGGGGACTGGAAAGATTGATAGGGGGAAAGTCAGAGGTCACAAGTCATGATGACTGCAAGCAACCTCTGCATTTCAGAAACAGGCCATCTCTGAATGACAGATGCAAGGAAGTGGCAAGAGGACACGGTATCTTGTTGCCTTGTGTGCTTTGTGAGGCATCTGGTGGGCCACTAAGAGATACAGGAAGCTGGATTAGATGGGCCATTGGCCTGATCCAGCGGGGCTCTTCTTATGTTCTTAAGGCTCAGGCTTAGCTCCTTCCCCACAGACAGGACAGCAAATTCTGTTTTATTTGTCTCACGTTTACCTCAGAAGTTTACCTCATAAATTTACCTCAGAATGCCAGATGCAAGGGAGTGGCAACAGGATGCAGGCATCTTGTTATCTCATGTGCTCCCTGAGGCATCTGGTGGGCTACTGTGAGATACAGGAAGCTGGGCTTGATGGGCCCTTGGCCTGATCCAGCAGGGTCCTCTCTTTCTAACTTCCCTCTTCCAACGCACAGCTTGTGACTGCAGCTCCAACAGCTTGTGTCTGCTTACACAGTTTTTCCCAGAGCAGTCTAAAGGGTCAGAGTTTCAGTCAGAGGAACCAAAGTAGAGAACGTATTGATAGTAACAGGCAATTATGCAAGCTCGTTACAGTGGCACATGGTGTTTTGCTGCTCTGTTCATTTGCATTGTGCGGAGGCCCTTGGAATACAAATTGGAGATTGCATCTGCCACAGAGGCGGCATCGTCGTCACTGTGGCACCTCTCGCACTGTGTTTACAATCCTGATCTTCCTCTAAGGAGGTCAAAGCACCATTTTCTACCGGCGTTGGGTCAAAGACTTCCTGAACCCTCAAAACACAGTCTGTTCCAGCACAGAGACTTTTTCCCAGAGGCTCTCCCACACACCGACTTTCATTTCTCAGCTTCTGGTTCAGATAACCCAGTGGTTTCCAAACTGTGAGCCGTGGCTCCCTGGCAATCGGCAAGGGGAGTCGCAGAATTCATGTGAAAAACCCGCCACCCAGCCTAAATGAGTAGCTGCAGCCAATGGCCCAAGAGAGCTGCCTGTCAAAAAGGTTTGGGAACCACTGAGTTAACCTATAGCAGAAATAAGTTCAGAACATAAGAAGAGCCCCACTGGATCAGGCCAAAGGCCCATCCAGTCCAACTTCCTGTATCTCACAGTGGCCCACCAGGTGCCTCAGGGAGCACACGAGACAAGACGCCTGCATCCTGTTGCCACTCCCTTGCATCTGGCATTCTGAGGTGGTAAAATTCTGTTTCTAAATAAAACAGAAATTTGCTATCCTGTCTGTAAGGAGGGAGCTTGCAACTCAATCTGGGCCTTAACAACATAAGAAGAACCTCGCTGGATCAGGCCAAAGGCCCATCTAGTCCAGCTTCCTGTGGCCCACCCGCTGCCTCAGGGAGCACACAAGACAATAAGATGTCTGCATCCTGTTGCCACTCCCTTGAACATGGCAGTTAGTAGTTCGGAGAATTATTGTGGAAATTTAAGACAGACGCAGGAACAAAAACAAAAAAAACCCAAAAAACCCAAAAAACAAAAACAAAAACCAGAGCTTGGTCTTCCAGAAGATACTCCCCAGTGACTAATTGGATGGTATTATCTTGGAATCAAAAAACGACCACACCACTGTTATAGAACACCAGCTCTACTCCACAAGCCACAATCTCTTCAGCCAAACCACAATCAAGATGATGTTCCCAAACACTCCACCATGTGATGCAGATGTGTGCTGGGCACCACTCAATGTGCACTAGGAATCCACTTTTTGCCTTGATTATGTGGGCGCATGATCATATGGATGCTGTATCCGCAGATCTGCTCATCTGCAGTTCACAAATTCTTCACAGGAGGCAGTAACAAGAAGGCTGCAATCAGAAGCTGGAAAGTCATTTGTGCAATGGGGAGATTTCTGAATCCCTTTTTGTAGAGTTTGCTTTTATCTGTGGTTTACGGTATCCACAAAGGATGGGAACATGGGGATCCGTGGGGCACATCCATGGGCAATACTGGGGACACCTGAATATGCAACCCACAATACACCCAAATATAACCTCCTTGTGTGCTTGGAAGCCTATCCAGGCTTCATTTCACAGATCATGAGGCTTTCAACCCAGGTAGGTCATGTGAGCATTTTAATCGGGAGTATTTTTCCCCATCAGTAAGGGTGGTTTTTTTCGGCGATCAACACATTATGCTAAATAATGAGACTTTCTACTGAAAACGTTACATAAAATGAAATTTAGGTCAAATCATGAAAACGCACTGTTTTTGCTTATTTTTGACAGAGTTTGACACAAATTTAGATCAATTTCACAAAAATAACACCACTTTTGTTTATTTTTGACATGTTTGAGGACATAAACAGTCTCCAGTAAGGGATCAGGAGGAGGAGTGGCAGAAACAGGAGGCTTGCTTAAACTATGAACATGCATGGTCATCGTTCATAGTGCACACTGGGGCAACGTTAATGGAACGTGGAAGTAGTAAGTAGCAGTTTCTTGACGCTACAAGCAGCAATCGGAGTAGAGCTTGGGAATTTTTGAGCAGGTTATTTCAGGCTGGGGTGTGTGCCCCAGTGATTGCTTGCCTTTGTAGGGCCATTTACCCTTATTTATTGCGTTGTTCGTACGATTTGCAATAAAAACTTGGATAGAAACCACACAACACCACAATTTGCTATTTTAAGCAAGAAATTTAGGAAACAATATCATCCAAAAAACCATCCCTACCCATCAGCTATAATCTTTAGAGAGATCACACACACACACACACACACACACACACACACACTTAAAAGCAGGTGTCCTCATCTTCTTTAGCCAGGAGAATGGGCAAGCCAAGCTCCCTGAAACAGACTGGCATCATGAGAACTGCATCTACAACCCCCACAAGGTGGGGTTGGTTCTCTCTAGCGCTCTGATGGAAGTGTTTATCTAGCACCACCCACAAATATGGCGCTTTACAAATAAAGGACAGATTCGGGCACAAAGAGCTTAACAATCTGGAAGGCATCAGGAAAAAGTCTCGGTGTGGAGAGACCATGCCATCGACAGAATCCAGCAGTCCCTGAAAATATTGGAAGCAGACTTCCCCAAGCCTTCAAAAGAAAGGCCATAATCGCCGCAGAGATCATAATTTGAACGCCGAGGTATGTCTCATCTCTCTCTGCTCCCAAACTGAAATCTGATGTTTCTATAGACAATTCCTATCTAGACAATCCAGACATTTTTCAACGGCCAGGCACAAAGAGAAAATGAGGCTGTGTTCATAGGAAGGAAGGCACATTTTACCCCCATAAACACTTTTCTGATCGCCCAAGGCTGGCTGCCTGTTTGGAAATATACGGCAGCTCAAAGTTATGACACTGTACTGTTGCAGTGTGACAATTAAGAACCCCAATGCAAAACAAAGTCCTATGGCACCGTAAAAAACTGCAAACCAGGGTTTCCTTTCCTTTGTAAGGTCGCCAATACCAAGTTCTTGGGGTCAGCGGTGCTTCCTGGCCAACCATGCAACTGTCTACTCCAGTGCTCTGGCATGTGTTGCAATTAAGTGCTGAGGATACAGCTGAATAACTACAGGTGGGCCCTCGTTATCCGCAGGGGTTCCATTCTGGAACACCCACGGATTACCAAAAACCGTGGATAATCAAATCCACTGCTTTGGGGGCCCAAAGGAGCTCCAAATGCGTCCAGAACAGCATCCTGAGTAGGTTTGAAGGCCATCGAGGTTTTGTGCCTCTGCAGGCTTCAGAAGGTCTCCCAGACACAACCAGAACAAGGTTCTGGTCACATCTGGGAGGTCTTCAATGGGGTCCAGCTGCAGGTTCACAGATATCACAGGCCCAGTGTACTATTTTTTAGGTTTAAAAAAAAAATCTTTTTTGGGGGGGGGGGAGAGAAATAGTCTCCCACCTTTTGTGGTCCTGCTACAACAGGAAATCTCACACCTAGCCAATCTAAGTCAGCATAAAGCCAGTCCTGGAGCTTTTTCCATCACACCCACCTTCTCTCACTAAGAACATAAGCAGTGGCGTCTCTACAGGGAGAGCAGAGCTCTAAGTTTTGCAAGGAGCCTTACCTTGCAGTGGAAATCACTCCTCTCCTGCACCGTTTTAGCCAACCCTCACAGGGAAAAGCAACAGCTTGGTGTTACTTACTGGCTACAGCAGCAAGGGAGAGGAGGGATTTACATGACAGGGTAAGGCTTCTTGCAAAACTTAGAGCTTTGCCCTCCCTGTAGAGATGCCACTGAACATAAGAAGAGCCATGCTGGATGAGGCCAAAGGCCCATCTAGTCCAGCTTCCTGTATCTCACAGTGGCCCACCAGGTGCCCCAGGGAGCACACGAGACAACAAGATGCCTGCATCCTGTTGCCACTCCCTTGCACCTGGCATTCTGAAGTAGCCTACTACAAACGTAAGGAGGTTGCACCACCCATCATGGCCTATAGCCCACGATTGACTTTTCCTCCAGAAATCTGTTCAATCTCCTTTTAAAGGCCAGATGCCATCACCACTTCCTGTGGCAAGGAGTTCCACAAATTAATTACCCACTGGGTAAAAAAGTTTTTCTTTTTATCCGTTCAAAGCAGTGTCCAGATGGTTTGAATAGACACAACCAGAAATTTCCAGTGTGAACTGGAAGTACCTTCCGGTTGCATCCAAGAGGTGTTCTGAGCACCCCACCCCCTGCAGATGTAATTATTGGCAGACTTCAGTATTCCCAGGTCCTGGAACAGATCTACAGATACGATCCACTGTGACTTCCCTTGTAACGACTGCTGTATTATTGCATTTGGTGTATTACTGTGTTTGACTACAGCTAGCATGTTTTGTTGTTTGGGTGAAATCTGCTTTGACCTACTTGTCAAGAAAGCAAATCCATAGTCTGCTGTAATGCACACACAAAACAAAACATATTGTGGCATTTGAAAGACCAAGGAGCCACATTGGGCAAGATAATCAGGACTGAGGCTTGCGCTTTCAGCAGGGTTGAAATGCCAATGGCGCCCCCCCACCTTATGGAGCCCCAGGGCTCGTGCCCCCTGCTGCCATACTCTAGTTACACCTCTGGCTTTCAGGCTTCTTCCACCAGCTCCCTGCACAAACCACAGTGCCGTTCGCAACGCAGCCCATCACAGGACGTTTCTGCAAACCGTGCCATTCCTTGGCAACCTTTTGAAGGTGCTGCAATTAAGAGGCTCCACCTTGCACATCTCACCATATCCATGGAGCCTGGAGCAGAGTGCCAGCCATGCAAAGTTGCCCCAGTTAACTGCATTGGTTAACACACCCAAGGAGACCACATGCCCTCAGGGTTGTCACATTCACACTGTAGGCCTCAACACACAAAGCTGCCTTACGTGGGGTCCAATAAGCTTTGTGTGTTCTACCCTGACCAGCACCTATCCAGGGTTTCAGACAGACGTATTTCCCCTGGAAGGCAAAGCATGTGCTCCACCCACTGAACTACAGACCTGTCCCCTTGGCCTCCATCATCCCTGCCTTTCGCTCTCCACCCAAAACCTCACCCTTCCAGGAAACATTTGGCTGGTTCTTATTCGCAGTTGAAATGAAGCTGTCAAAAAGACTCATTCCTTATTGAATTTACCTCTTCTTTGTTCCTTCTCTTATCCTTCACCCACTACAGTGGGGCCTCCTTATCCGCAGGCTCCACAGTTGCGGATTTGAATACCCACAGGGGTGGAGCCCACAGATGGACTTCAGAGGACCTTCTGGATATGGCTGTAAGCAGTGGCGTCATGCAGCCGGAACGCTGGGCGGGAGGAACGGGTGAGTGGCAGCCCGCCCGTTGCGTACCACTCCGTTTCGCCGTCTTCCCTGCCCCCGCTCACCCATTCCTCCCGCCCAGCGTTCCGGCTGCATGACACCGCTGGCTGTAAGTGCCTTCTAGTTGCATCTAGGAGCACTTCTGGGGCCTGAAGGGCCTTTCAGAAGCGTTTGGGAGGCTTCTGAGGAGGCCAGGAATGACCTCAAGAGGGCCAGTGGAAGACCCCATGTAAGTGCAATTGCAACACCACAAAGCCCCCCCCCCCCAATTTCATTATCCACAGCATTTGGTCTTCATTGGGATGGTGCACAATAACAAAACGCACATCTAGAACATGTATTGATTTTGCTACACCAACAACTTTGTGAATTACTTATTTTTGAAAAGCGGAATAGAAACATTCTTAATAACAACATTCTCCAATGCAAAAAAATATTGGGAAGCAAACATTCCTGATTTGGCTCCCCATTTTCTTGGGAATTCACATCTCAGGCTCAACCTTATTTGCCAGGTTTCCCCCCCCCCCCAATTGCCATGGGTGGGCAAAGCCTGGCTGCATCACGAGGCAGTGCTCTGAAATCGCAGGTGGATTTGACCTGGCAATCGTAGCAATGACTATTACTCAAGTGCGTACACATACATATGCACGGGGGGGGGGGGAGGGAGAGAGAGAGAAGAAGATGAGACTAATTCACAGCCTCTCCTCTCCCAGAAGTTCAGACAGCAAGACGGGTCACTGTTTCATCACCTCTGGGTATAGCATCATTTGAAATAGCACACAAAGGAGAGCTCTGTCGTGGCCTAGTTATCTCGGAGACCGATGTGCTTCCATCCAGCTCTCCGAACTGGGCTCTTTACAGGGCCTTGCAAGGAACACATGGCCTCATTTCTCAACTGTGGGCCACGTCACACCGACCAATCCTTTCCAACCAGCCCAGTGACTCTCCCTTCCCCTCCAGGAGACAAGACCCAGTCATGCTTTCCAAAGCTAAGTTAGCTACATAACCACACACACACACACACACACACACACACACACACACACACACACAC
>JAJKFI010000164.1:503500-533329 GCA_029204185.1 Lerista edwardsae | reverse complement strand
ACACACACACACACACACACACACACACACACACACACACACACACAGTCTTCGCAGGAACGTCAGTATGAATACATTTGGGGAGGAGAAACATCCATCAACCGGTTTGCACCCATTACTTTTCACCTGAACAAGTGAACCAGTATGGAAGTCTTGAAGGTAAAGGTTTCCCCACGACCGAATGGTCTAGTCGTGACCGACTGTAGGGGGCGGTGCTCCGTTTCTAAGCCTGTAGAGCCAGCGTTTTGTCTGAGGACAAGCTTCCGTGGTCATGTGGCCAGCATGACTATATGCCGTCGCGCACGGAACGCTGTTACCTTCCCACCGAAGTGGTCCCTATTTATCTACTTGCATTTAGGTGCTTTTGAACTGCTAGGTTGGCAGGGGCTGGGACAAGCAATGGGAGCTCACTCCGTGGTGCAGTCTTGAACTCCCAACCTTCCGGTCGGAAAGCCCAGCAGCAGCGGTTTAACCCGCTGCGCCACCACGTCCAGAGGTCTTTAAAACTCATCCCTTTTCCTTCCCTCCCAGGTGTTCTGAAAATCCAAAGACAACAGCAACGCTCAACTCTGCTGATTTGGGAAGCTTATGAAATGCACCACCGTGCCCCCATTCCGAACACTGGCAGCTAGGAAAGGGCCTGGCATTTCCGCCGACGAACACATGTGTCCCTTTTAAGGTTCAGGTTGCATGGAGCCGACATCAATCAATCAATCATACTTATATGCCGCTTTTCAGCACAAAGTTCACAAAGCGGTTTACAGGCAAATGGCAATAATAAAGTTAAATGGCTTCCTGTCCCAAAAGGGCTCACAATCTAAAAAAAAAAAATGCAGAACACCCCCAGCAACAGCCACTAGAAAAGACACTGCGCGGGGGTGAAGAGGGACAATTAGGGCTTTGATTCTCTATCTTCACCACAAACTCCACAGGAAAAAAAACACCATCTCTTGCTTCGACAGGAGACGTCTCTGTGGCATGACCTGGTCTTCTGTGCCCCTAAGTTACCAGCAAAACAGAATTCTGCCAAGAATGTTAGATAGCTGGATAGGCCATGATGTCACAGACTTGAAGCCGTGGATTTACTAAAATGGCTGACTGAATCATTGCCGCGAACGACGAGGTTTGCCGCCGGAAGGGCTCGCTCGCTCGCACGGCGCGCGTGTGAAAGTTAATTTTATGGGGAGGGGGTGAGTGTAGAAGTTTAAAAAAATACTCTTAATAGCCTAGAAGTAAAAAAGAATTACTCTCCTATTGACAACTACTTGTGTTATGAAGAGATTTTAATGTAATATAATTACGCGGAATTAAACCTTGGAATTGCATATTAACTCATAATTAGGTTACCACTGATGTTTCTCCACAATCACACGTTGTTATTTTGGTAAGTTTTTACTTCAGGAGTAAACGATTAAGCGCTAAACATCATGCGAAAACCCATTGGAAATGCTTGGAATGAGCAATGTTTTGGACATACTGTCATGGCCGCTAAGGAGTCAATGCGTTCCCATTCATTCTAAAGGAAGGGCCTAGCCCTGAATTCTGCAAGGCGACTGAGGGCGCAGGCAAGCCAGCAGGCCTGTGCTGCATCCTAATGTAAGTTAAGGCTGAGCTGCAGCTTACCATGAGGCAAGGGGAATGTTTCCCCCTGCCCTGTAGTAAGCCCCAGCTGGGCTGAAGGGGCTCCTCAGATCTGTGCCCTCTTTTTAGCAGGCACAAAGCAGATCGGGGCCGCGGGGCCTAGGGACAGGGGTTAGGATCTGGCCTAACAGACAATGGCCGGCTTTAAGCCAATGTGACCAATGTCGTCCCATCGGGGCCCCACAGGAATGCCTCACATTGGGCCCCGCTGCTGATAGAGCCAGCCCTGCTAACAGATATGGGACAGATCCTAGGAAGGGGGTTAGGATCCAGCCTAACAGGTTGTCCCGCCTTCCTCAGGCCACTCTGCTTGCAGGGCTGTTCTCCCTCCACCCCATTCCACTATCCCTCCACTTCCTCCCGCCTTCCCTCATCCCAAAAAAGGACCAGCACTGGCTGTAATTGGCCTGACTGCCTGACCGCCTAGGCCAACGCGGCTCTCTGTGCCGGTGCGAATGCACCTTGTGGCACACTTGTGACAGTGCTGCGTCGGCCCAACGCGGGCCTTGGCTTGCGCTGCCAGTCCAAGAAGGACGACTTGCAAGTATTTAGCCGGCGCGCTATTTTATTCCGAGCGATAAGTTGCGCTTGAGCAATTTTGCTGTAACTGGGAAGCATCGCACAAGCTGCATGTCGGCTGGATGCAATTAAGAGGCTCGGGTGCGATTTTTAATTACAACCACGACGGATTCCAGAGTACAGGGGATGACAAGCTGCACTTCCTTGCACATGTTCCGCTGAATTCATTACCCGTGGTAGCTACATGGAAACTTCATGTTCAGGGAGAGGACACATCTGTGCGCCAAATGCTGGAGAGGAGCACTGTGGAAACGGCGCAACACGGCCAGGCCCTGCAAGCCAGGCTGCAAGAAGCACCTGGCAGGAAGTGGCTACAACAAAGCAGCAAGACCCCAAAACGATACAGTGCATTTGTTCCATGGAGATAGAATTCACTGGAGACGGCATGCCCGTTGATTTAATAGGAGCCGAGTGAAGCCACCTGGGGTAGACAAAAATGGCTGACTCAGATCATCGCCGTGAGGGAGGATTGCCGTGAATTAGGATACTCCATGCTTATTAAATAGTACTACAATTCCCCGGGCAGCTCCCTTGCAAAAAGATTCCCCTGCTCGTACTGTTTTGGACTGAATAAAAATAAAACTTACAAAAATAAAAACATATGATGTGATAATGTTTCGTGTGGAAACATTATTTGTAACCTTATTACCCGTATGCAGAACACGCAGGCATGATTTAAAAGGTTGAGATTAACTTTTAAACACGTGAGGGAGATTTTTATTTGAGAATTCGCGGCAACCCTCCCTCACGACAATGATCTGAGTCAGCCATTTTTGTCTACCCCAGGTGGCTTCAAGATGGTGACGTCATGCCGTCTCTAGTGAATTCTATCTCTATGATTTGTTCCCCTTCAGGCAAGCCCAGTGGAGACATCGCCAAGAGTCAGGAACACGGGTGCCGATTGGCTCCAGGACAAACAAATCAGAAGGAAAGCAAGCAGCAATCTGGGAGGGAGGCCAAAGGGCTAAGTAGCCCTGGGCCCCAAACACAATGCACAGCTGCTCTGGGGGGCGGGGGGAAGACAGGTAGTCCACAACTTCAGAACGTCCACTTTAACAGGCATCTTAACCTGAGGACAGGTGCGTCACGCTGGCCTGGAGGCACAATCTGTCCACTTCGACGTTTTCATGCAGGATCAGTTCCCTGGTTTCAGGGAAAGAGGAAGACGCTGGGTTGAGAGATGCAGAAAAGGTGGATGTAGGAGAGCCAGTAAAGCACTTCATAGATGTGTACTTGCATTCCTCTCCAACTAGTACAAATGCAAATTGTAAAATACAACAATATACAAATGCAGCCCCCCCCCCATCTAAAGTGCTCTAAAGGTCATTTTGTACATCACACATGCAAAAAACAGTATTCCCATAGTACTTTCAGGGATTGATTTATCTAGTTCAGTGTTTCTCAAAATGTGGGTTGGGACCCACTTGATGGGTCGCAAGCCAATTTCAGGTGGGTTCCCATTCCCATATATCCATATCCATATCCATATCCATATCTATATCTATATCTATATATATATATATATATATATATATATATATATGAGAGAGAGAGAGAGAGAGAGAGAGAGAGAGAGAGAGAGAGAGAGAGTAGATTAAATGCATTGTATGAAACTGCGTTTGGGGAATTACAAATCCGTACTTTTAAACAGGCAACTATGTCTATATTTTTAACAATGATAGTCAATGCAGCTTACTTCCATGTAACTGTGGATAGGACTGCAGCCTTTGGATGTTTGGATAATTATTTTTTTTATTAATTATTTTAAAAAGCAGATGGGCAACTGCTTGAAAGGTTAGGAGGGTTCTTTATTTTAAATACATTTTTAAGCTTATTGTAAACTTAATTTATTTGATTTTTGTCATATGGGGGTCTTAATCTTCCTGCTTAATGATGCCATTTCTGGCCATGCCATCACTTCCAAGTTCATGACATCACTTCCGGTGGTCCTGACAGGTTGTCATTTCAAAAAGTGGGCCCCTGTGCAAAAACATTTGAGAACCACTGATCTGGTTTATAATTTATAGAAATAAACACAGGCATGCCCTGGTATCCACTGGGGTTCCATTCCAGACCCCGCAGTGGATACCTGAAACCGTGGATACCGGGAACATCTTTTTAAAGATAGGGGAACATCAGTGGTTCTGCTGCAACAAAGTTAAAAAAAAGAGATATGTTAAATGTCCCCCTATCTTTTTAATAGGCATCCCAGTATCCACAGTATCCATGGATAACTGAAACCGTGGATACTGAATCAGAAACAGAGCCACAGAATCTGGAAGAGTTTTCTAGCGATTTTCAACCACTGTGCTCCACTGGTTGAAAATTGCTGTACTATAGTTCGGTACTTATCGTGAGTTTTGGGCCTAGTCCATCTTGGAAAAGGAGGAACCAAACTAAACTTCCTGTCTAGCTTCAGAGATGCATCTCACTGGGCAAACACTGAGAAGAGAAGACTAGGCAAACTTTCCATTTCACCCTGCAAAACAGATCTTGTATTCTTAACCACAAAACATAAGAAAAGTAGGGAGGTCTTTGAAAAAAAAAAAGAACACTTTACTACTGCATCGACTGATAAACCACAAGTCAATGAATTTTGGGTTTGCAACACCGTCTGCATCACAGAGTACAATTTTTGTGATTATATTTTCAAGCATACATCTGCAAAACCTGTTTCTTGAGATGCTAAATCGGTACAGAAATGTCAAGGTAGAGCGTGTGCATCTGTTTGGCGTCTTACAAAATTCCTCTTCAGCTATTATGGAACTTAGATTTTGAAATGAATGAGTAAAAGCAGGAAGTTGAAGACTCTCCTGTGCGAGGCTCGGCAGCATGCCAACATCCCACTACTGACCTTAGGAACCCTTAACATTTAGAAACCAGACTACTTTGCTGAATAAAGAAAGATAATCTTATCTTGCTGGCTCTTAAGGTGGTTTTTTTTTTTAAAAATTAATTCCAATATCCTTGCTTCCTATTTTACAGCACTCTACAGTGATTTTCAACTGATGCGATGCGGCACATTGGTGTGCCGTTAAAGGTATACAGGTGTGCCACTTGAGTTTGGAGCATAGTGGTTGAAAAATTCACTGAAAAATGCTTTCAGGTTCTACGGCTCAGTTTTGAGGGCATCTGTCTGTAGTAACAAATTGTCCGTCCTTCCTCCTCTGCCAGCTTCTTAAAGGAGGAAGAGGGACAGACAATTTGTTACTATTGGCAGTTGCCCTAGAAACAAAGCCGCAGAACCCGGAAGTGACATCATCAGAGACAAAGACCATAGAGAAGACCATAGAGGTCAGTGTGCAACACTGAAAATTGCTGCCCGAACACATATGATTAACAGCACTGAACATCATATGATAAAAAGAGGTCTGACACAAATGAGTATGCGTCATATAAGCCCAAGTAATTCTTAGAACATAGGTGCAGAAATACAATTTTTTTCCTTTTTGAGAGGCCCCTGCCAGTGCAAGATATACAAAAAATAATGACGCTGCAGTTTCTGCATTACATGATTAAGCCCCAGCGATCTAGTGGCATCGATGACCTGAATTCTGAAAATAGATGAATTAAAATCCAGGTTCCCGGCCAGACCCTCACAGTTTCACAGCAGAAAGGCTCTGAATACCAAACAGTTATAGCAGACATGTCATGTAGCGGGTATGCGTGTACCCATTCCTTGGATTAGGGCTGGCCCCGCCCATTCGTCCGCCCACTCGTTGACTCCATCGGCGCTCTGCTCCGCCCCCTGCAACGTTTGAATTGCCTGCATGTTTGAGTTGCCTGCACGTTCTCAGAGCCAGGCAGGCAGGCAGCGGAGCGAGGGAGATTGACGGCGGCAGCAGCAGCGTGAGCAGGTAGGCTGCCTGGGGCTCCCTCCCGAGGAGGTGTGGCGATTCCTGGGGGGGGGGGAAATCGGTAGCCCACGCAGCGGCCCCAGAGAAGGCCCGGGACTCCTGGGCCTTCTCTCAGGCTGCTGCGCGGCCTACCGAGGAGGCACTGCGGTTCCTAGGTTCCGGCTATGACTTCCAGTGGGCGGGCCCCAACACAATCAAAAGTGAGTACCTGTTGCTAAATCATTTAGATGCCATTACTGATATAGCAACGCTGCACAGATAGTGCTCTCTCTGGTGTGCAAGGAAAGGACCGGGGAAAAATCTCCTTTATTTGGGAGCCCCATGCTGATGCTACCTTTCCATCTCAAACCAAGGCCTGCTACAAAATAAGGCCCAAATGCTGGTTTATACAAGCAACGGAATTTTCTGGAGGGGCCCTCTCTCAATTCACAGGTGCAGAGTCACAGAGCCAGTTATCCACCACCACCAGAAATGTGCTCTTTGCGCATAATCAACTATTCTACCAAGGAGGGAGGGTGCAGCTGTCTTAAATGTGTGCAGGAAAGTTTTGCACACTTTTTCTGTGTGCAGGAAAGTTAGATTTTTTTTAAAGTGGAATGATGCAGACAAAAAACAGAGGAACATGGAGACAAAAAAACTGCCCCCACTCTTTACAGTCTGAAATGGTACCATTCATGAAAAGCTTTGCTGAACAACTCTGCCGATTGGAGAAACTGAGCTGTGGGGAATGAAAGGTAAGAGAACCCCCTAGACCAGCAATTCCCAAATGTTTTAGCAATGAGACCCACTTTTTCAAAATGACACACTATCAAGACCCACCTAGCTCTGTGAGACTAAGAGCGCAATGCTAACTGGAGTTAGGCCAGCACAAGGGACACCGTAAAGTGTGTTTGGACCACTCCCGGAGTCAGAGAGGCCAGCACATAGACGTGCACCATCCTCTCTGACTCAGCACTTTAAGGTGGCCCTTGTGCCGGCCAAACTTTGCTGGCCTAACTTGTGCCGGCTTAATTCCAAGTTAGGATTGCGCCCCCCCCCCAGAAAAAACCATTTTACCTTACCAGATAAAGCTTCTGTTTTTATCCTTTGTAATATGATGGGGAGGAAGGAGGACTGGTCTCTGGAGGATTTGTTGAGTTCCACATGCATCGGATCAAGACCATTCTTGTGGCCCTTTCACCTGCCCTTCAACAGGAGCCAAAGCACATTTGCTTACTCGCGAGTGAGTAAACGCACAGTGTGGCTCAGTTTTGCTTTCCACAAGGCTCGGTACATTTTCTTTGTTACCCATCAGCTTTCCAGTTTCATGACCCACCAAAAATCAGGTCGCAACCCACTGATGGCTCTTGACCCACAGTTTGGGAAACTGCCCAAGATCCATGGAAACTTGGAGATCCAAGCTCAGTAACTAAGCAGACCCCAAGGCTCTGAATGCCAAATGATCCAAGGAGACCGAACGGACCCACACAAATATTTTAGGGGCAGTTCAGTTCAGTCCAGCCCCAATTTCTTAGCATTCATTTCTGTGCTATTTTCACCAACATCCTGGAGATAACCGTGAACGATTACATAGGGCTATTTGTCAGCACTTGCAAACACGATATTCAGCTTGCATTTTCCGGTTGCATTCAATTTAAAAACACACTCAGCCCATACGAGAATCTTCCTTCCTTGCTACATTTCCCAGAAGCCTGCTGAGCAAACAGGTTTTGCTACAGGACAAATAACAGCTTTCAAAGCCCAACTGCTTAGTTGCATTCAGGTAGGGGAGGCAGTCAACCGCACAGAGGAACATTTGCAACAGCCCCCAATTAAGCTACGTTAAAAAGAAAGTTTTAAGAATGTGTTTATACTCCAGTTTGCTCTGAAAGCAATGAAATTAGGCTAGTACTTTTCAGCTTGGGATAAGAGGCAACTACAGGGTAGAGACTTTAGAAAAGACCCTCATGCTGGGAAAGATGGAAGGCCAAAGGAGAAGGGGGCAGCAGAGGATGAGATGGTTAGACAGTGTCACTGAAGCGATGAACGTGAAATTGGGTGCACTCCGGAAGCTAGTGGAGGACAGGGAAGCCCGGCGTGCTGTGATCCAGGGGGTCGCGAAGAGTCGGACACGACTTAGTGACTGAACAACAACAACAACAACAGGGTAGAGAACTGGCAAGTTGCATTGGCCAAGCTGGACTTCTGCGAGTGCTGATGGGGAAGGCAGACAGATGGCTGGAGAGACACAAACAGCCATTTCTTTGCTTGATTCTTGCCCTCCTTGGTTGATGACATCTAGCCCACTGCAGAGGGTAGGGGAGTGGCTGACCAATCAGGAGGTCACAAATGCCACAGGGAGTGGTCCTGCTCTTTATGCAGGGCTGGCTTTAAGCCAATTGGGCCCCACGCCTAAGGGCACCCCATTACATGGTCCGTCACATGCACTTTTTTAGCGCACATTTTGATGGCTTTCCATTCTACCATACAGAAATACGGAGACTAGTAAGTAGATTTATTTAATTATACATATCTATTGAATATCTTAATAAAAGTTGACTGATCAGATTAATTTAAATTTTAAGTATTATAAATATTTATAATTTTTATATTCATTTATTATAGCCTAAATATAAAAGGTAAAGGTTTCCCCACGACCGAATGGTCCAGTCGTGATCGACTGTAGGGGGCGGTGCCCATCTCCGTTTCTAAGTCGAAGAGCCGGCGTTTGTCCGAGGACAAGTTTCCGTGGTCATGTGGCCGGCATGACTATACACCGAGGCACACGGAACCTTCCCACTGAAGTGGTACCTTATTTATCTACTTGCATTTTTACATGCTTTCGAACTGCTAGGTTGGCAGGAGCTGGGACAAGCAAAGGGAGCTCACTTCGTCTTGGGGTCTTGAACTGCCAATCTTCTGGTCAACAAGCTCAGCAGCAGTGGTTTAACCCGCAGCGCCACCATGTCCCTATAGCCTAAATATAGCCTATAATAAATAGAATCTATTATATTAGTATATATAATATGAATAGTTGTATTTAATATAGCCTTCTCCTATATGGACCTGCCTGATCCCTAGGAACTGCTTTAGAGGCCTTTTACTTTACTAATACCCACGTTTTTATATCTCCCTTTCTCCAAGGAGCTCAGGGTGAAGAATATGGTTCCTCCCCTCCTTTTGTACTTGCAACAAACCACAACCCCATCCTGGCTTTCAAACACTGGACATATTCAATCTTGTTTCTGTTTCTATGATGTTTTTGTGAGCAGTTCTGGAGACTCGCTTCAAAGAGACAGCAGCATATGCCTACTTGACAGAAACAGAATTATAGCAGGATAGAGGTTTAAAAAAAAAAGAACCACCATAAAAAAAAAAAATAACTAATTTCTTCCAGATTTTTGGCATCACCAAAGTAGCCTCTTTATTTTCATGCAATCCCGGGAATGAGCCCTCTAAGCAAGATCAAAATGTTTCCACGGGAGTTTTCTTCCTTTAGAGGAAAAAAATAGCAACAGTTTGCACCTCAGAACCACTCCTCGCCTGCTCTGGAATTTGCTGTTGTTCTCTTGGAGCATTTTGAAGAGCCAGAGACAGCAAATTCAGGTTGTTCCTGAACTGGCTGAGCAGGCCTGGGGCAAGCAGACAAGGCTGCCCATTCAATCTCTCTTTCCACATCTCACAAAACGCATTATTGCCAATTTAGCCTTGGTGGGTTTTTTGTTTTTTCCCCCAAGCTGGAAAGATCCATCCCTTCGATTGTACCTGCCAATTAAGTCCGCAAACAAATATACATTTCCAAATAATTCCCCCTTCAGCAACAAGTTGCCTCTGTTAGAGCAGCCATGATTTTGTCATGGCTTTGTTGCTATACCTTTAATTATCTGCCCTTGTTTGAGATTTAAGACTGTTCACGTAGCTTCGGTGCATGTCCTATACTGATGATGTTTTACTTATACAGGCGTCCGTCCCCCAGTATCCGCAGATCTGGTTACCTGCGGATACCCTTGCCCACCCCACCACGGGCCATTACTTTTGTTTACATTGATTATATTCTCCCAAAGCAATAAGGGGTCTTGCTTGAACAAATGCTGCAAGTAAAAAGCTTATAGCAAGACAAGCAGGCAGGCAGCCTGCCGCCTAGAAGGGAGAGTAAGCACAGATGTTCACTTCCTGCTTCCTGTTGCTCTTAGTCTTCCTTCTAGGCAGCAGGCTGCCTGCCCAGCCAACTGTCTTGAGTGCTTCCAGAGATACCTTGCAGGCCAATGTGAGATTCAGGAAGCTGGACTAGATGGGCCTTTGGCCTGATCTAGCACGCTGTTCTTATAGGTAGAGTCTTTGTATCTGCGGGGGGATCCGTTCCCAGACCCATGCACAGATTCTGATACCCACGGATAATGAAATTTGAAGATTCTGACCCACAGGGACTCCTAACACAACCAGAACTCATTCTGATAGCATCTGGAAAGTCTTCAGCCACAGTACAGGTTCAGAATCTGTGGTTAATCCAAAACATGGGTTCGAAATCCATGGATAAACATGCTGAATCAGTGTGTCTCTTTCAGCTTATACTCCCACCTTCATGAGCATAAGAACAGAAGAAGAGCCCTGCTGGATCAGGCCAACGGCCCATCTAGTCCAGCTTCCTGTAGCTCACAGTGGCCCACCAGGTGCCTCCAGGACTTCACAAGACCACAAGCTCCCTGCATCCTGTTGCCACTCCCTGGCATTCTGAGGTAGCCTACTTCTAAAGCCAAGAGGTTGCACAGCTTTTCTTCTAGAAATCTGAGCAATGCCCTTTGAAAAGGCATCCAGGCCAGATGCCGTCACCACATCCTGTGGCAAGGAGTTCCACAATTACCCGCTGGGTAAAAAATTTTTTTTCTTTTATCTGTTTTAACTCTTATCTCTCAATGCTCAATTTTAGTGGACGCCCCCTGGTTCTGGTGTGGTGAGAGAAGGAAAAGATTATCCCTCTCTCCACCCCTGCATAATTTTATATGTCTCAAGACTTCAGCAAAGTCTCAAAGCCCCCTCAAGCCACTCTCTTTATGAAACAGACTTGGCCTCCAATCCTGTGCTCACTTACAAGCAGCAAGCCCCCCCCCCAACTCTGAACACAATAAGGTTCAATTCTGATTGGACCAGAGTCCAGCAATTACTTCCAAGAGCCCCAAAAGCAGCAGATTCCCTTCCTGAATAGAGAGGCTATTTCTGCATTAACCTGATGTGACTGAAGCATCACCCTTAAAAAAACAAATCCCCTGCTGCACTTGACTTAAGAGCACCCTTTGGAGAGCCTCTGCGGTTCTCAGACAGCAAAGCTTTCTGGGATGCATTCAGAATTTGTATGAGCAAGAGGATTTTTCCGCCTACATCACAGAGCGCCTGGTGGCCAATACAAGGTTTTGAACAAATATAACTCAGAGCGACACTACCTAGAAAGCCAAGACAGTATTTTAAAAGCCTTCAAACACACGCAAAAATAGCAGCCTCTTCAATGGAAAGCGAGAGTGAGCTTTCCGTTAGAAGCTCACACCAGACTCGTGGTCATTTTACTCCCAGCAATACTCCCTCAAAACAAACTGATACAACTTTTAACACGTCAATATTGTGGCACCTGGCACAGGAAACTCTCTTCCACATGACATCAGGAACGTTCCCACTTCGCTGGTATTTGCAAGAACGTGTTTTTTTTAAAATTCTGACACACTTTTAGTTAAATCTTTTTCCCTTGTTACTTTTGCAAAGTAATCAAAATCCTGTCTGATTTATTTATTGTTTTCAATTCTCTGCTATGATTCCATTGCATGCTGATTTTTTTTTTTAAATTGTTATACAGGCATCCTGCGGTATCCGCTGGGGTTCAGATCCAGACCTGCCCCCCCCCCCCCGAGGATACCTGAAACCATGGACACAGGGGACACCTTTTAAATGTGCTCTAACTCACTGATGTTCCCCTAACATGGTAAAAAAAAGAGAGAGAGAGATTTGTTCCCCTATCTTTAAGGCTCATGATCACCAAATTTAATGAAAACATTCCCCAAAACAAACTTTTGTTTCCCCAAAATAGTAAATGTTCACCAAATTTTAGACCACCTAATAATCCTAAAGTGATAACCACATATTGAGTTCTCGTCATTTTTGTAAAGTTAAAAAATGTGTTTGTCTCCCCAAAACAGTAAATTTTCCTAATATAAACCAAACCCTAATCCTAACCCTAACTCCATGCGTGGGGCATATAATTCTGCGACCTAAATAATAGTATTGTTGCATAAATGTCATGTTATACATTTGGTGAACATTTACTACGTTTGGTGAACATTTACTAAATTCGGTATAACCATGGTTTGTTTTTGGACCACAGTGCTAGGGGCTCACAGTTTAATCTGGTAAGCATTTAATTTGTCCCCTCTTTTTAATAGTATACCAGTATCGACAGTATCTGTGGATAACTGAAACCATGGATACTGGGGCATTCCTGTATTTCATTGTTTATGGTTGTTTAAATTCTGAGCATGAGACACCTTCAGTCTCGCCATATGAAGAAGAAAGGCAAAGTATAGATTTTTATACATGGACATCAGCCCTATACGAATAGGTCCATGTAGCCTGAAATTGTGCAGGTACTTACCAAGATTGTGTTAGTACTTACATGAGATTGTGAACACCAACCAGAAGAGGTTTACCAAAGGTCTCCGGCTGAAGGAGGCCTTTCCTAACTTATTCTGAAGCATCCTTTCAGTTGGAGATACTAGAGACCTTCCAAAAACTGAGCTATAGCCCTCCCCCTCAATCCCAAAGCTTCGGAGTATTTCTGGACCCTTGACAGGAAAATATCTTGGTGAATAGGTTCCAGAGTCTCTCTGTCAACGGGGGGTGGGAGAGACTGTAACTGTAATGCAAGCGAGGTGATTGTGGCCATTCCCCCACAAACACTTAGAGTGGTCCCCAAACTATCAGGGAGTTTGGGAACTGCTGCCTTAGAAGTATGTAGAGCTTCAAAGCTTTCTTTAACACTCGCATCCCAACCACTCAAATAAGGCAAAAGATTTTATTGCAATGCCCTCTACGTGGGGCTGCCTTTGAAGATGATCCGGAAATTACAACTAGTACAGAAAGCGGCTGCTCGGGTGGTTGCTGGGGCACATCGGTTTGACTGTCAAGCCGTTGCTTCGGCGACTACACTGGCTGCCGGTTCTGTTCCAGGCCCAATTCAAGGTGCTTGTTTTGACTTTTAAAGCCTTTTACAGCTCGGGTCCGGGGTATTTGAGGGACCGCCTCCTTGCATACAATCCTGCTCGTACACTAAGATCATTTGGGGGGGGCCTTTTGACTGTGCCGCCACCAGGAGAGGTGAGAGGGACGGCGGCCAGGAATAGGGCCTTCTCGGTGGTGGCCCCCCAACTTTGGAATACCCTCCCCTTAGAACTGAGAACTGCTCCCTCTTTGGTAATATTTCATTGGGGGCTGAAGATCTTTTTATTTCAACAAGCTTTTAATTGTTGACAGGCTGGCTGGCTGGCTTTTTAGACTCTTTATATTTTAGGATCCATGGGGCTTATTTTAATTTTAATTATTTTAACGTTTTTAATTATTGTTTTTAATTGTAATTGTGATTTTATTGCATTTTATTGTTGTAAGCCGCCTTGGGTGCCTTGGGGCAGAAAGGCAGGATATAAATCAAATAAATGAATGAATAATTTAAAAAATCAATTCTTCCTGAAAATGTGGGCATTAAGGAGATAGAACAGTGTTTCTCAAACTGTGGGTCAGGACCCCCTAGGTGGATCACAAGCCAGTTTCAAGTGGGTCAAGTAGAACCCAGCACAGCCATCGTTGAAAATACAGGAAGATGGGACACTGGAAAGGGGAGAGGGCTGTGCAGCTGTTTTGCTTGTGTCAAGGTTGTAAATAGGCTCTTTTCCCCCTCAATCAGATTCACTTAGGGATTGGGAAATGGCTGAGAATTAATCCAACTTCTTGCTGCATCCTCAGGAAAGCAGCAGGCTCTGGCGTCACAGTGACGGCACTTCCAGCCATGACATCAGTTCCGGTGGGTCCCCCACAGACTGTCAGTCTAAAAAGCGAGTCCCAGTGCTAAAATTTTTGAGAGCCATTGAGACAGAGCAGAGATTCCTGGAGAGGTTAAACACAACTTAGCATGGTCATTTCCTGCCAGAATTCAGTTGGGGCCAGGCAGGAGAACAACATTTGTTTTAACAGGGAGTGGCACAATATTTGAATTCCAGAAGGAGAGGGAAAGGAGGAGAAAAGGCAGAGCAAAGCTAAGGCAGTGTGTGTGTGTGTGGGGGGGGGGTGTCAACTGCACCAGGTCACAAGCTTGGGGGGGGGGGCAACAAGCTGAGCTTGATACTATTGACCAAAATTGTGAAAACCTTGCCAAGTACGAATAATATCATCATGTCCTATATCTTTGGAAAGGTAATTTAATGCAGAATGCAATGAAACAAACCACACTGGAATATCTGTATTCTGATTAAAAGTTATGGTCAATTAATCAGAAAACCATTTATTTACTTTGGGCGCAATCCTAACCGGGAGTTAAGCCAGCACAAGTCTTCAGTGCTGGCCCAGGAGGGTCACAAATGCACCATAAAGTGTGTTTGCACCACTCCTGGAGTCAGGGAGGCTGGCTCACAGATGTGTGCCAGCATCTCTGACTCCAAGTGTGGTTGTTGGCAACATTCCTGGGCCGGCACAAGTCCAGGTTAGGATTGTTCCCTTAATTAAATTTGATTTTGTTCAATCTTCTTTGACCCGGGCAGTAGTGTCAGCCTACCGGTACGCTGGGCGTGTCTTCCGGGTGAGCGGCAGCGCGATCGCTGCGTTCTGTTGCGTAACAGCGAAAGCCCGCCCGCTACAGCGGGTTTGATGCTCTTTGCAGCAAGCCTCTGCCCTAGAAGGATAATATTGACCTGCCATACAGATGTGATGATGGTGTGTGCAGGGGTGTGATGCACTTCCCCAGTGCAAGGAAGTAACTTCCAAGTTCTTCTTGGAACTTGGAGGGAGTGCTCATTGCGGTGTCTCTGCGCCCCCCCTGTTCTTTCTCCTTTGGAGGCTTCCCCTTGAAGAAGGAATGGCGGGGGTAAAGCTGGCAGCATCGCTTCCAAAACTAGCTTTGCCCCAGTCAGGCACCCTCTGATGTAGCGCCCGGGGCAGATGCCCCTCAGGCTCCACCCTAGTTACTTGACCTGAACCTCTGTTTGTTGACCTGAACCCTTGAACAACCCAAGGAGTATAGCCGTTCCTCGCAGTCCATTTCAGCTCTTCCTGGCGTGTTTCAATAGTTGTGATGGCACAAAATCCTGCTTTCCCTTCTCCTGCCTGTGTGGCCGTTCCCTGTGGAGCCACAGTCCACGTCTGCTTTTGCCTGCTTGCAGAGGTGTCTGCACTCACCCCCGAATGGCTGAGCACCTGTGCCTGGATCCCTCTGCAGCCCTGCTCCGCGATGCTTATGCGATTATGCCGTTACGCAACAGAACGCAGCGATCACGCTGCCACTCACCCGGAAGACACGCCCAGCGTACCGGTAGGCTGACACTACTGGACCCGGGTAGCAGGTGCCTCGGCTATGCCACTTGTGCTAGACAAAAGTATGAAAATAAAGAGACAGAAAAATACAGAAGGAAAACCGACAAAGGAGGAATAGAAAGAGAGAGAAAAAGCAGGGGACAGATTGAAGCGAAGAAACTGGAGGATAAAAATACACAGGAAAAAACACATACAGAAAAGCAGACTATACTACTTTTTATATATATCTCAATTAATAAAAACAAACTATTTGCCAAAGAGGGTCTAGTTAGAGATCCCAACATTTTGTCATCGGCCCTTCCTTGGGCATATAGAGGACTAAAACCACAGACTATCAAAGGCACTGTTTATTGCATTTCTAAACTTTTCCCACCATTAAAAAAAATATGCAAGGCAGTCTGTGTTCAAAAGGCACCACGACAGTTTTTTAAAACTCTGATGGCAATTCAGAAACCAACCAGAGAGAACAGCAGTTGAGACACCTGGGAAATATTCAAAGGAGACAGGAATTAAAAAAAAAACACCTGCAGAAAAAGTTATTGGCGGTGTAGAACTGCTAACCCCTGCTAACCAGGCAAGAGGCACTTTTTCAAGTGGTGTCCTCTTAAATTTAGCAGGGGGAGAGCAATTGTCCCTCTTCACCCCAGCAGTGTCTTTCTCACGGCTGTTGCTGGTGGTGTTCTCCATTCTTTTAGATTGTGAGCCCTTTAGGGACAGGGAGCCATTTAACTTTAATGTTATTATTTACCTGTAAACCGCTTTGTGAACTTGTGTTGAAAAGCGGTATATAAATACTAGTGACTAGTTACTAGAACTGCAGAGAGGGGGGCCTGGCGGCATGTGCGAAGGAAGACCCAAGCACATCAGTGAGTTGTGCGATACAGGCAAGGCTCTTTAGTTCACCAGGAAGGAGAGGGTCAAGGAGCCCTCTCTGCTTGTAGGTCAGTGGTGGAGCCAACGTAGCCAGCTGCAGCCCTAGTCCCAGTGAAAATACAACCACCATTTAAAATTGCCACGAGCATTCGTGAAAAGCTGGTCAGAAGTTCTCCTAAGGTTCCGGGATGCTGGGCACTGGGTCAAAGCCAGGGCATAAGCAGGAGGAAAATTATGGCGCATGTGGATGACACAAGGAGAGGATGTTACGGAAGCATTTCACAGCTCCTTCTCTGCCACTGCCTCCTCCCTCTCCCTTCATTAAAAAGAAGCTGCTCAAAGCACTCTCTTTGCTATGACAAATTCAGCCACCGACATCTAGGCGCAAGGGGGAAAAAAAGGATGCGTAGGAATACATGGTGCATGAAACTCTCAGGACCATGCACAGTCACTCTTCTCAAGAAGGAAGCTGGTTTGGGCTGCTGCCGCTCCAAATGGAAGCTCATCCCAGCATCTGAGGACCAGCTCGTCACTCAGCAGGAGAGGCGATCGCATAAGCACCGCGGAGCAGGGCTGCACAGGTGCTCAGCCATTCGGGGGGTGAGTGCAGAAACCTCTGCAAGCAGGCAAAAGCAGACATGGACTGCGGCTCCACAAGGAACGGCCACACAGGCAGGAGAAGGGAAAGCAGCATTTTGTGCCATCGCAACTATTGAAGCACGCCAGGAAGAGCTGAAACGGACTGCGAGGAACGGCTACACTCCTTGGGTTGTTCAAGGGTTCAGGTCAACAAACAGAGGTTCAGGTCAAGTAACTAGGGTGGAGCCTGAGGGGCATCTGCCCCGGGCGCTACATCAGAGGGTGCCTGACTGGGGCAAAGCTAGTTTTGGAGGAGATGCTGCCAGCATTACATCCGCCATTCCTTCTTCAAGGGGAAGCCTCCAAAGGAGAAAGAACAGGGGGTGCGGAGACACCGCAATGAGCACTCCCTCCAAGTTACAAGAAGAACTTGGAAGTGACTTCCTTGCACTGGGGCAGTGTGTTACACCCTGCACACACCATCATCACATCTGAATGGCAGGTCAATATTATCCTTCTAGAGCAAAGTCTTGCTGCAAAGAGCGTCAAACCCAAGACACACACATTCTCCATATCAGTTGAGGCAAACAACGGATAAATACACACCAGTGTGACTATGCCAGCTAAAGCCATGACTAACAGGAGAACTGAAATCTCCAGGCTTGTGCAAAACGCTCGCATGGATTAAGGATCCATGCAAATTGTCACACACACACACCCCGGAGCCAGCAACCACCTTTCCCCACTTTCCAACCCAGAGAGGAATCTGCTGTCACAGGAGGTTGACATCTGAACGCTTAAAGCCACAAGCAGGCCTCCTCAACGCTCAGCGCACTGCTCGAGCAGGACGCCGAGGCCGTGTTTACATGCCTGGCGCCACCAAGACGACAACACCCTCAAGCTCCAGCCCGCTTCAAGTCAGCCACAAGATGGAATCAAAGGTATCTGGAGCCCGCACCCACACCTCCACTTCACCTCGGTGTGAACGGGGCTACGATCACCACCTCGCTCGGCAGAGCTCAACACAACTTGCGCATGGAGTGACCCATAAGTACCGTGGTTCCCAAACTCAGTACCACCGGTTCCCACTTTTTAAAACACTCTCGTTACAAAAATAAAGAAAAGGTTTACCAGCTGCTCAGTTTTAATCCTTTTTACTATAGTGGGGAGGCGCCTTTTGGAGCATTGGTTGAGCTCCACGCTCATTGGATCAGGACAATTCTGGTGGCATTGCAATCCCCTGTGCCTGGCCTGGAGGCTCATTTGCCTACCTGCGAGTAAATGCACTTGCATTTACCTGCGAGTAAATGCATACGTGTAGAGCACTTTCCATGCGGCTCAATACGTTTTCCTTCTCAGCTTGGGGTGGAGGAACACTCTTTCTCGCGTGTTTTTTTTGGGGGGGGGGGCAAAAACATTAGTTTGGGACTATTCTGGTGGCACCGCCTTCCCCTTGAAGTCGGCCAAGGCGCGTTCACAGTCCAATGAGTAAATGTGCACGTGCTGCTCCGTTTCGGTTGCCAAAGGGGTAATGCATTTTCCTCGTCAACTATTATTTATTTATTATTTAAGAGATTTATACCCTGCCTTTCCTCTGCCAAAGCAGATGCTCAGGGCGGCTTGCAATTATTGGAGAGGGGGAAAACAAAAGTACAGTGCAGTACGTAAAAATGATAAAGCAATAAAATGAGCAATAAAAACAAATAAAAACAGGGTAAAAAGAAATTGATTGGAGGGGGGGCAAAACTATTTTCAATGCAGGTTTTGCTGCAGAGTTACAAGAGACAGACATATCAATGTTAAAACGCTAGATGAAACAGAAGAGTCTTGAGCCCGTGCCGAAATGCCATGAGGGAGGAGGAAGATCTGGGATCCTCCGCTACGGAGTTCATAAGAACATAAGAAGAGCCCCGCTGGATCAGGCCAAAGGCCCATCTAGTCCAGCTTCCTGTATCTCACAGTGGACCACCAGATGTCTCAGGGAGCCCAGTAGACAACACGAAGCTTGCACCCTGTTGCCACTCCCTTGCACCTGGCATTCCAAAGCAGCCTACTATTAACGTCAGGAGGTTGCCCAACCCATCACGGACTATAGCCTCCAGACTTTTGGAGTCTGGAGCCTCCAGACTTTTGGACTTTTGGAAAATGGACTTTTCCTCCAGAAATCTGTCCAGTCCCCTTTTAAAAGCATCTAGGCCAGATGCCATCACCACCTCCTGTGGCAAAGAGTTCCATAGCTTAATGACCCGCTGGGTAAAAAAGTATTTCCCTTTATCTGTTTTAACTCTCCCGACACTCCATTTAGTGAATGCCCCCTGGTTCTGGTATTGTGAGAGAGGGAAAAGAACATCCCTCTATTGACTCTGTGCCTCCCGTGCATAATTTTATATGTCTCAGTCATGTCCCCCCCTTCAGGCACCTTTTTTCTAGAGTGCAGTCTTTCTTCATAAGGGAGGTGCCCCAGCCCCGTCATCATTTTTGTCACTCTCTTCTGCACCTGCTCCAGTTCCATAATTGCGGGGCCACCACTGAGAAGGCTCGCCCCCGTGCCGCCAACCCCCTAACTTGGGAGGAAGGGGGCACTTGCAGGAAGGGCCCCTCAGATGACCTAAGAAGGCAGGCTGGAATGTAAGGGTGAAGGCGGTAACCTTAGGTAACCTGGACCTGTCAGTTTGTCAGTTTCAAGTCGCATCAAAAATTGGGTTGTGACCCACAGTTTTGGGAAGCACTGCGCAAGTCGCTTCCCACATTCAGGAAAAGAGTACTGTGTGGAATAAGAGTCCAGACACCACAAGTCACAGCTCACTTTGGAGGTCTCTGGGAAAACTCTTCCACTGAGACGTTGTTCCCTTGAACTGAGCGAGCAAAAGGCCAGCTTCATTTTTTCAGTACTGTCACAGACCCTTTGATTCAGTGGATGGTAACACGGAAGTCAGCAGTGGGCCATCTGTGTGTTTGCTGTCAGACAAGGCCTAACGAAGGGAAGGGGGTGAGGAAAATCAGGCTTGTCTTGTAGGAGCTCTTGCTCAGGCCATGAATGGGCTAAAAGGTAAACGTTTCCCCAGGACCGAATGGTCTAGTGGTGACCGACTGTAGGGGGCGTTTTGTCCGATTCAAAGCCTGTAGAGCCGGCGTTTTGTCCGAGGACAAGCTTCCGTGGTCATGTGGCCAGCATGACTATATGCCGTAGCGCATAGAACGTTGTTCCCTTCTATTCCCACCAAAGTGGTCCCTATTTATCTACTTGCATTGAGGTGCTTTTGAACTGCTAGGTTGGCAGGAGCTGGGACAAGCAACGAGAGCTCCCTCCGTCGCGCAGTCTTGAACTCTCAACCTTCCAGTCGGAAAGCCCAGCAACAGCGGATTAACTCGCTGCAAACTTTTCAGACCAGGACCCACTTTTTAGAATGGCACTCGTGTTCGGACCCACCGGAAGTGACGTCATTAACCTGGAAGTGATGTTGTGGCAGGACGTGGCATCATCAAGCAGGAAGTGCTGTCATGGTAACATAATAAAGTGACACTCCTAAAATGCAAATTGGCATTCTTGGACTGCAGCAAGAAAGATTAGGACAAAATATTATGTAAAATCACTGAACTAAAAACAAAATGTTTTTAAAAAACCCTCACTTGAAAATTCAAACAGTTAACACTCACAAGAGGGATGTAGTAAGGTCTACCATTTCCAAGATGGCTGCTCCCAGCTTTCTGCGACCCACCTGAAATCAGGTCACAACCCACCAAGTGGGTCCCGACCCACAGTTTGAATAACACTGGATATAACTACTCATTGCATCAGTGGTGAGAATTTTGTTAATTAAAGGCAGTGGGGAAAGAACTGCAGGATTGGTGTAGAGCTGCAGTCACCAAACTTGTGACCATTGTGTGCCCAAAACACTGTCCCTGGTCAGACCAGTGCACACTGTTCCACCGGGAATTGCACAAGCAGCTCACCGCAACGCGGCAGAGCAATGCTCTGGGCATGCGCATCTGTAGATTTAGAAGATTTAGTCGAGAGGGTTAATGCCTCCGTTTGCCTGAAGATAAGAGCTGAAGATCCGAAGGTCACAAGCTCGGGGACTACCGGAAGTCTCTGTGAGCAGCAGACCTTGCAAACTGCAGCTGATTAAAAAAGCTGAGTTCCAGCTGCCTCGTGGGAGGATGAGTGTGCTGAAGTCAGCTGCGTCTCTGGTGGGAGCAGGGAAGCCTCTTACCAGCCAGCAGAAGACAGACGGGTGGCTAAGAAAGAAGGCTAAATCCAGAAAGAAAGATCTGTATGAGTGTTGTTCTTGAAAGATAGAACGTTTCTGTATAATTGTAAAAACCTTCGGGTTTGTGAATAAAAGTCTGCCTATGTAAACTGCCTAGAGTTACAGTCATTAGAGTAATCTAGTGATCTTAAGAAAGGCGGTATATAAATACGAGCATTATTATTATTATTATTATCATCTGTAGGCCACTGCCCCACTGACTTTGTGCCTGGCTTTCTGGGCAGACAACTGGACAAAGGGTCACTCTGCAGGGTCTGGTTGGGCTGCATGTAAATGCTGTAAATGCCGCTCACAATGGGGAAAGATTCCATGGTGCGCCAGATCCATTCCACGGGCCCAGGTTGGTGACCACAGATGCAGAGTTTGGCTGGAAGTATATGAGAGTGTGGGTTCAATCCTGAACTACCTTTACAGCACTGACAGAACTGTGCCTGTCATTAGACCTGTGATCCAAGGGCAAATAAGGGTACACACTGCACTGTTCACAGGGTAACCTGAATGTGAGGCTGCTAGCATCACCATCTCCTGCCACCTCATGGGCAAGAGAGGGGGAGGGAAAGAGAAGGAAAGTATTATGACAACCAGTGTTAGAGCTTAAGCCAGTGGTTCCCAAACTATGCGCCACAGAGCCTGAGGGTACTGCAGCAAAGTCACAGGGAAGCCAGGGGATATCTCGAGCGGCCTTTTCTTCCTGGCTCTCCAGGGCCCTGCCATCTTGGACCACACAAGATGGAGTGAGAATTGCGCGAGATCTTGCCCAAACCAAGATGGCGGCACCTATCTTCCCAGCTTTTCTGAGTGCCGCTACCTTGGTTCGCACAAGATCTCTTTTTTTCCCCAGTTATAGTTAATTTATCTAATAATAATATAGATACTTCAGTACCATAAGATCGAAGCAGTATACCTGAATTACATACATTTTTCTACCTAACCAAGATATCACACTAAACAAAATGCATCTCCAACAGCCCTACTTATACTATCCATTTAATTCTCCCAGTTATTATGTGTTTCCATTAACTCTGTTCATCAAATCCACACATCATTAAATCACGATTCTCTCTCGTATGCAGAAGTCAATAAGCAGTTTGCAATTATTCACAAAAGTGTTTCTGATTTCTCTTTAAGTGAAATCATATATTTATCCATTTCTGCAAAGCCCAAAACTCTTACCCACCATTCTTCTAAAGAAGCTATTTATGTACAAGACGGTGCATAAAGTATTCTTGCAGCGCTGGTCATATAGAGAAATAAAGTTTACAATTTTCTACCCAAATGTTCATCTCTCATACCTAACAAAAAAAGGTTTCAGGTTCCATTTGCATATTCATTTCCAAATCAATTGCATCTGTATGTGTATCCAAATCCGATACTTTTTTTGCTTTGGAACATGTCCACCACATATGGTAAAAGATCGTTTCTAAAATGGTCTTTCTTAAGCAATCCCAGATGGCAGTGCCTGGGAGAGCTGCCCAAAAGAGCACCATGACCCCAAAAGGTTGGGGAACTGATAGTTTAACCGTGTATCATTGCGGATGAGTGCAATCCAGTCTGAATTTCTTGCTCATGAAAGACAAGCCCAACATATAAGCCAGTGGTGTTGGGATATTGAAGTAAGGCCCTGGGAATTTACAGGCCTGAATGGAAAGGCATTGCAGGCATACACTAGGCCTTGCAGACCAGCAGTAAATTGCTAAGTCATTCTGACTCTGCTTTAGCCTGGTAACGAGATCATTTGATCTCGGGTGGAATGTTGGAGACTATTTAATCAGGCCCAGGAACACTTGTTGCTAGTTCTGCTTTCTGTTTCTCTCTCTGTATGTTGCTGCTGCTGGACTTTGCAGAACTTGCTGGAGCTGCTATTTGAAAAGCTTTACTGTACCTGTTATTTGTTTGCTGTTCTTTACTGCAAGAAGCCTACTTCTGGAAATATAGAAGTTCTAATTGTCTGAGTGATTCCTTACTGGAGTTCTGCAACCTTGGGACCTTCCTAAGCCTCAGTTATAGGTTGCTTTGCGCTACCATCAAGTGGTTTTCAAATTTTTGCAACGAGAGTCATTTTTTTTAGAATGACACTCGTATCAGGATCCACCGGAAATGATGTCATGGCTGAAAGTGACATCATCGAGAAGGAAGTGCTGTCATTGTGATGTAATCAAATGACACTCCTGGAATGCAAACTGGCATTCTTGAAGTGCAGCAATTGCACAACCAGGAAACATCCCTGAAAGAAAGCAGGATGAGGACAAAAATGTTGTGCAAAAACACTGAAATAAAAACAAAATTTACAAATACCCTCACTTGAAAATTCAAGCTGTTCACACTCACAGAAGGAATATAACAAGAATCAGGTCTGCAGCTTCCAAGATGGCTGCTCGCAGCTTTCCGCAACCCATCTGACATCAGGTCGCGACCCACCAGGTGGGTCCTAGCCCACAGTTCAAAAAACCCTGATATAAACCATTATAAGGTGACAGTTCCACACCCAAAGGAATATAAACGCTTGCAGACTAGTGCCCATTTTTAAAAAGCACAGGCTGTAAAACGTGATGCACAGGCAGCATCACAATATTACGGACTTAAAAAGTACGCGTTTCCAACAGCGACCAGCCAGATGTACTAATGCAAGTCCAAAAAAAAATGACAGCAAGAATCTTCCTCCTCAGTCCACATCACCACATTTTGCAGGCTGTGAAAGAGACAAAGATCCAGCCCCACTCTGGATGTCTGCAAACCCCACATCTCAAGAACCTGAAACCAGCTTGAAACCACCATGATTAAGAAACTGACTTGTTTCATTTGCGTAATCAAGGAACCCTCTGTGGCAATCCAGCCACCCTTCATCACCAAGCCATTAGATCCAAGTATTCTGCTGCTGGAATCTAGGAAGAGGGCACAGCAAGAAATCCAATTCCTCCGTCTTTCGAAGAGCTGCTTCGGTTTGGCCTCTCCAAGCCTAAAGTCATCTGGATGTTTTATTTATCCTGCACAGCTCCAGAGGAGCTCTCCAAGCTGGCCCATTCTGCTTGAGTGGGGAAAAAAAAAACCAAATTATACATCAGAGGCTGGCTAATGGCATGTGGCTCCTTTTGAATTTTAAAGTCACACTTGCAACACACTTGAAAATCTGGCTGGGGCACCATCAGGCCATCAGTTGCAGCTTGCACAATCTCCATTTCCACCCAACCCATTGCAGCATGCTCTCTTTTATTTGCAGGGCCTCTGCACACACAACAGCAGCCACTGGGTGTACACCTAAGGTTCAGGACTATTTATGTAGCACTGTTCAGCAAGAGAGTTGACCAAGTGGCTTACAGGCAAAAAATCAAAGAATGCAATGAACAGGACAAACGGGTATTTGCAAACAGGTGTGTCACCTGGGATTGGTTGCACGCCCCCATTGAGTGTATACTCTGTGTGAAACTCACATTTGTTACATGCAGTCTGTAAAATGACCCCTTGTTCTGGGGTCAATAGGTTAATTGACCCCAATTAACAAAGATGTACTCCAAGCACCAGCACACCTGGGACTGAGCCCTGTTCCGCCCGGTTAGGACTCTCCAGCAATTGTTTATTACTAAGAGTCACATTGTTTTCAGCCCTCCAACCTGCTTCCTGTGAACTCTTCCTGCTAATGTTTGTAGGAGAGAGGGAGGGAGGGAGAGAGGGAGGGCTGCAATCAGACAAAGATAAGTCATTTGCATGATGGGGAGGGGGAAATTTGTGAACTGTAGATTGTATTGTCTTAATATTGTTTTTAAATTGTTTTTTAATGGTAAATTCTGTTTTTATTGTGTCTTTTGTTGTAATGCCGCCTTGGGTGCCTTCGGGCAGAAAGGCGGGATATAAATCCAATAAATAAATAAATAAATAAATAAATATATATATATATAAATAAGTAAAACTGTGGATACAGGAGTTGTGGATATGGGGGGTTGCCTACGGTGTTGGAGAAAACTCTTAGAGTCCCCTGGACTGCAAGGAGATCCAATCGGTCAGTCCTACAGGAAGTCAAGCCTGATAGCTCCCTGGAAGGACAAATACTGCAGCTGAAGCTCAAATACTTTGGCCACCTCATCAGAAGAGAGGACTCTTTAGAAAAGACCCTCATGCTGGGAAAGATTGAAGGCCAAAGGAGAAGGGGGCGGCAGAGGATGAGATGGTTAGGCAGTGTCACCGAAGCGATGAACATGAAATTGGGCAAACTCCGGAAGCTAGTGGAGGACAGGGAGGCCTGGCGTGCTGTGGTCCAGGGGGTCGCGAAGAGTCGGACACGACTTAGCAACTGATCAACAACAACAACAACAACAACAACACTCAAATACTGTCAACCAGCACAGCAGTGACCGCCTCAGAATCCTCCTTGGACATTGAGGTCACTGTAAGTCTTGGTAGCGGCGGGGACTGGGGCTGAGGAGGGTGTCCCGATGGCACTGCAGTGATTGCGGCGCCATCAGGACACCCGTTACTGGGCCCTTAAGAGGGAAATGGCCCTTGTGGTTTTCGCTGAACATTGGAAGTGCTTTGTGGAGGCCTTCTGGAGACCTTCCAAGAACCCCTCAAGGCAGGGGTGGCCAACCCACAGCACGCCATATGCCACTGTTAAATGAACCACTCCACCTTGACCACAACAGCTAAATAGAGCCTCCAGGTTCAAGGGCAGTATATATGAGAAGCAGGGTGGATAAAAATCGATGATTTAAAAAATAAATAAATAAATCGGTTTTTTTTATTTAAATTGGATTTTTTTGATTTAAATATATATTTTTTTCATTTTTATCACAAAATGCTTTTGGAGTAAAAATCTAAATATAGTTTTCTATTTAAGATACATTAATAATTTAGTTTATTCAGCATGAAATGGAGCTTAGTTATGTCGCACAAGGCTGTATAGTCTGCAATGTTTACATTTTTGGTAAACTCATTCAATGAATCCGAGCTCTGCAAGCTGTGATAACCCTGCACTGCACTGATGCATTCACACAATTTCACAGTAACCATGAGATAAATCATAAAACAAAACATGTTTAAGCAAACACAAGGATATGTAAAATAATGTTATTGTTTTAATTAAATAAAAGAATCTGAGTAGTTCTCCAACTATGTGTGATTAACCTATTAACCTAAAATCGGTTCTGATATCGCTGTTTTACTAACCTGACAGCTTATTATTCTAAATAGGACACCTTCATTGTGTTTGCAAATAATAATATTAAAGATCTAACTACCAGCAAGAACGAGTCCTTACATTTAAAGAGCACCAGATCCATCATGGCAGCGCCTCTTAGCGGGCCTCCACTCACCTGCTGCCCGCCACATCCCTCACCTTGTTGTGTCACTGCCACATCACCAGCCATCCCATTAAAGTGGATGGGACTGTCGGTGAGTCAACAGCGAGTCAGAGGAGGAGCCACTGCAGGCCAGAGATGACAGCTGCTCTTTAAAAATTATGAGTTAAATCGAGTTGATTTAAATCAAGTCTTTTTACTAGTGATTTAAATCATGATTTAAACTGTGATTTAATCGACTTGATTTAAATCAAATCCACCCTGATTTGACTCCTGAGAGTCCCCTGGACTGCAAGGAGATCCAATCGGTCAGTCCTACAGGAAGTCAAGCCTGATTGCTCCCTGGAAGGACAAATACCGAAGCTGAAGCTCAAAGACTTTGGCCACCCCATGAGAAGAGAGGACTCTTTAGAAAAGACCCTCATGCTGGGAAAGATGGAAGGCAAACGGAGAAGGGGGCGGCAGAGGATGAGATGGTTAGAGAGTGTCACCGAAGCGATGAACATGAAATTGGGCGAACTCTGGAAGCTAGTGGAGGACAGGGAGGCCTGGCGTGCTGTGGTCCAGGGGGTCGCAAAGAGTCGGATACGACTTAGCGACTGAACAACAACCACCCTGATGAGAAGGTACAGAAACATGAGAGTGCTGTTGTCTATTTGGAGCTTTCCAAAGACACTTGGCTGCCTACTGATGAGGCCAGAAGGGTGGCTTGCATGGATGTTCAGTCCAGCCCTGAAGGACTTGTTCCAAAGTCCATATAACCAGAGCAGATCGAGCAGAGCAGGTGTGGCCACCCTCAATGTGCCCACTATGGCATTAGTGGAGCAGCAAAGGATGAAGCAGCCCCTAAGCTGCTGTGGCGCCATCTTTGTTCTTTAAATGTTTTTCAGGGCGCAATCCTAACCACAGTTAGGCCAGCAAAGTTTGGCCGGCACAAGGGCCACCATAAAGCATGTTTGGACCACTCTCTGAGTCAGGGAGGATGGCGCATGACTGTGTGCTGACCTCTTTGATTCCAAGAGTGGTCCAAACATGCTTTACAGTGACCCTTGTGCTGGCCAGAATTTGCTTTATTTACCTCATATTTACCTCAGAATTTCACCTCAGAAATTTACCTCAGAATGCCAGATTCAAGGGAGTGGCGTTTGGACCACTCTCTGAGTCAGGGAGGATGGCGCACGGCTATGTGCTGGCCTCTCTGACTCCAAGAGTGGTCCAAACATACTTGACAGTGTCCCTTGTGCCGGCCGAACTTTGCTGCCATAACTGTGCCGGCCTAACTCCAGGTTAGGCTTGCACCCTCAAATATATATAGCAACTTGGTGCGTGCCACTCAGAAAGGGTCCATGTGCCACTAACGGCACCCATGCTGTGGGTTGGCCACCCCTGCCTCAAGGCATAGTACCGTGGGCAACATACCCCCCAGCCCCGCATCAATTATGCTACAGAGCTTTGATTTTTGTGTAGCTCAGAGGCAGCTGTCCCAAGACAGCATCGGGCGGAGTCCCAGGTTGCACTGCCCCTGCTTCTTCCCTCTGCTGGGGGTAGTTAGTCCAGACAGGTAGAATCCCCACTGTGTGCAACTGTGCCTGGATGCAGACTCGGCAGAATTGCCCGTCATTGAATGGAAATCGTCAGCTGTGAAAGACTGCACCGGCCTTGCTTCCTTCCAGTAGGAAGGCGTGTTCAGAACTGGAAATTGCACAGAAACCACACAGGGGACAGGCCCCCCCCGGAGAGCAGACAATCCTTGCTGTCAAACACAAGCGCTCAGGGAGGCAAAAGCAAAGTGTGTCTCCTCCTTTAGTTCAAAGGAGGCGGGAGGGAGGGGGAAAGACGCCTGGAAACACCATCCTGCGGAGTACAGTAAACAGAGCCCATGAAATCCGTCACCCGACCTGAGCTCTCTCCGCTGCGATCGTGATAAAGAAGCATTTAAAATTACAAGGACACGCGCACACACTGGGGAGGTGTTGGAGGGTGCAAAAAGCATGACTCAGCCTGGAAACGGGAAGGCACGAGGACGCGCGGGAGAGCAGATGTGCCTGGAAAAATGTGCCGCTCTCGATTTTCCAAGCCATTTCCTTTCCATGCACACAGAATCCTTCTGGGGGAGTGCAGTCAGGAACAGGCGTGGGGTGCCTTCTCTCCTCTCTCCAGAGTGTTAGGGGGAAAGGGCATAGCTCGGACCTCTACATGCCAAGGCCCTAGGGTCGATGCCCTGGTCCTCCAGGCTACACCGGGAAAGACCCCATCTGATAGCCAGGCAACTCCTTCTGCAATGCCTTATGGTCAGGGCTGGTTGCATTTTTAAACCAAGTTCTAGTCTTGGTCAGCCTTAACCAGGGTGCTAAACCATGGTTAAGGCTAGCCAATGGGGAAAGAGTAAGGGGAAAGCTTGTGTTCCAGATGGACCTGCAATCCCGCAGCAGAGCAAAATGGATCATGTTACTCATGTGCTGGATGGTAACATTTTATGGACGGACTCTGGTCATCGTCCATCTTGTAAACCATCTGTACCATCTTGTAAACAACCACTTACCCATGGTGGGAAAAGACCTGCCTGAAGGTGACCCAACAAGGAACCCAATGGGAACCTTTTGCAAACTGGAATGCACAGATTCCCCCCTCCCAGCACAAGGGACACTGTAACGTTGGTTTGAACCATTCTCAGAGTCGGAGAGGCCAGCACACAGATGTGCGCCATCCTCCCTGACTCCGAGAGTAGTCCAGACACGCTTTATGGTGGCCCTTGTGCACCAAACTTTGCTGGCTTAGCTTATGCCGGCCTAACTCCAGTTTAGGATTGCTCTCGAAGAGCCTTGCTAGATCAGACCAAGAATCCATCTAGTCTAGGGTTCTGCTTCCCACCTCGGTGGAGCAAGGGCTGCTCAAAGGCAACACTCTTCTCCTCCTGTTGCTCCCCAGCATGTTGTTTTCAGCAGCACACTGCCTGAACATGGAGGCCCCATTTAGCTAGCACGGCCAAGAGCCATAGCTAGATACTCCTTTGCCTATCTGCTGAATCCCCTTTTGAGCTAGCTAAGGACCATAAGGAACTAAGCTAAGAACTGTAGCAAAATCCAATTCCATAAATACATGTTGTGCGAAGGCTACCCATCTTCCAGTTATTACAGAAATGGCAGTCAATTTCATTTGGTGTTGTTGTTGTTCAGTCGCTAAGTCGTGTCCGACTCTTCGCGA
>JAJKFI010000164.1:482125-503100 GCA_029204185.1 Lerista edwardsae | reverse complement strand
ATCCAGCGAAGGTTGGCAATTTGATCTCTAGTTCCTCTGCCTCTTCATTTGGTAGCTATGGGGAAAAAATCGCTTTATCCATTTTCGCCACATTGTGCTTAACTTAATAAGCCTCGACCATATGTGCATCCCTCCCCAAAGCCATCTTTTCTCTCAACTCAAAAAACCTCAAATGCTTTAGCCCGGTGTGTCGCAAACTGTGGGTCCCTACCTGATTTTTGACAAGTCGGGAAACTGACTAGCAGTTGGTGGACAAGGAAAATGTATTGGGCCCTATGGATACACAGGCTGCACATGCCTGTGTACTCATGAGTAGGCAAATGTGCCCCAGTCCACTCCAAAGGGCAGGCTGAGAGGAACCCAGAATGGTCTCGATTCAGTGAACACGGGCCCCAAAAAACAATTGAGAAGGAAATCCCCCCCCCAGGCTGAAAAAGAAAATGGATTGAGCTCCATGGTAAGCAAAATTGAGCCACGCTTGTGTTTACTCATGGGTAGATGAACATGCCTTGGCTCCTATGGAAGGCAAGGTGAAGAGGAACACAAGGCCACCAGAATGGTCCTGATCCAATGAATGTGTAGCTCAACAAATGCTCCAGAGGCTGTCTCACCACCACCATAAACATAAGAACATAAGAAGAGCCCTGCTGGATCAGGCCAAAGGCCCATCTAGTCCAGCTTCCTGTATCTCACAGTGGCCCACCAGGTCCCCCAGGGAGGCATGAGACAACAAGATGCTTGCATCCTGTTGCCACTCCCTTGCACCCGGTACTCTGAAGTAGCCTACTACTCATGTAAGGAGGTTGCACAATCCATCATGGCCTATAGCCCATGATGGACTTTTCTTCCATAAAAAAGGATAAAAACAGGCTTCAGCAGCTGGTACGGTGAAACTTTTTTAGAGCACAATCCTAACCTGGAGTTAGGCTGCCACAGTTAGGCCAGCAAATTTGGCCGGCACAAAGGCTTCCGTAAAGCACGTTTGGACCACTCTGAGTCAGGGAGGATGGCGCACTTCTGTGAGCTGGCCTCTCTGAGAGTGGTCCACCCTGGAAACTGCAGACCTTCCTCTTGCTGTATTCGTTTTGTGAGTGTTAACAGTCTGATTTTTCAGATGAAGGGGTTTTTTAATTTTGTTTTTAGTTCTGTGCTTTTTTGTCCTCATCTTGCTTTCAGTCAAGGATGTTTCATGGTTGTGCAACTGCTGCAGTCCAAGAATGCCACTTTGCATTCCAGGAGTGTCATTTGATTATATTACAATGACAGCACTCCCTGCTTGATGATGTCACTTCCTGCCAAACATCACTTCCAGGTTAATGACGTCACTTCCGGTGGGTCCTGACAGGAGTGCCATTCTAAAAAGTAGGTCTCGGTCTAAAATGTTTGAATGCCACTGTACTAGGCTAAGCAAAGAGCTTCAAGGTCTGGTCATACCTGTGAACTTTATTGCACAGCCGCTATTGGCACTGTTTGCAGGTCTTGGTCATGGAAGGACAAAGTGTGCTTCAAGCACCACACCTGCCTCAGCTACCGCACAGCCAGGAAGTGGGAGTGAAATAAAAATATAGGTCAAATGTAACTTGCAACACGGGAGCAGCAATTTCTGGAAACAAAAAGCACCATGAAGATTCAGAGAGCAGAGTGGGGAGAAGGAGGGAACCCAGAAAGAACGACAAAGGGGTCAGGGACCAGGAAGTTTCTGCCCACAGCTCCGCCCACAGTCAGAGGTCAACTCTCCATTTAAAGTGTGAAAAGAGGTCAGCATGGCCAAGCCCTGGAAAGAATCATGTACAAGACTAGGCCAGAGGCCATGAAGACCAGCAGTCCCAGTTCAACCAGGCAACTCAGAGATAGGTGCCCTCTGAAACCTGGAGGTTTCACGGGGTCAGCATGGCAGTGATAGACCTCTCCACAAATCCGTCCAATCCCCTTTGAAAGGCACCTGGACCAGGTGCGGTCCCCACATCCTGTGGCAAGGAGTCCCACAGTTTAATTACTTGCTGGCAGTGGTGTCATCTACTCACCAGTAGACAGTACGCTGGGCGGGACTTAGCATGATCGACAGTCCGTCCATGGTCCGTCCACTCATTTCCGCTTTCTTCCTGTGTGCCACGCAGCTTTCCCTCACCTCGGAGGGGGCGCCTGCTTGCCCAGGCACCCAGCGCGCCCCCCTACCCATCCCCCCTGGCGAGCAGACACCCCCTCCGAGGTGAGGGAAAGCTGCGCGGCGCGTGGGAAGAAAGCGGAAGTGAGTGGACGGACTGTCGATCACGCTAAGTTCCGCCCAGCGTACCGTCTACTGGTGAGTAGATGACTGCTTGCTGGGTAAAGAAGTCTTTCCTTTTGTCTATTCCAACTCTCTCACCAGACAACGTGATTGGATGCAGCCTGGTTCTGTTGTTGCGCAAGAGGGAAAAGAACTTCCCTCTATTCACCCGATGCATAATTTCATATGTCTTAATCCTGTACCCCCTCTGGGGCGCCTTTTTCTAGACTCTCCTCTCTCGGAAATCCTGGAGAGAAACTGCCAGCTAGACTGAGCTAGACAGGCCATGGAAGAAGGCATCTTCAGATGGCCCTCCCTGTCCCAGAAGGTTGGCAAAGGGGACTCTTTGCCGCATTTCAGCACATTGCCAAGGCCTTTCTGCTTCACAGCGGGTGAATCGAGCTCCTCCTCTCTGCGATACTAGGTCACCGTTTGGTTGTGTTGTGTTCTTTTAATGGATTTTTTAATCAATTGCTGAAAGCCGCCCAGGGACCAAAAAAGCAGAGTATAAATGTTTTCTAGACAAACGCAAACAGCCAGTTTTTAAAACTGGAGGCACCTCAACCTGCTTACCTGGAAGAAAATGTTTTTGGACAGTAGGAGCAGAAACCTCTTGTGGCCTACGTTCAAATGTAGCCCAGATGAGAAGAGAGGAGCTCCTCCAAGCAGCTCAGGAACCGCTCCCCCAAAGGCTTCAGAACCCCCAAGAACTTCCATTTTGGTTTGGGCTCCTCTCCAAGCATTAGAGCAACACAGCTGGAGAAATGGATGTCACAATAGACCCCCAGCATCCTCTATACACATCTAGTTACAAATGCAGACAATTTTGCCCAGGTTTACTGTTTAGGTACACACCAAGGGGTGCCTTATTCAAGGGCAGGCTGCCCAAGGAGCTGGGGTGGGAGAGACCACTATGAAACCAAGAGCCCAATCCTAACCTGGAATTAGGCCAGCACAGTTAGGCCAGCACAGTTTGGCAAGCACAAGGGCTATCGTAAACTGCGTTTGGACCACTCTCCGAGTCAGGGAAGATGGCGCACATCTGTGTGCTCGCCTCTCTGATTCCAAAAGCTGTCCTAACATAGGTTACAGTGTCCCTTGTGCCAGCCAAACTTTGCTGGCCTAACTATGTCGGCCTAACTCCAGGTTAGGATTGCACACTGGGGCATGTTTCGCCCACATCCACAAAGTACTTCCTTTTATCTGTTTTAACTCTCCCACCCCTCAGTTTTAGCAGATGCCCCCTGGTTCTGGTGTTTTGAGAGAGGGAAAAGAACATCCCTTTATCGACTCTATCCCTTCCATGCATAATTTTGTATGTCTCAATCATGTCCCCCCTCAGGCGCCTTTTTTCTAGGCTGAAGAGCCCCAAACGCTGCAGTCTTTCTTCATAAGGGAGGTGCCCCAGCCCATAATCATTTTTGTTGCTCTCTTCTGCACCTTTTCCAGCTCCACTATGTCCTTTTTGCGGCGACCAGAACTGGACAAAATATTCCAGGGGCGGCCTTACCATCGATTTGTACAATGGCATGATAATATTATATTGGCTGTTTTATTCTCAACCCCTTTTTTAATTGGCTGTTTTATTCTCAACCCCTTTTTTAATTACCCCAAGCATGGAATTGGCCTTCTTAATTGCTGCTGCACACTGGGTCGATACCTTCATTGAATTGTCCACCAACACCCCAAGATCTCTCTCCTGAGCTGTCACAGACAGCTCAGAACCCATTAGCCTGTAGGTGAAGTTTTGGTTTTTTGCCCCAATGTGCATCACTTTACATTTGTCTACGTTGAAACGCATCTGCCATTGCCGAGGAGGTGGTGGATTCTCCCTCATTAGAGACCTCCAAGCAGAGGCTTGACGGGCACCTGCTGGAGAATCTCTAGGAAATTCCTGCTACAGGCAAGGGGTTGAACTAGAAGACCTTGTAGGTCCCTTCCAACTCTATGATTCTTCATTCCTACCACCTTTTATTAATCCCCCATTAGACTATTGCAGCCTTCTTTACTCTCAAGAAGTGCCAATCCTTCGGGCACTTTTTACAAACTCTCCTTTCCCATTTCTACTTCTTCTAACGCAAATAAGGCAACTAAATGCACAACCTCCGGGACAGTAACCTTAAAAAATCATGACAATCCAAGACCAAAAAGCCAAGACATTATACATCCTGATCTCATTTTTCAGTACAGCAACATCTCATGCTGCAAGCCCCCATCTACAGAGATGCAGGCTCCCCTCTCCTCCCCTCTGCTGTAGTTGGCAAGGAAAGGGTGTCTTGCCTGACTCTACTCATCTTGAGTCAAACAGACCCTCCAGCCCAGGTTCAAGAGAAAATCCAAGCCAACTGCCACATAACATGGCCGTGTAGATCTTAAGACAGCCGCGAGCCTCTGGTTGCACCATGTAGGCACTCTGAAGTCCTGATCAAGAAGCACATGCTTCCAGTGACAATGCACAGAGAACTAGGGCACACCGCAGGACGTGGGCATGTACACCAGGTGAGCCCCACAAATCCGTTTCTCCCTTCCCCATCCCATCACAGCAACCCCCATCGAGTCCTCTGCCTACCACCTCAGGTTTTTCAGACTGAGAGACAGGACATCCTCTTCTGCAGCACCAATCCCCAAGCTAAATGACTCGTAGCCTCCTGTTACGCACGCAGTGGGCTGTGCAAATCCTTTCCTCATTCATCTTCATGGCAGCCTTTGGAGGCTGGCTCCTGTTCTCCTTCCGTACAGGTCAGCTTTTCCTTCTGACATCCCAACGTGAGCCTTTGCAATACACAGCAAGACAACCAGGCAATGCCCCTCTCTGAAGGCTGCTCCAGCAAGAGCCAACTCTAAATCTGACGCAAGCGTCTCCCACAAGGGCCGGCTTCCAGGGATGTGCCAAAGCCATTAAGCTCGAGTTACAAGTCACGAGTCAGTGTCCCCTCAATTCAGGAGTTGTACGAGTTAGACTGCATGACCGTCGTGACTCAGCTCGCAGAAATTTCAAATCATTTTGACTCTAGTCCAGAGTCATCTTGAGAAATAAGTCAAGTCTCTGAGCCAAGAAAAAAAAAATCTTAAGCCTTCCTCCTCCCTTCAATCAGCACCAACCCCACCTTCTGGAACCACTACCCACTCCCACCACATCTGCTGCTGCCGTCAGTCTATAGGTCAGGCTCCTGGATCACCCACAATGTCTTCTGGGGCAACACGAAAGCAATGGAGGAGGGAAGTAAGCAAGCACACACACATTAAAGAGAGTCAGGATTCAAGTCAATTTCAAGTCACGACCCATTGTAGAGTCACTGCTTCGAGTCTCACCCAATTGACACTTGAGTGGCAAACAAGTTGCAAAAAAAATGTTTTTGCGCCTCAAGTCTAAGTCGCAGGACTCGAGTTCTGGTCCTTGCTGGCTTGGAAGCCAGGCTTAGCCTCTAACTGGGCCAAGCTGGTGCTTGGTTCAAAAACTAATCTCAATCACATCCTTACTGGGTGGTCCTAGGGAGGCTTTATTCTCAGCTTCTGGCCTCCATCTGTAGTACAGGAATAACCAATTGAAAATGTACCCTTGCGGGGAAATAGAACGGGTCTCCCTTGCAGGACTACGAAAATATTAGGTAGGGGATGCACTCCCAATACCACATAAAAAGGCACCATCAAGTCCCAATTATTGCTTATATAGTTCATCAGGGTCTTTTTTTTAATAAGCTAGAAATTTCACACATGTTTTGGTTTTATATAACCCGCATTGACCCGTATGGATTAGGAAAGACGAGGACTTTGTTGCCAATAATTAGACAGGGAAGAAAAATTAATACTTTAATTCATTTCACAGTCACTAAAGCAAGTGGTTTTGTAACTATTTACTTTTCAAAGGTAATCCACTGGTTTGGTTTACGTGTAGGCTGACATGCATGCAATTTTTTTTTAATTAAAATGCACTTAGATCCATTTGGTCCATTAATTCACATGCATTTTTTTAAGAGCTCGTTTTTGATTGCTTTCCATTCTACCATAGAGATAGAAAGTCTATAATTAGAGGCAGGAGAAATTCATGGTAACAAAATAAAAAAAATGCAACACTACTTTCTGTACTTCTCATTTTTGTAAAAAACAAAACTCCAAAATGTGGTGAAAAAAGGCCCATTGTATTTGGTTCTTATTTATTTAATCCCATTATATTTAGGTTTATTTATTATTATTTAATGGGGGAATACATGAGTAATGACTGTAGCTGCCTCTGCTGACACGATGCCATCGATATCACCTACCTAGCACACTTTTAAAGCTATTATAATTGTAATGTAAATTTGAAAAAAAAAACATGCAGCAGTGCTTTCTGTATGTAATGTCTACCTTTGGAAAACACCAAAATCCATGAAAAATTAACCCCTTTTTGCCCACCTCTACCAATTATGAATCAAGATCCAGAGACCACACAAGACCATTCATGGTCCATCACAGATTGAAACCCACCTCTTCTGCCATAGGAATACCTCTTGCTTTGAGTCCAACAAAGCAAGAGGCATCCCTATGGTCCTAATGGCAGGTTAAGGTCTTTACAGATGCCCCATATTTATATATCGGGGGTCATCTATAAAAGAACTGCCGTCCATAAAGGCTTTAAATGCCCCGTCCGTTCTCATTGCACTTGGCTAAAATGGGAGAAATCCCCAATTCCTCCTCTGTCACAAACTCCTCCCTCTTTTCCACCGATGATGCACTTTATTGACAGCCCTTCCAAAAAGTCCTGCAAGGTCTAAAATAAGATGCACACACCCTGATCACTAAATACCAGAAACTATTGCCCCACAGCCAGCAAACGTATTTGCCCGAGTTATATTCTTGCTCTGTATAATTCAGGTAAGAAAATGCATCAACTCTTTAGGATAAGTTTGCTCTCCCCACGGGAGGATAGCTGACATCTCTGGAAAGGACAGAGCCTGGTAGCAAGGGCACCCTTTGAGCCCCTGAACTTTGTTTTGGGCCTCAGCACAATTTTGGTACCCGCATCCCAGAGGTACATCCTCTGGGATGCCTTGAGCAGTCCCCAAGGCCTGCTTGAAAAGGCAAGGAGGGGCATCGATTGCATGTTGCCCTTTGCTCTTCTCAAGCAGAACACACTGGTGAGGCCCGGATGCAACCAGGCATCTCCATCACAACATGCACTTCTACGCCTTTAAGAAGCCCTAGGCAAACATAAGGAATCCAGGCAATAGGGTGCAGGCAAAAGAGGCCACTGAGAGGCAGGTACAGTTTCTCAGAACCTGCCAGTACAGAGAGCAGCTCATTCTCTGCTCATGTCAGCATCGCAGAGAAGCTCTGCTAGCAAGTTACTTAATCATCTTCAAAAGAGGCCTTGCATTTCCTGCATCCACTTACGTAGGAAGAGAGGACCCCATTGTCAACCTTTTTGGAGCTTAGCCTTGGGACCTCATCAGAAAAGAATCAAAACAGATACCCATACAGTCCAGGGAAATAAGCGCCTTGCTTTAAAAAAAAAATGCAAATTCACTTTGTTATTTTGGAAACAGATAAGCGCTGGCCTCCTGCCCACCCAGCAGCATTCTGGTTCCGTGGGGTCAGAAACGGCCTCCGCTCGCCAACATTCAGAAGCACACATCGCAAACCCTCCCCATGAACGACGGCAGTCTTTGTCAATATATGCACAGTGCCCCTTTTAGGGTGCCAATCCCATAATACCATCTGTGCAAAGGGATACCGCAATTAAAGAGCCACAGATTCCTGCATCCATTTCTATTAGCCAGATTCTCTCTCTGGGTGCCCCAAGTCTTATGCAATGCATGATAAACTCCCATTCTTCCCCCCCCTTGCTTTGAGAGAGATGCTGTGCAAACTCCTGGTCCACAAACAGGCAGAAAGAAAGAAAAAGCATTCTGAAGGTCAAAGCTTAAGGTTATATAAACCTACGTGTATTTTTTTTAGTAAGCAAAGGGAAAAAAAAGTCATACACAAAGAGGAGGATTTTCTGACACAGAAAGCATATGACATCTTAAAATCCTGGCTAGGCTGCACCAATTCAGCTCAGAGCAAGAGGCTGCCGGTTTTCTGCAACCTTTCTGGGTTAGGGTGTACAGGGCATTAAAAAAAAAAACACCACATTTTTGCAGCCATTAAAATGCAGCTCAGATCCCTGCAGGCCACAATCCATCGCATACACTCCACAGAAGCATGCATTGCTCCGCAACAAGACACCGGAAACACATGGGAAATTTGCTGTTATGCAGTCACTGTTTTTACATATACAGTAGTACTCAAACTAGGAAAAAAAAAAGCCCTGGAAGAACATAAAACCCTCTTCCCCTCCATTAATACAGTATTTGCATCACTACAGTCCAGCACATTACATAATTTTGTTGTCAGGAAGAGTGTTCCAATTCATATTTTGGGTAAGCATTTAATCCTCAGTAGCTTGTTCAAGATTTTCCATTTTTCTTTAAGCTTATTGCCGCACTGTTCTTATATTACAAATGACCCTCTAAGCCAGAAATGGTCATTTAAAAAAAAAATTATACCGATTTAATAGACCGCAGTGGCTTCTGCCATCGGTTATGACCAGGTGTCAACATTTTACTGCCTTCAACAAGCAAGGAGCGCTGTAAAGTGTCCAGGTTTTTCCTCCCCAGAGACAAGACAATGACCCATTCCCCACCCCGAGACAAGAACTTGGGTTCAGATGCTGCATCCATTAAAGTGAGCAGGGACAGAGAGGAAGAGGGTGAACAGGCCAGCATGCAGCACCACCTTACCTTCTGCTAGGACTTCGTCAACAGTCACCTGATGTCTGCCGATGTTGAAGACCCGGCCGACGTACCCACTCCCTGGTCCAGAACTCCCACTCCCCCCAATATTCCCAGAACCAGCTCCAGAGCCCCCTTGCTCTCGCCGAGAGTCAAAAAACTTCTTCATCGTTTCCACAGACGGCTCCCCTGGACTCTTCCGCCTGCCAAGTTCTGAGTGATGATGCCGTCACCCCGAAATAATGTGGGGCGTATTTTTCTTTTCCTCCTTGGATGGAACTCTTCACGTCTTGAACCAAGACAAGATCAATTCATCCCTCTGCAGCAATAGCGGGCACCAGCGACTGCTCTCCCTTTGAGAGGTCAAGTGCTGCGGGAGTATCTCCCAATCCAGGAAGGCAAAGCTTGGGAAGTCTTCAGGCCTGGGGAGGGAAAGAGACAAGGGATGAGAAGCTGCCACCGCGGACGCCATGCTAGGACATGACAACTTATACCGGCAACAAGATCGCCTGGTGGAGGAGGAGGAGGAGGAGGAAGGAGAAAGAGCTAGCCAGCTTGCTCTCCTCCCAGATGGGGAGGGGGGCGCACGACCCAACCACTGTCCCCCCCCCCAAAAAAAATCACCACTTTCTTCCTTTCCCTTCCAAAGGCAAGGAAAAAGGGAGAGATGCGAGGGGGACACCTGGCAGAGGCAGCACTGGGGAGGGGGGCCTTTTCTTTCTTGGGGGGCCAACTCCCTCCAAGCGATCGCAGCATCTCTGCCCAGCCTCTCCCCGGCAGACAGGCAGGTAAGTAAGTATCCAAGCGCGCTACCTGGCCTGGCCACACTGTTGCCGCGCTGGCTGCGCGCCGGCCCGGCCGCATCGCTACAGAGTGACAACAGTGGCAGCATCGCGGGGGGCCCGGAGCCGGCGCCGCGGAGCTGGGAGGGCTGCCGAGGCTGCCCGGGCAGAGATCATGCCCAGCGCGGCCGCCCGATCGCCAGCCTCTCTCCGCGCACGGCGGCAGGAAACCAGGAAATGAACTGTCACAGGAAGTCCTGGCTGCAATGGGGGGATGGGTGGGAAGAGGAGGGGGGGAGGAGGAAGAAGAGATGCGCCCCTCCCCTTAACCCTTTCCTCGCGCCCCTCCTCCCCTCCTCCTTGAGATCAGGGCCCAGTTCGCTGCCCCTGAGAGGGGACAGCAGCTTTCCAAAGCACACCGCCTAGAAAGGCTCCTCCCCAGCCACAGCCGCATCAGCACCCGAAAGGGCGCTTCCTCCGCACTCGCCACCTCGCGCTCCTGCCGGCTCCTTTCGGCTCGCCTGGGCTTTTCTTCTTTTAAATTGCAGTGGACGTTACAGCCGCGCGGCACGCTGGGATGCGTAGTTTCCCCTCCGATCTCGGGCCGGGATCCAGGGACTACAGCGCCCAGAAGGCCGTGCGGGGAATAATGGGGTTCTGTTTAATAACGGGCGACCGGGTCTGGGGTTCCGTGCCTGATCGATATAAGGGGCGCTTCGGGCGTGGGCTGTTCCTCCCTCACTGAACGACCGCGATGCTCCCATTCCTTGCAATGGGCTTTGGATAGTCCCACACCCCTTATTAGGCTTTTGGAGGTAGAACGAACAAACACACACACACACACACACACACACACACACACCCCTCTGAGCCAATCATATCAATAATGACTCTCAGCTTCTCTAAAGGCGAAGATCATAGATATAATACAGCACGCGGTGTTGCCGACTTGAACCTCGCCCTGCCCGATTTATTTAATAGGCGGGGTATCAAGAAGAGGGACGGGTGAATAAATAGAACAATAAGGCGTTCCTGGGGCCATTCATTCAACTAATCAATCAATCAGTGCAAAGTAAGAGAGTGAAGGGCAAAACCCCAATCTGCATTCGCTAACCAGGTCTACTAACTTAAGTGCCTAGAGCTCCTCCCAGCCCCTTATATAGCAAATCTCACGCCCGAGCCCTTTTCACACATTCACGTGGACACAAATTGAGATGGGGGAGGAGCGATGGGGAGGGCGTGGCTTCCAGCATCACCCCCCCACACACACACACCGGGCATGCACTTGAAGAATGCAGAAAGCTGGCAAACGTATACAAAGTGAGCTTAAAGAATTTATCAAATCCTTAGAAAAGGTGGTCACCATCACCACATCTCGTAACACTATATTCAACCATGGAATACATGCTACATGAAGAAAGATTTTGTTTGTCCATCCTAAACCCAGGGCCATTTCAGTTCTAGAAAAAAGGCGCCTGAGAACGGACGTGACTGAGATGTACAAAATTGTGCAAGGGATGGACAGAAGGATGCTCTTTTCCTTCACACAACACCAGAACCAGGGGACATCCACTAAAACTGAGTTTTGGGACAGTTAGAACAGACAAAAGAAAATATGTCTTTACTCAGTATGTAATTAGTCTGTGGAACTCCTTGCCATAAGAGGTGGTGAAAGCACTTGGCCTAGATGCCTTTAAAGGGGATTGGACAGTTTTCTCGGAGAACCATCACAGGTTACAAGCCATGATGGGTATGTGCAACCTCCTGGGTTCAGAAGTAGGTGACCTCAGAAAGCCAGGTGCAAGGGAGTGGCAACAGGATGTAGTGATCTTGTTGTCTTGTGTGCTCCCTGAGGCATCTGGTGGGCCACTGTGAGATACAGGAAGCAGGACTAGATGGGCCCTTGGCCTGATCCAGCAGGGCTTTTCTTATGCTCAGTTCCAATCCGTTTGTATTTTTCCTGTATTACTATTGTCTAATCTTCACCACCTTGAGAAAAGGACATTTTTAAAAAGTGCTTTATAAATACATTCAATCAATAAATGTCATTGAGTTACCTATATTCTAACATTATGAGGGTAAAAACATGCTGCTTGTTTTTCACTCTCTGCACATCATGAATAAGCCTCTATTATGTTCCTGTTTAATACGTTTTTTCCCCTCCTAAATCAGGTGTTCTTAACCTTCAACTACAGACCACCAATAGATTGTCCAATATAACCCCATATACTGTTTACCAGCCTGTCAAAATCACCATCGTCATAATGTTTTTGGATGGGAGACAGAATGTCAGGCTATGACAAGCTGCTGTACCTGTTTTAGCGGAGTGGAGGTGCTGATAAACCGATTAGTGAGAGTTGCAGGGGAGTGTGCGAGGAGGCCAGCTGGCAAAATAACAGAGTACGACCTTGAGGACCTGTCCAGGCTTAACTTACGACTACTTGCTGAAGCTGAATGACAACGCTGGAGAGAACCATATTGGGAAGGCTACATCTGGGACAGAGCATTTGGTGAATCACAGAATACTGTATATTTGTAAAATAAAAATAAAACCCCCACTGAAAAACTGTGGTTTAGACTAGCCTGCTCATGTAAGCCGTCCTGGGCATTTGGGAAGAGTGGAATATAAATTCTTCAAATAATAAATAAAATAAACCATCAGTCCTATTAGGTTCCAGTATGACTTCAAAAGATGTCAATAGGTTGGTTTTACTTGACACATAGGTAACTAGGAATGGAATGCCTCCATCTGTACCAGACGCGTATCTGACCTGGAGCCCGGGGTGGTGCAAGCCATGGGCGCCGGGCAGCGGCGGGGCGCCATTGTGTGCAGTCCGCGGGGGAAACTGTGTGCTCTTCGGCCCGCCCTCCCTGGTCTCTGTTATGCTCTGAAATGGAGCGTTTCTGGGTGCAGGGAGGTGTGTCGGAGTGACGCATGGGGGCAGGGCAACGTCCTGGGGGCGCGGTTTCAGCGCCAGCCATGGGCGCGCTCGTGCCTCCGTTCGGGCCTGATCCGTATTGATAATGGCAAGAGTTAACAAACTGATCTAACAAAAAAAATATGAAATGGTTCAGAGATCAAATTCCATGCCATCATTGGGTCCCCATATCCCAGGGTGGTTAAAAAACCCTGTTCTAAACTATTCCCACCAATGCATTGTAATGCCAATGCTTTCATTTCAGACCACATGTGACGATTCCCCAGGATGTCCTGCTAACTCGATTGCTCAACTACCAGCCTTACTAGGGAGTAAGCCCCACTGAAAGCAAAGGGACTTACCTCTAAGTAAAGGTAAAGGTTTCCCCACGACCGAATGGTCTAGTCGTGACCGACTGTAGGGGGCAGTGCTCATCTCTGTTTCAAAGCCTGTGGAGCCGACGTTTTTGTCCGAGAACAAGCTTCCGTGGTCATGTGGCCAGCATGACTCTAAGGAACGCCGTTACCTTCCCACCAAAGTGGTCCCTATTTATCTACTTGCATTTTAGGTGCTTTCGAACTGCTAGGTTGGCAGGAGCTGGGACAAGCAACAGGAGCTCACTCCATCACACAGTCTCGAACTCCCAACCTTGCGGTCGGAAAGCCCAGCAACAGCAGATTAACTCGCTGCACCACCACGTCCCTGCAATTATTATAAGGGCCAAAAACTAATCCCAACAAATGCTCCATTAATAAATTGCTTTTTAGCAATTTGCCACAGATTGTATCCACAGCGAGCCCCTGGACCTTTCTTCCCCTTGCTCGCAGCCTGAAATCTGAACATCCCTGCAGGGGTTGGTTCTTTCCAAATGCACCTGAAAAGCAGTAACCTGGTCTTCCATTTGGGCACATGCTTTCCTCATCAATCAAGCTGCAAAAAGGGCATCATCACTCTCCCGCCCCACTTTGCAAACAGCCCTTCAGCTGCTGGCTGCCTCTGTTCAGCTTCACTGACTCAGCAGTTTGTCTGGGATGAGTCAGCATCAGAAGCTGGACTTGAAGAGCTTCTTAGTAAACACAGGGCTAAAGAAGGAAGGAGCGGGCAGGAGTGACCAGGTGGGTCCAGACCCATCCAAGGGTCCCTCTTGCTTGCAGGCAACCCCAATTGTGGGTCAGTGAGTCAGATCAGTCAACAACTGTGGAACACCTTGCTTTCAGTAGTAGTAGTGGGGACCCTTTTTGGCATAATGCGCACAGTGTGCATTTACAGAGCTGTATGCTAAATACAGTAGGGGACTGGTGGTGCAGTAGGTTAAACTGCTGCTGCTGGGCTTTCTGACCGGAAGGTTGGCAGTTCAAGACCGCACGACGGAGTGAGCTCCCATGGCTTGGCCCAGCTCCTGCCAACCTAGCAGTTTGAAAGCACCTAAAAATGCAAGTAGATAAATAGGGACCACTTCAGTGGGAAGGTAACCTCGTTCCATGAGCCTCGGCATATAGTCAGGAATATAGTCAGGATATAGTCATGGCCACATGACCATGGAAGCTTGTCCTTGGACAAACGCCAGCTCTACAGGCTTAGAAATGGAGATGAGCACCGCCCCCTACAGTTGGTCACGACTAGACCATTCGGTCATGGGGAAACCTTTACCTTTAATGCTAAATACAAGATACACCCCACCCCACTTACAGAGTGGCTTCTAGAGCAGTGGTTCTCAAACGTTTTAGCAGAGTATGTGGTGCTTGACATAGAGCAGCAGGAGATAAGCATTGGCTCTCTTCTGGAGACTCACCTGGCTGGGAGTCTCCAGCACATGGACCAAAGAGAGGGAGCACCGGGAACAGGTGGTTTGTGAGCAACGAAGTGTCGTTCATCCCCCCCCCCCAAGATACTGAGATTCCCCCATAAGACAAAATTATTTTCAGAAATAGTCATGATGTGAAATGAAGGGTAATAATGGCCAGAGATGAAGAGCAGGCGGTAAACAAGTTCTTATCTTCCTGGGAACACTGTCAAGGTATGTAAAGCATCCCAAACCTGGAATTTGTAGGCCTGAAATACAAGGCCCAATGGAGGGCAATCACAGGCAGCTGTGATTGCAAAAGGTGCTGAGTCACAGCACAGGCGAAAGCAACTGCCTAGTCAGGCAAATCGGAGCGTTCTGGTTGGAGCAGAGCTGCACTTAACCAGAACGCTGCCAATGCACAGTGTGGGGTCGTAGTTGGAGTGCGGTGTACGTATTTTGGGTTTGCTGTGCTGTACATACTTCCAAGTAAAGAAAGTTGGTGGAGGAATCCTTCAGCGGCTGTGTTGTTCTTCGCCCAGGCTACCATAATTCTGAGCCTGGAAGACGACCAGCTGGTGCACGTACGAGGGTTTGAGACTGCCAAGGAGTGCTGGGATGCCCTGAAGGAGGTTTACGTGCGACATTCTGTGGCCTCCAAAATCAGTTTGTTGAGATGGCTGAATCGCACACGGCTTGACCCCGGGGGCAGTTTGAAGGACCACCTGCAGGTCATGAAACAGTCGTTGCAGGCCCTGGAGGACAAGGGTGTCGAAATATCTGAATTCCAGAAGGCGTTAACTGTCCTCGGTTCTTTAGATAGCAGCCGGGACACTTTCGCTTTGACCCTGGAGCAGTGATGTCATGCAGGGGGTACGCGGGGGTACGCGAGTACCGGTTTCTAGGATTACAGCTGTCCCTGCCCATTCGCCTGCCCACTCGTCGACTCCGCCCTCTGCAACGTTTGAATTTCCTGCATGTTTGAGTTGCCTGCATGTTCTCAGAGCCAGGCAGGCAGCGAGCGGAGCCTTTCCTTTCCTTGCCACTGAAAAATGAGCTGCTCTGGGGTTTTAACATGATGCCAGGCCTCCTTCACATGTTCTGGGGGTGCTGTGGAATACTGTTGCAACTGTTGGGTCAGTTTAAAATCATCTGAGGCCTCAAAAAGGGCTTTTTTCATGTCACTTCCTGCCATGACATCACTTCTGGCTTATGACATCACTTCTGGTGGGCGGATCCTGACATGTCCCAATCAAAAGTGAGTACCTGTTCTTAAATCATTTAGATGACACCACTGCCCTGGAGGCAGTGCCAGAGGAAACACCCTTACTTATCTGACCGGGCATCTGATGTGGTGCTTGACATAGAGCAGCAGGAGATAAGCATTGGCTTAGATGACACAAAACCTTTCCAGGTGGTGAAGACCAGAAGGGATTGTGAAGAGCTCCAGAAGGATCTCTCCAAGTTGTGGGAATGGGCAGCAAAATGGCAGATGCATTTCAACGTAGACAAGTGTAAAGTGATGCACATTGGGGCCAAAAACCAAAACTTCACCTATAGGCTAATGGGTTCTGAGCTGTCTGTGACAGCTCAGGAGAGAGATCTTGGGGTGCTGGTGGACAATTCAATGAAGGTATCGACCCAGTGTGCGTCAGCAATTAAGAAGGCCAATTCCATGCTTGGGGTCATTAAAAAAGGGGTTGAGAATAAAACAGCCAATATTATCATGCCATTGTACAAATCGATGGTAAGGCCACACCTGGAATATTGTGTACAGTTTTGGTTGCCGCACCTCAAAAAGGACATAGTGGAGTTGGAAAAGGTGCAGAAGAGAGCGAGGAAAATGATTACGGGGCTGGGACACCTCCCTTATGAAGAAAGACTGCAGCGTTTGGGGCTCTTCAGTCTAGAAAAAAGGCGCCTGAGAGGGGACATGATTGAGACATACAAAATAATGCATGGAAGGGATAGAGTCGATAGAGGGATGTTCTTTTCCCTCTCTCAAAACACCAGAACCAGGGGGCATCTGCTAAAACTGAGGGGTGGGAGAGTTAAAACAGATAAAAGGAAGTATTTTTTTACCCAGCGGGTAGTTAGTCTGTGGAACTCTTTGCCACAGGAGGTGGTGATGGCATCTGGTCTTGATGCCTTTAAGAGGGGATTGGACGGATTTCTGGAGGAAAGGTCCATCATGGGCTATAGGCAATGATGGATTGTGCAACCTCCTTACAAAGGTGGTGGGCTACTGGTACCGGGTGCAAGGGAGTGGCAACAGGATGCAAGCATCTTGTTGTCTCATGCCTCCCTGGGGCACCTGGTGGGCTGCTGTGAGATACAGGAAGCTGGACTAGATGGGCCCTTGGCCTGATCCAGCAGGGCTCTTCTTATGTCCGGGCATCTGATGTGGTGCTTGACATAGAGCAGCAGGAGATAAGCATTGGCTCTCTTCTGGAGGCTCACCTGGCTGGGTATCTATCCCACTGGACACAGTGGGGTTCTTCAGAGTCCTCATGCCTCAATTACATGGCAAGATTGCAGCACTCTCTTGCGGCACTTCCAGGCTTCTTGGTTCAGCATAGCTTGGCTCAGTTGTTTGCTTATTTCTTTCTCCTTTCAGTCTCCTCCCTTCTCCACCACGGACTTCAAACAGGTAACGCTACTCACTGGGAAAATGAACATCCTTCACTTTCACAGACCAACCTGACTCTTGGCAGGAAATGATTCTGTGGGCGCAATCCTAACCTGGAGTGAGGCTGGCACAGTTAGGTATTACGATTGGCTTGAAATAATTAGACTTCGGGACAGCCAAAACATTATAGCAGAGTTAAGCGGATGTCCCAGCACACTAGCAAATTGCTTCCCACCAAAAGATAAAGGCAAACAAGGCATGGTATTTTTAAGTTGAGGCTTGTATTAAGAGGATAAATTACATAGAGGGTAGAGCAGGTAGCATAGGTCAGTAAAAAATCAAACAGTCCAAGTCAAAGGATATAAAAGTAGATAACAGCAGCAGTCTTAGATGTTTTAGGCATAGATAAGCAGTTCCAAATAGCTTCTCAGTAGGCATGCACACAGTCCATAACTTACTGAAGTACATAAGATAGATTCACTTCCCACACAGAGTTCTCCTCACTTCCTAATAACAGAGCACTTCACTAACATTTACTTAGCAATACTGCTAACTAACACAGAGGTAACAGCATCTGTCTTACTCTCTAGCAATGGCTCCATAGTGTACTGCTTATATCCTACTCTAGAAGCAATCAGATTCAGGTGTATGTAGCTCACATGCTGGACAGCATGTACCTACAGCCTACAGGTGAGATGCATTACTGCAAGTAATGGCTCTCCTTGCTAAATTCCTTAAGCTACAAAATTCCTTAGGCCAGCAATAGCTCTGCAGCCTGACATTAGGCCAGCAAAGTTTGGCCTCCACAAGGGACACCATAAAGTGCGTTCAGACCACTCTTGGAGTCAGGGAGGCCAACACACAGACGTGTGCCATCCTCCCTGACTCCGAGAGTGGTCCAAACATGCTTTAGGAACGCCTGTCTAGGAATCCTCTTTCCATCTTGTTAACCTCTAGCGCAGAGGTTCTCATACTTTCTAGCACCAGGACCCACTTTTTAGAATGACCCAGAAGTGTTATCATTGTGATGCCAGAACCTGCTGCTTTCCTAAGAATGTGGCAATAAGTTGGATTAATTCTCAGCCATTTTCCGACAGCAAAGTGAATCAGAAAGAAAAAAGCCCATTTACAACCTTGACACAAGCAAGACAACCACACAGCCCTTCCCCCCTTTCCAGTGTCCCATCTTCCCATGTTTTCAACATGGCTGCTCTAGATGTTTCACGACCCACCTGAAATTGGCTCATGACCCACAGTTTGGGAACCACTGCTGTAGCAAATAGAATGATCCAAGCTGCAAAAGAGGGTGATACATGAAAAGTATTATTTACAGTGCAAGCCTGTCAACTTATAAGTAAGTCCCATTGTGTTCAATAGGGTTTACTTCCAGGAAAGTGTGCATAGGATTGCAGCCTATTTTTTTAAATATATAGTTAAAAATTTTGAGGGCAGGTTGTCCCTTGGAATTTTTATTTTTAAGCAAGTTTTGAAACTCTGCATATCTCTAGAGCAGTCATTTTCAACTTTTTTTTTTCCCTCACAGCACACTGACCTCTATGGTCTTCTCTATGGTCTGACCTCTATGGTCTTCTCTATGGTCTGCTCCTCTTATGATGTCACTTCTGGCATCCAGGACACCCTTCTGGGTTCTGTGGCTCTGTTTCTAGGGCAACTGTATCTCGTAACAAATTGTCTGTTGCTTTGCAGAATTGCCGGCAAAGCCATCAGAGGAAGGGAAACAATTTGTTACGATGGACAGTTGCTCTAGAAACACAGATGCAGAACCTGGACATTTTTTCAGCAATTTTCAACCAATGTGTCACAAACTCGCACACAACAGCTGCAGACCTCTCACAGCACACCCATGTGCCATAAAATAGGTGATCTAGGGAAAGATCTACAGCCCAGGTATCTCTCAGGGTGCCTTCCTAACCGAGAGCTATGCTGGCACAGTTAGGCCAGCAAAATTTGGCTGTCACAAGGTCCACCATCAAGTATGTTTGGACCACTCTCGGAGTCCGAGAGGCCAGCACACAGATGTGCACCATCCTCCCTGACTCCAAACATGCTTTACGGTGTCCCTTGTGCCGGCCAAACTTTGCTGGCCTACCTGTGCTGGTCTAACTCCAGGTTAGGATTACACCCCCAGTCTCTGAGCATTCCCATTTTAGCTACATACATCACCAAATCAGTACAGTTCAGTATAGGCATACCCAGTGATGTCATGCAGGGGGTACGCGGGGGTACGCGAGTACCGGTTTCTAGAAGTACAGCTGGCCCCGCCCATTCGCCCGCCCACTCGTCGACTCCGCCCTCTGCAACGTTTGAATTTCCTGCATGTTTGAGTTGCCTGCATGTTCTCAGAGCCAGGCAGGCAGGCAGGCAGTGAGTGGAGCCTTGCCTTGCCTTGCCACTGAAAAATGAGTTGCTCTGGGGTTTTAACATGATGCCAGGCCTCCTTCACATGTTCTGGGGGTGCTGTGGAATACTGTTGCAACTGTTGGGTCAGTTTAAAATCATCTGAGGCCTCAAAAAGGGCTTTTTTCATGTCACTTCCTGCCACGACATCACTTCTGGCTTATGACGTCACTTCCGGTGGGCGGGTCCCGACACGTGCCAATCAAAAGTGAGTACCTGTTCTTAAATCATTTAGATGACACCACTGGGCATACCCACGTATCTGTTGGGGTTTTGTTCCAGATCTCCCTGTGGATACCTGAAACCGTGGATACTGGGGATGCCTTTTTAAAGACAGGGGAACATCAGTGGTTTTCCTGCAACAGGGTAAAAAAAGAGATTTGGTTAATGTTCCTCTGTCTTTTAAATAGGTGTCTCAGTATCCATGGTATTTGTGGATAACTGAAACCATGGCGTAGGGATTCTCCCAAGGGAGAATGAAAAGAATTAGAAACACCAGCTTGGCTGAAGTGAAATTTCACTGATGGATTGACTGAACTCTGTTTCGACTGAACTGAGTTTGTTTTCTCCCTCAGTCTGTTTTATTGAATATTAGGTTACATATCATTAGCATATGCATGAGCAAATTTATTACGTATACAGAACAGCTAAAGAGCATTTAATTGGCTGGTGGCTTTTCCTTACACCTGAAAGCCACTCCTTCGTTGCTGCTTTGTGCAAAAGCTGTTTTTTTGTTAGCTTTTAGCTTTCTCTCACTGGGCTGGAATGCAACTTCCTTTCAGCTCAGGAGACCCACCTTATCTTTCCTCCGAGTGTGGTCAGAAGAAGGGGGGGAAGAGTGTGCTCTTTCCTTTGAACTTGAGGTCCTTGCATAACAACGCCTTAGCAACAGAAAAAAGTGATTGCTTCTGAGCCTGTGCTACACCATGGATACCAAATCCGTGAATAACGGGGCACACCTGTATTAGGTGAATATAGAATTATTGTATCTATAGCACATTTGGCATGGATAATGTACTCTGTGTGTGTGTGGGGGGGTATAATTTGCCCACATTTCAGAAGTTCTGATTAAGAATGACTGTGTAAAAATTTTGTTCTTAACTGGGTGTTTTTATTCCATTTGCAACCTTTCCCCCATCCAAAAACAAAAACTCAAACACCACATTTTAAATGTATTCTTCAGGCAGTTACCCCTGCTAACTGGGCAAGAGGCACTTTTTCAAGTGGTGTCCTCTTATATTTAGCAGGGGGAGAGTAACTGTCCCTCTTCACCCCTGCACAGTGTCTTTTCTAGTGGCTGCTGCTGCTGGTGTTCTGCATTTTTTAGATTGTGAGCCCTTTTGGGACAGGAAGCCATTTAACTTCTTTTTTATTATTATTATTATTATTATTATTATTATTATTATTATTATTATTATTATTATTAT
>JAJKFI010000164.1:449870-482115 GCA_029204185.1 Lerista edwardsae | reverse complement strand
ATTATTATTATTATTATTATTATTATTATTATTATTATTATTATTATAAATATTGTTGGTTGGTTGGTTGGTCAAACATTTCTTGGGCTCAAGAAAGTCCGTTGTGTAGTTTCAAAGTTATGAGGCTCTGGAGTTCCTTAGGGAGGCTCCCGTCCCACTTCTGCAAATCAGGGCACTTGAGACGTCAAGCGAAATCTGCTGCTGCCGCCTTATTGATCAAAATTTCCATTCAGATCAGCATTTTGCAAATGCAAACGTGACAAGCTGAATTCTACCTGTGGAGGACGAGTGCCCTCTTGTGGGCAACTTGATGACTATCAAAAACCTAGAATCTGCTTTGGGCTGTGTAGACATCCTTTAGGATGCAGAATATTAAGAACATAAGAAGAGCCCTGCTGGATCAGGCCAAAGGCCCATCTAGTCCAGCTTCCTGTATCTCACAGCGGCCCACCAGGTGCCCCAGGGAGGCATGAGACAACAAGATGCTTGCATCTTGTTGCCACTCCTTTGCAATTATACACAGTACTTTCTCTTTCTCCCTCTGAAATGCACACACAGGAACAAAGGATTTGTCATCACTTGAACCACTCACAAAACAGCAGGCTAGTTACATACGTAGCTGTCATTTCCTCTCGTTAATTTTGCAATTATTTTGCAATTATTCTAATATGAAATCTCAGATTACAAAGAACCTTTTTTTAAAAGTGATTCTTCTGACACTCTTAGGGCACAATCCTAACCTGGATTTAGGCTGGCACAAGGGCCACCTTCAAGAACATTTGGACCACTCTTGAAGTTAGGGAGGATGGCGCACGTCTGTGTACTGCGTAAAGTCTGAACACACTTTACGGTGTCCCTTGTGATGGCCATCACAAGGCCAAACTTTACTGGCCTAACTGTGCCAACCTAACTGCGCCCTTGAGTAGATTAGCATGGAGCCCCCCCCTCCCCCCAGCTGCAGGGGCCTAATTCGCTCAAGCCAGCCCTGCAAACATCTCCCGTGACCACACATTTCAGTGGAAGATGGAAGGCAAGCTGTCTCTTGTTACTCTCACCCCATCTCTCACCCTGAGGTCAGCTAAGAAACAACTAGGGTGGGGGTCCCTCTCTTCTGACAAAGAGATGACAATGTGACCAGGTCAAAGTTTTTTTCTCTCCTCCAGTGGTGTCATTCAAATGATTTAGGAACAGGAACTCACTTTTGATTGGCACTTGCCGGGAACCCGGAACCAGCCACAGAGCCCGTTAGGATCCGGAACGCCCGTTCTGGTCTGTTCCCCCTGAATGACATCACTGCTCTCCTCCCAGGGGGGCTGTCCTGCCATTGCAAGTTATCCAACAGACAGCCTAGTAACAGGTACAGCAAGCTTTGGCTGCACCAGTTGGTTCGCTGCCTGCCATGGAGCTGCACAAGATCCTGACTGGAATGAGTAAGCCGGCAACCTTACTGAGCCGCTGCTAGGCTCACACTGGTCACTGAGGGCAGTCTGTTGCCTTCCCTTGCGTCTCCATAGTGTCTTCACCTGTGGGGCATCTGCCTGTGCGAAGAAATACAGAATAGCAAGGACTTGACACCAGCATCAGGTGCAGCTGTTCTCCGGATTGGGGTGCATTCTCCGGGTTTGTGAGTATCACAATATTGATTTATTGTCGTATTGTTGGTTTTGTTAGGGTTGTGGTAGTGTATTTTAAGTCTGTCGTTGATACTGGCTTATTGTTGCAGTTTCACATCTCACAGTCCAGAACTGGCTGAAACTGGCATTCCGTCTCTCCGTCTGAGGATCAGATAGAACACCTGTGTGTCCTTCAGCAGGCAGCTTCCCAGCTTGTTAGGGATAGTAGTTGTACTCCCTTTCTGATAGTGTAGAATAAGCAGACAGTTTCACACGGGAAGCCCTGGCTGGAAACACTGCACATTCCCATGAGCTCATAGTGTTCTAAGAGTCACCCCATTGGGTAAAATGGGGCACAAGGGGTCTTCAGGTATCCACCTACCAGATACACTCTGGCTGCATCCCTTTGTTCTGTTGTTAGAAGGAGTTTTTCACTGTGTGTGCTTAAGATGTAAAGCTGCACTGAAACGCCGCCTGCGAGCGGCCCAGACTTCACCGGCTTTCCCAGCCGGCAGATTGAACCTTTGTACCTTTCTTACTTTCGCTACAATAAAGAGACTTTGTTATGGAAATGTGGCGATTGCTTCAATCCTTCGCTTCAGAGCGCTAAGGCAAGCGCTGGAATGGGTCTCCAAGCCCCCAACTCTGCTACTATTTACACAAATACACAACACTTATGGCTTATGGCATTTGATAGCTGCTGGAGCTTTTAAGTCTTGTACATTCTGTACATCTTCAATGTCCTGCTGATGTTTATGGGAGTATTTATGGCATGATGGTTTTGCTGTTATTATACCCCTGCTAACTGCACAAAGAGGCACTTTTTCAAGTGGTGCCCTGTTATATTTAGCGGAGGGGGGGCCTGTCCCTCTTCACCCCCCACCCCAGGGCATTATTTCCAGGGCCTGTTGTTGGGGGTCTGTTCTGTATTTTACTTTTTTTAGATTGTGAGCCCTTGGGGTGGGTGGGGAACCATTTGTTTTCTTTTACTAATTAAACCACTTCGTAAACTACTCCTGTAGAAAAACAGTATATACATAATAATAATGAACAATAATTTTATGCTTTGCAGTGCTTTTTCTTTTCTTTTTGGATTTTGTAAGCTGTCTGGAGCTCCCCATTCTTTGGGGGGGGCAGTGTATAAATGGGTTAAGTAACTCATAAGTAGGGGTGTGGGTTTTTTTAGTGATTTTTTTAATTTCTTAATTCTATTTAATTAAGAAATTTAATTTAATTTCTTAATTTAATTTAATTTCTATAATTTCTTAATTAAAATAGCAAATTGTGGTGGTGTGTGTTTTTATTCAGATATTTTAACGCCCAAAAGACGGTAGTTTGTGTTTTTATTCTGAATTCTCATTTCAAGTCCTCATTTTTATTAATTTTAAATGCTTTAAAAGTGTACTAGGTAGATGATATAGGTGATTAAGAGCACAATACTAACCTGGAGTTAGGCCGGCACAGTTTGGCCAGCACAAGGGACACCGTAAAGTATGTTTGGATGACTCTCAGAGTCAGAGAGGCCAGCAAACAGAGGTGAGCCATCCTCCCTGACTCCAAGTGTAGTCCAAACATACTTTAAGGTGGTCCATGTGCCAGCCAAACTTTGCTAGCCTAACTGTACCAGCCTAACTCCATGTTAGGATTGCGCCACTAGTGTCGGCAGATTGTTATTAATAGTATTATTTCCAATAGTATTATTGGAAAAGCAATCTATTTTAGTTTCTGAAAAATATCTTAATATAACCCCCAAAATGCGGTGTTTTGTGTTTTTATTCAAACATTTTAACCCCAAGAGACAGCGTTTTGTGTTTTATACGGTGTTTAACCAACCAACCCCCCCTACTCCTAGGTCAACCGACTTCTGCCACTGGGCCCCTGCGCCTCTCAGCTAATGCACTCCAGCTGATCGTGGGAACACGCCCATTCCGCGCAGGCGAGGCGACCCATAAATCACAACTGTATGCGTTTGCGAGGGGCTGTTTGTCAACTTTGCCGGGACCCCTCCTGGGCCGCCGGAGCCCTTCCGAAAACGTCCCTGGGAGAGACCCACCCTGGTTTGGCGATTCCCGACGTGCTCCCCGGCGCGTGTCAGCCCGCGCCAACCCGGGTGCCGTCGGAGCGGAAGGGAGGCGCGCTGGCCTGGCCGCGAGGGCGCCTCCCGGGCCCGGATTCGAATCGCGATCCGCATTCGCCTGCCCATGGAGGTATAATAGCGCCTGCCGCTCGGGACTTCCCTTTCCTGCGACGGGGCGTTCCCCGGAGCAGCTGACCCGGACTCGGAGCCCAGCGTGGGAGGCGGCTGGGCTGGTCCCCCCTGTACAGGGCGGGCCTTGGGCGCCTATATGAGCCGCGCAGGGAGACGGCCGCTACTCTGCTCGTCGGGTGCTGCGGACAGGTGAGGGGTACGCGGCGCGGGGGGCTCCACCGTCCGTCCGTCCCCCCGTGGCAGGGCGAGGGGCGCTTCGCGAGGCACGTGGCCGAACTTCCCCGCGGGCTCGGGCGGGCGGATCCCGGTCGGCGCCCCTCCCTGGGCAGGCCAGCTGGGCACGGCCGAGGAGGAGGAAGCCCCGCGGCTCGCTGCCGGCGCGGGCGTCGCAGGGTGGGCAGGAATCGCGGCCCCGTCGCGTGACTCGGCTGTTCCGCGCGCATCGAAAGCAGCCACGAGTGCAGCGCTGCCGTCCGTGCGGCCTCGCAGGGCGTGGAAGTGCTGGGCTCTGCCCCGAGGGGCTTGCTTACGAGCTGGAACGCGCGCAGAGGAAACCAGACACACACCCGCTCTCGTGCTTGGAATCGGAGCCTGGGAATCTGTGCGTGTGGTTTTGCAGTGGCTGTATTAACGTGGGTGGGTGCCAACCAGGGGGCCTAGCCACCCCCCGCCCCACCCCACGCCGTGTATTTTGAACCCCATGAAGGATTGTTGTGCTTGGGAACCAGTGCGATCTTCCATTCGACTCTATCTACCTGGGACAACTTCTGTTTTCTCCTGCCTGTTTCACCAACACCCCCCCCCCCCATACACACACACCTTGCAGGTCCTATCCAGTTGGCAGATGCTTTGAACACAAATTGGAACAATTCACCAAGTGCAACCGTCCCACTGTGAGATTAACAGAATGCAGAAGCGGTTATTAATATTACTATTAATTAGTATTATTATTATTAATGGTACTTATACAAATATTATTGATGATGATGATGATGATAATAATAGCACTAAGGTTTCTGTGGTCAGAGTTCTCATCTAATGGGAAAGGGTTTGAAAATCATTTTCTTTGCTTATCGGAAATGTGTTCTGGCTCACTTCAGTGCAACAGCCTTGAAAGTGAGCAATTTCAAGGCAATTTAAGTCCAGCAGGTGGAGAAAGGAAGTTTGCAATAGGTACCCAAAGGCAGGCCTTTCTCCTTTTTGTTCTCTGAAGGATCTTGTTTCTCCGTAGCCTTGAGGGTGAAAGAAAACCGCCTTTAGCAAGCAGAAGCCATTGCTGATATTGTCATACTTATCAGGGTGACTGAATTTAATAGAGGATGGGTCTGTAAAAGCACTATGAAAGCTCTTGCCAATGGTAATACCCTTGTCTAGCTGACGTTTTTGAGCAGTGGTTATATTTAGATCCACGGTTATGTGTATTTGATATCTATAGAATCCTTTATGTATCAATTGCTAGCTGTAGCAGTATGGCTCAGAGCTCCCAAAATCATTGACAGACAAAATATAAATAATTTGAATATGGCTTAAATGAATTAATACAAAATTTGAATATAGCTTAAATCAAATTTGGGATCCAATGACTAAATCATTGAGGAGCAAATGGCACAAAACAGTATCTAAACACCAGTCATGTCTCTTGGCTCGTTCACGGGGTGCAGAAGGTAGTAGACTTAAGAAATTACTTTCTAGAGATTGGCGATAGCTTGTTTTTCAGAACTGTAGTAGAGCAATACAATTATGAATGGTGAATACTGGTTATATTTATTGAATGTAACTTTGTCACGCTTATCTAAATTTACCTTGAGTTTTGTGACTTGTTGAATGAAGCAGGTGTGTAGGTGTGCAGCAGAGTGTAGGGAGAGTTACAACGGATAAAAGGAAATATTTTTTCACCCATCGGATAATTAAGCTGTGGAACTCCTTGCTGCAGGATGTGGTGATGGCAACTGACCTAGGTGCCTTTCAAAGGGTATTGAACAGATTTCTGGAGCAAAAGTCCATCGTGGGCTATAGGCCATGATGGGTTGTGCAACCTCCTGAAGCTGAGTAGGCTACCTCAGAATGCCAGGTGCAAGGGAGGGGCAACAGGATGCAGGCAGCCTGTGGTCTCGTGTGCTCCCTGAGGCACCTGATGGACCACTATGAGATACAAGAAGCTGGACTAGATGAGCCTTGCAGAATGCAGTGAAACAAACTGGAGTATGATATCATCATTCGATCCAATGTTGCAGCCAAAGAAAACAAAACTATCGTTGTGAGATCACTTCCTGTTGTGACGTCACTTCTGGGGCAACATTTTGCCCTCTGCGCTGGGCTACACTTTCATTAGCTACGCCTCTGATAGAACTGTGCTCCTCTCTAATGGATACGAATGCAAATCGTGACTTGTAAAGTGCAGCTCCCATCTCATCTTGGCTGCTTTAAGGACCGTTTTGTTCATTATCCAAGGGCAGAGGGGAAAGCAGAGACACCACAGGGTGTTCAGTCGCTAGGGAGTGAATTGTTTATAGACAATTTAGTTCTAGAAAGTGTTCCATTCTGGAACTCCTGAGGATACAGAACCGTGGATACCAGCATCCAAATTTAATGCCCCCTTTTTAAGAAGTGCTAAAATCCAACATTTGTATCTTTTTGGGGTCCAAATCACTCCATTTCCAAGACTATAGAGCTCTTTTGAGAACTAAAAGAACCACTTCCAGGTTGTGCGGTGGTTCCTGTCTTCTCTCAGGTTTGCCACCAGAACACATCTCCTCTTCATGTTTCCCCTCTGCCCCCCAGTTCCTTTTCCAATCTAGGGACTGGGGAGGAGGAGGAGCAATGGAGGCAAGTGACTGGACAGAGATGGGTACCCCCACCACCAATTACTGCCTTAGGCGACAGCTTCAGTTGGCCTCATGGATGTGCCGGCCCTGTGCCAGCAGAGAATCAGGCACATTACATGGAGACTGCTTGCTTTGTGTTCTTGTTACACTGAACTATTAGGCAGCTGAAATCTCCCTTGGGTATGTATGGCAGTGACTTTGTGTGCATGAGAGTGCTTTTGGCATGATCTCATGTGCTTTGGGGAGTAGAGAAGCACAGCTTTGAAGAGGTGTGTGTTGTCAGTGCTAACCTGGAGATCAGCACAGCAACAAAGCTTTTGCCTGGCACAGTTGTTTGAACAGCACCAACAATATTCATAGTTTGTTCAGAGAAACTGAGTTTGAAAGAGGAAAAAGCACTCACTTTCTTTCCCCAAAGAGCTGACATAGCTGGCTTGTTATTATCATTAAAAATATTGGTGTACAACTTTTCAGCTAAATCTCACCTGCATGAGCATTGCAAATTAAGCTTGCTTGCATTATTTCTTGCATAATTCTGCTTACCGAAAGGAGCCGTACAAGATGCTGCTTCCACCTCTGGTCTCCAGAGAATCTACTTTGGTAGATTCTCTGGCTTCTGATGAGTCACTTGGCATTTGGGGAAATTGCCCTGGGCATTTATATTGCAAGAAAAGATTCTCAGGAGTCTAGAGGTGGAAGCAGCATTTTGTATGGCTCCTTATGGCTGTTTTAGTGGTGGGGGGAAAAGTTTGGCCAGAAATTGAAGAGAGTAGAACAGGTTAAATCCTCCTCCAATATTGAGTAGGTTTCCCCAACAGCTTTTTTCTTTTGTACAGATCTGCTCTCTGTTAGTTTACATGGAATTCTTTTCTTGTCGACTGTAATATTGTGAGTTGCTCTGAGACTGCACAGTGAAGGGTGTGATATAAATGTATATAAAATAAAATAACCTACTCTTAATTCAGGCCTGAGGCTGCGGTCTTGTCTGCACTTATCTGGGAGTAAGCCCCATTGAGTATAAGGGGACTAATGTCTGAGTAAACCTGCCAAGTATTGGGTTCTGATAAAAGGAAGTGTTGTTCACAGGACAGCTGAGAAGTTCGGGGAACTAGCTGCCTTGTGACCAACTTTTTAGCCAGTTGCTGTGCATTTGACAGCAGCTTGACATGATCCTGTCTTCTGATGATGTCATATCTGCTTCTGCTGATTTTGGTGGACCAGGAGGAGGAGAAGGAGGCCAGGCTTTTTTCCATTCATTTGGAAGCCCTGCTTTCTTTTGATGAGGTTATAGTGGAGAAGAGCTTAGATGGCTTTTGAATAGACTGAATAGATCTATCAAGGGCAATTTGTTATGCTAACCAAACAGCATGCACAAATCCCCTTTACATCCCACATTCTCTCTCACCCCCCCCCCCCACAAGCTTTAGAGCACAATCCTAACCTGGAGTTAGGCCAGCAAAGTTTGGCTGGCACAAGGGACACCGTAAAGCGCATTTGGACCACTCTGAGTCCAGGTGGATGGTGCATGTCTGTGTGCTGGCCTCTCTGACTCTGAGAGTCTCCCAAACGTATTTCACCGTGTCCCTTGTGTCGGCCAAACTTTGCTGGCCTAACTGTGCCGGCTTAACACCAGGTTAGGATTGTGCTTTTAGATAAACCCTGGAGAGCAGATTGAAATCAGCCATTCATGGGAAGCTGCTGAGCTTGGGTTTTTTTGTCCCAAGCAAGATGTACCAAAGGATAGACGACAGAGGCGTAAACATGACTTGGTCGTTGTCTTTTCCATGGGGCTGTGCGGTGTCATTGCAAAATCAATGCAAACTAGAGGGAAATGATATCTGCTGGGGTGGGTGGGTGCCGATGCTCTCATTGTATCTAGAACTGATTTGGTTTACCGGAAAAAGCTGCAAGGAAGGGAAACCAGGGCAAATTAAATAATTCTGTAGAACTCCTTTCCATATTTGAAGTTTTCGTGGGTGGTTTATTGGCTTTTAATTTCCTTGTGGGACAGGTTTTTCTGGGTGCAATTGACTATTAAAACTGGGAGAAGTGTCATAAGCCGAGTTCCTTTTTTTTGAATTTCATGCAGAGGGTTGTTTTTATCTTCAGTATGGAGTACTATACCTTTTATCCAGTACCTCTTACAAGTCCCTCTTTGCTCAGCTGCAGTGGAAAAACAGCTGGCCGCAGATGGTTCATTCTGGCCTGGTTTGGTCCTTGCTAAGAACTCGGCAGCTCTGATGACTTAGAGGTTTGCAGATCCTGGCTTGTGACCGAGGGTGTGGTTCTGCCGAAAGTGGTTTCTCTGTTGCAGGTCCTTATTTTGGAGGCCTGCCCAGGCTGGGAGAGTTGAGACATGTCCTCTGCAAAATGAGAACTGAAACACTTTTTAATTGGACATGGGGAAAAAAAAATCCTATACTATACCCTTTCTGACTCATTGGTGGAAGTGAAGTACCCAGAATTCCTTGAGGGAATCCAGGATAGGCTTAAATTCAATTGGAGGTGTGCAAATAGCCTTGTCGGTTGGAAAATCTGCCATGGATTTCCGCAGTGGGAAGGAAGCCTGGCTAAACTAGGCTTGGTGGGGGAAGCCCAACTTGCTTGTACAAATGCTTTGTTCATCTCTAAAGGGACAGTCAGGTGGGACGTAGTCAGTGATGTCATTCAGGGGGAACGGACCAGAACGGGCGTTCTGGATCCTAACGGGCTCCGTGGCTGGTTCCGCGTTCCCGATGAGTGCCAATCAAAAGTGAGTTCCTGTTCCTAAATCATTTGAATGACACCACTGGACGTAGTCAACGTCGTCATCCGCAAATGAACTCCCGGAACGCTGGGAGGGACGTGGGAGGGACTTTCGCGTGATTGGCAGCCCGCCCGTTTCGTTCCGCGGCTGCCCTGGCCTCGAGGGGGGGGCTGCCCCCAGTTGGCGCAGCCCCCCTCTGCTTGCCCAGGCACCCGGCGTGCCCCCCCACCTGCCCCCCCCCGGGGAGCAGGCACCACTCGAGGCCCGGGCAGCTGCGGAACGAAACGGGCGGGCAGCCAATCGCAGCGAAGCCCCGCATAAGTCCCTCCCAGTGTTCCGGGAGTTCATTTGCGGATGACGACGCTGGAAGTAGTCGCTTATTTGAGCGATCTGACACCAGGGGTCTGTGGGCTCCCCACACTCCAGAACCCTTCCCAGATGCCTTAGGATCTACTATGGGGTGTTCAGGTTGGTACCCCTTGAGATGTGGTACCCAGGGCCCTGTATGCCCCAGCCCTCCTTAGCTATGCTACTGCTGGGATAGCCTAGTTGTTCACAAAAACATGTACCTACCTGTGAGGAAACCAAACCCAGCCTTCCCCTGCTCTCTGTCACATCGAGCTTTCCTCTTTTTATTTTATTTATTTAATTTTTATCCTGCTTTTCTGCCCCATGGGCACCCAAGGCAGATTACAACATTAAAATCATCATTTTACAAACCACAAGTATAACGATTAAAACAATGCCAAAAACATTTAAACAGTTGAACAGTTAAAAATTTAAAACAAGCAAGCCCATTGGATCCTTTAAAATATAAAACGAAGAATGTAAAATGAATGTAAAATGCCAGCCAGCCTGTCAACAATTGAAGGCTTGTTTAAATAAAAAAAAGTCTTTAACCCCTGCTGAAATATTGCCAAAGAGGGAGCAGTTCTCAATTCTAAGGGGAGGGTATTCCAAAGTTGGGGGGCCACCACCGAGAAGGCCCTATTCCTGGCCGCCGTCCCTCTCACCTCTCCTGTGGCGGCACAGTCAGAAGGGCCCCCCCAGATGACCTAAGAGTATGGGTTATATGGAAGGAGGCAGTCCCTCAAATACCCCGGACCCGAGCTTTTGGCTTAGCTTAGATGTAAGGAGGTGGTCCACAGGTCAGTTTCCCTCTTCTGCATGCGCCCTTTTGTTTCCTAAACACTGGACACATAGGCACCCTTCCTTAAGAACAGGGCTACCATCCTCTCATCCAGTTCCTCCAGCTCTGTCCTCCAAGTTGCAAATGCGAACTCTAATCTTTGCTATTTGTAGGCTAGTTTCTCAAACCCTGGGTGCGCGCTTGAAGTGTGTGTCTGCTCGGAGATGTCCTGTGCGAACAGCACAAAAGGGAACCACTAAGGAACACAGCGAAAAGTGAAATTGGCATTTGTTCACGCTCGTGTTTTGAAATACAGGCGTGCCCTGGTGTCCACTGGGGTTTCGTTCCCGATCTTCCCGTGGATCCCTGAAACTGTGGATGCTGGAAACGCCTTTTTAAAGATGGGGGAACATCAGTGGTTTTGCTGCAATAAGGTAAAAAAAAGAGCTTCATTGAATGTTCCCCTATCTTTTTAATAGGTGCCCCAGTAGCCATGGTATCCCCGGATAACTGAAACCGCGGATACCACATCAGTGGCTACCAGGGGACATCTGTACTGGACCGATGCCTACTTCAAAGTTGGTTTTCGTCTCCTGGGCTTCATGGAACAATTAATCATGTACAGGCTGCCCCTGTTGAACGTGCTACTATGCTACTGCTGGGATAGTCTACTTGTTCACAAAAAATAAACAATAAAGGGGGGGAGGGTCCTTGCTCCCAAAGAGCTTAAATCTAAACTCCAGCAGGAGTTTTCAGCAGGAAAGGAAAGTGTTTACATGTGTGTTCCACATTTGTTTTGAAGGGGGATAAAGGCAAAGACATCGTATCAGAGCTGTCACTGGGGTTTGCAATTGTGCAATGTGCTCTCGGTACGAGAGTGCATTGCGTCACCCCCCAGCATGGACCCCCTCTCGTACCGGACCACACAGAATTAATTACAATATCATATGTACAGCCTAAATTCAGTGGCATCACTAGGGTTTATTTATATATGTTAATATACAAGTACAGCCTTCTCATCTGTCGTTTTTCCATCCGCTGATTTGACTCAGTGCAGAAGGAAAAGAAGTGCCTTTTGTTTTTCTAAATACGTTCCTTTAATTAGCAATCCTTTTTTGCTAGAAAAGCTTCTCTTACCATGGCAATGCAGCAGCAAGCATTCTTCAGGGGCTCAGTATCAATTAGCTCTGAATAAAACCTCCTCCCCTTCCCTGGAACCCCGATCACTTCTGTCTTGCATTTTTTTCGCCTGGCTCCAGGGTGATGTGAAAAGGTCTTGTCCAAGATTGAATGGATACTAATCTGTTCTGAGCCCATGGAGAATGCCTGCAGCCATGTTGCCATGGTAAGAGAAGCTTTTTAAAAAATGCTGACTGCTGATTATGTTAAAATTGGTGTAGCGCCCCCTATTGGTTTTTTCTAATAGTGCACTCAGAGCAGAGCTGAGAGCAGACACCGATATAATAAAGGCAAAACAAACGTTGGAATTCATGGATAAACCAGGCACATAACTTGTATTAAAATAGTTGCAAAGCTTGTGGTCAAAAGACAAGCAAAAAAAATAAAGTCCAGAATCAAAATGCAACTGATAGCAGGTCATAATAGCAGGTCAAACTGACAAAGCAACAGTTCTGACCAAGTCTTACATAGTCCAAAATACATAGCATATCCAGCAGTGAAACCGACAGCATCTTCTCCTCAGTAAATCAGGCAGTAAAAACAGGATGAAACAGCATGATAGATAAGCATGATAGATAAGCAAGATAGAGACAACTCCAACAAGGTGTCTGTTTAAATACTTCCAAGAGATCACTGCTGACCAATCACTGATCTACATCCATAGGTGCAATTCTGCACGTAGGCTGAATAATCTAATTACAACCACCTGGCCTTACTTCGACCCATTAACAATGTTACTAATCACTTTCTCTTAAAGTAGCCTTTCTTGCCCTGAAAATGTCTCTAGGCCTCCACACTGTTTCTCTCCTAGAAACATGGAGTAACAGATTAAAGGAACATTTTTTGTTTTTTGAATGGATTTGATTTAATGCAGAACCCTTGTAGGTAAAAAAGCTCCATTTGTATAACAAGCAAGCAAACACCTGTATAACAATAAAGGCCACCCAACAAATCAGTAGCCAACAAAAAACAAGTGCCCAATATGGTGACACTCACACAACTGAATAAAAGTTTGAGTACTAACTCTGATACAAGGAAATGAGAGCAAACGTACTCACACCTTATTGGTTCCCTGCTATGTAATAACACCCCGTTGGCTCTCAGAACAAATCGTATCATTGGTCAGTTTTATGTTCAGAAAGTCCGCATTTTGTTACATAAGGCAGTTTTGTTTTCCTTTTCTGGTTGTTTGGCCATAACGTTTGATATAATGCAGATAATTCAGTGCAGTTTGTTTCATTGCATTCTGCATTAAATTACTCATTGAATGATATCTAACATGATGGTATTATTTGAAAATTTAGAGATTTTCACAGTTCTGGCCAGAAGTGGTGTTCATCCCCTGACGGTTTCACCCGATGTGGTCCGCTCTCTCCTAGCAACACCACTGCTTCATATGAAGAGATTTGAAAGGGGGATGTCTGTTTCCTGTAATAAGCTGGAAAACCAAAACCAAAAACCCTCTTAGTTACTTTCTTACAGCTTGACCCAGTGAAGAAGTAAACCTGGGTTCTGGGCTTTGCCTGTGGCACATTAAAAGTGTTAAATTTGCTTCTCATTTGGGCAGGTGGCAAAGGCTTCCTTGAAAAAGCTCGCCGACATTTGCATTTTCAAATGGGCTGTGATGCTCCTGCAAAGCCTATTCAAATGGCTGTAATGTGTGCTGCAAATCTGAGCGGAGCTTTCTTTTTTTCCTGAAGGACGTGCCTAGTCTACTTGCTTAGAAGCAGGAGAGTCTGGAGTTTGACCTACACTCTGTTAGATGCCCTTCTCTTTTAGTCTCGCTCAAAAATGAGGAAAGTGAAAAGGAAAAAAAGGATTCAGTTTAGTTCTACTTTCCCAATCTGGGAAGCCTAAAGGGAAAAAAAACAGATGGGCACATGTGAAGGGCTACATGGATACTGTAGCATGGGGATGGGCTGACTTTTATCTTTATGCGTAGAATCTTTTGTAAACTGGAATCCCCCATGGTCAGTCAACCAACAGTATTTATATACCACTTTTCAACAACAGTCCCAAGTCATGTACTACAAGAGAGGAGATTCTGGTTGGACACCAGGAGGAATTTCTTGATGATAAGGGCAGTTCCATAGTGGAATAGATTGCCAAGGGAGGTGGTGGATTCTCCCTCACTGGAGACCTTCAAGCAGAGGCTCTACAGGCACCTGCTGGAGATGCTCTAGGGGGATTTCCTGCTACAGGCAGGGGGTTGGACTAGATGACCTCGTTGGTCCCTTCCAGCTTGGATTCTGTGTGTTAAATTTGCAGAGAAGACAGCCAACTCAAATCTGTGTTTTAAAGGCTTGCACCCTGCCCTTAGGCACATGGCTGTCAGGGCCGCATTTTCTGCTTGCGGAAAGTTTATCGGCAGTGGCGCATGGAAGAGAAAAAGCCCAAAGCAGGGGTTCAAGAAACATTGGCACCACCATGGGCAAATGCAAATAATTGAGCTGATACTTAAACTAATATGGGGTCTCCAGACTTTTCAATACGAGGGCAGCATCGTATATTTTACAGGTTTTCAGGGGCCGAAAAAAAATCAGTTTTATCAATGAGTAAATGAAATTTTGATTGAATAAGTTTTACTTGGATCTTTTTTTAATAATCAGCATCATGATTCCAAACGAAAGAGAAATGTGCACTTACAAAGAAACAGTGCCAACGAACTGAGAAAATACACTCAGTAAAAATGTCAAATATTTTAAGTTGCTGCGGGCCAGATAAAATCTTCTGGCAGGCCAGATTTGGCCCCTGGGCCGTAGTTCGAAAACCTCCTGCTTAAATCCCTGAGAAAATGCAAGTGGGAGCAGGAGCACCCCTGGTGTTGAATGGGCATAAGGTTGGGGGCCAAGTGGGCCTTCCTGGAAGGAATGTTGGGTAGCTGCATGTGCCTTCTCGGCAGCTTTCACCCAGCTGACTCCAGAGGGTGAGGCACTGTGAGAAAAACATATGACGAAAGTCAGGTGCATTTTGGGAGCAGGCAAGTCTCACGTTTCTGGCTCTCAAGCTATAAAGAGCTTTTAAAGGTAAAGGTTTCCCCAAGACCAAATGGTCTAGTGGTGACCGACTGTAGGGGGCGGTGCTCATCTCCGTTTCTAAGCCTGTAGAGCTGGTGTTTTGTCCGAGGACAAGCTTCCGTGGTCATGTGGCCGGCATGACTCTACGTCGTAGCCAGTGGTGTCGTTCAAATGATTTAGGAACAGGAACTCACTTTTGATTGGCACTTGTCAGGAACCTGGAACCAGCCACGGAGCCCGTTAGGATCCGGAACACCCGTTCTGGTCCGTTCCCCTGAATGACATCACTGGCGCGCACGTAATGCCGTACATAGCGCACATAACCAAGTGGTCCCTATTTATCTACTTGCATTTAGGTGCTTTTACCTGAAAGCGTTTACCGTGCTCTGAGCTGTATCTGAAAATGAAGGTGCTCATCTTGGACGGGACCCAGAATTTGTTGGAGAAAGAAACCCAGGTGGCGACTGCCCATTGCGAGAAACATACAAAACCTAAGAATTTCAAAGCACGCTGACCCCCTTGCAAGGCTGAGAGCAGCCGAATGTGGTGGTTTTGGTACTGGGAAACTCTGGAGATAAATTTTGGCTGGGGTGCTAGGTCGAGCCAACAGAAATTGAATTTGGGAGGGTTTGCTAAGCTGATAGCGCACCCACTAATACAGTGGTAATCAAACTGTGGGTCGGGACCCACTTGGTGGGTTGGGACCTGATGTTAGGTGGGTCGTGGACAGCTGGCAGCAGCCATCTTGGAAACTGCAGACCTTTGAATACCACCGCACTTTTGTATATTCTTTGAGAATTGGTTTTGCTGCCTATCCTGCTTTTAGTTTGTGGGTATCTTCCCCCCCCCCCATCTCAATATCAGAGCTGGCTTTAAGCCAATTGGCCCATTTGCTCCCAACTGGCCCCCTCACTAGGGTAAAAATAAAATTAATATTTGTGCTAAGTCATTTCACAGTCGCGAAAATGGGTGATTTTGAATGTATTAACTTTTCAAAGGTCATCCGTGCATTTTTTTTGTTTACTTGTAGGTTTATGTGTGTGCAAATTTATAGTAAAATGTGCTTAGTGCCACTAATTCAAGCGCACGTTTTGCTTGCTTTTCATTCTACCAGGGAGATAGTTATAAAATTTATTATTATATGGGCATTCTATCTCTTAGACTCTACGGACCTTGGCTGTCAACCTGGGGCTCTACAAAAAAAAGTCTCCATTAAGGCTGGTCCTGCAGGGAACAAAACCCCCTTAGCAAAGATGTTCTTAGGTTTTTTTTTTACATGCAACCCCTCCCCCCCAATAAACAGCGCCATTTGGTGTCTGTGTCCTGTTTATCAGGAAGAGACGGGTAGTACCATCTCCTCTGCCCGGTGACCTTCAGGTAGGTGCCCACAGTCTGAACTCTGTCAAATATTATCTAAAAGGTTTCGCTTCCTCTTGTTCTTTTATAGCAGGGAACCATCTGGGTGAGCGACTCGATACTGCGGAGATTCCATTGTCATGGTGAGTGGTTTTTTCAATTGGCCGTATCAGGTTCTGCCTGGTACTCCCTGAGCGGGATCAGTGTCCTGTGATGTTGACTCAAGGAAACGAAATAGCTGGACAACTGCTCTGCTTCTTCCTCTCTGGCTCAGGGGGGTCATTTGGCTGGTTGGAGGGCTTGATCCTGTTCCGCAGAGCTGACAGTGGGTGGCAGGAACATTGCGAGTGCAAGCCTACCTTCTGTTGCATGTCAGAATGTCCTGATCTTTCTGTGCAGTCTCATCCTTTGCATGTCTTGTTGTTCAGTCGCTAAGTCATGTCCGACTCTTCGTGACCCCCTGGACCACAGCACGCCAGGCCTCCCTGTCCTCCACTAGCTTCTGGAGTTCGCCCAATTTCATGTTCATCGCTTTGGTGACACTGTCTAACCATCTCATCCTCTGCCGCCCCCTTCTCCTTTTGCCTTCCATCTTTCCCAGCAGGAGGGTCTTTTCTAAAGTGTCCTCTCTTCTCATGAGGTGGCCAAAGTCTTTGAGCTTCAGCTTCAGGATTTGTCCTTCCAGGGAGCAATCAGGCTTGACTTCCTGTAGGATTGACCGATTGGATCTCCTTGCAGTCCAGGGGACTCTCAAGAGTCTTCTCCAACACCCTAATTCAAAAGCATCTATTCTTCGGCGCTCTGCCTTTCTTATGGTCCAGCTCTCACAGCCATACATTGCTACTGGGAAAACCATCGCTTTGACTAGGCGAACCTTGGTTGGCAGGGTGATGTCTTGGCTTTTTATTAAGTTGTCTGGGTTCGCCATAGCTTTCCTCCCAAGAAGTAAACTTCTTTTAATTTCATGACTGCTGTTGCGTGTCTACTGGGAAGCAAGTTGAATGCAAGGGAGTGGCAACAGGATCTCCTGTTGCCTGTTGTCCTGTGTGCTCCTTGAGGCATCTGATGGGCCACTGTGAGATGCAGGAAGCTGGACTAGTTGGGCCCCCTTTGGAATTCTTGCCTGGAAAAATGTTAATTGCAACACTGAAATGGCACAATATGGCTGGTGTAGCTATTTATTAGAGCAGTGGTTCTTAAACTTCTTAGCACTGGGACCCACTTTTTAGAATGACCATCTGTCAAGGACCCACCAGAAGTGATGTCATGGACGGAAGTGCCATCATTGTGACTTCAGAGCCTTCTGCTGTCTTAAGACTGCAGCAGTCAGTTGGGTTATTTCTCAGCCATTGTCCAATAACAAAGTGAATCAGAAAGAGAGAAAAGGCCTATTTACAACCTTGACACAAACAAAACAACCACACAGCCATCCCCCCTTCCAGCATCCCATCTTCCCCTATTTTCCAATATAGTTGCCCTCGATGCATTGCAACCCACCTGAAATTGGCTCGCGACCCACTGGTGGGTACCGACCCACAGTTCAAGAACCACTGTACTGGATTATTTGAAATGATACATTTTTAGAAGTGGGTGTTTTTTTCCCCCATGTAAAAAGAGCTGTGGCAAATCTGCAACCTTGTGTCATTATCTGTTAAGTAACAGTGCCAGGGGTTGAACCTGGGAGCTATTATCTTCCTGCTGGGTACATCATCTGAAACTGAAATTCTGTGCCTTTAGGCGGGAAATCGGGGAACCATCAAGGGAGCGTCCAACTTCAGCGCTGATGAATGTGCCCAGAAGCTTCGGAAGGCCATGAAGGGACTGGGTGAGTGGTCTTTCTCATGTGGCACTTGCTCGTTGTGTGTCTTGACTCTAAGTTTCCAGGTATAGCAATCCTTTGCTCTTCAGTCTGGTTTGGGACCAGAGCATGGATGAAACCGGAGGGGAGTGGCAACAGGATGCATGTATCTCGTTGTCCTGTGTGCTCCTTTTGAGGCACCTGGTGGGCCACTGTGTGATACAGGAAGCTGGACTAGTTGGGCCTTTGGCCTGATCCAGTGGGGCTCTTAGGATAGCAAATTCTGTTTTATTTACCTCATATTTATCTCAAAAGTTTACCTCAGAAATTTACCTCGGAATGCCACGTACAAGTGAATGGCTACAGGATGCAGGCATCTTGTTGTCTTGCATGCTCCCTGAGGCATCTGGTGGGCCACTGTGTGATACAGGAAGCTGGACTAGATGGGCCTTTGGCCTGATCCAGCGGGGCTCTTATGAAAGTCAAAAGTGTGTGTGTGTGTGTGTGTATAACAGCATAGCCTTACTTAGCTTGCAAATTTATTTTGGACAGCGCAAAATGTAAATAGCTATATAACTGGAGGTGTTCGTTTCTGGTGAATAAAATGAGATTACAGCCAGGCAGTCCAATCGTAAAGCTGGCTAACGCTGGATCCTGTGGTTGCTGAGGCTACCATTGGGGTCTCCTTGGGATAAAGGAGCTTTGGCTCCCTTACCCCAGGTAACGCTACTGCCGTGCCAATGGAGTGCTCCTTGCCTGTGTTTGAGCAGGCCCAGAGCTGAGAAGACCCATGTTGGGCTGCCTGACTCAGCAGGGGGGTTAGGGCTCTTCAGCCTAGAAAAAAGGCGCCTGAGGGGGGGACATGATCGAGACATACAAAATAATGCACGGCAGGGATAGAGTCGATAGAGGAATGTTCTTTTCCCTCTCTCAACAGCAGAACCAGGGGGCAGCCACTAAAACTGAGGGTTGGGAGAGTTAAAACAGATAAAAGGAAGTACTTTTTTACCCAGCGGGTAGTTAATCTGTGGAACTCTTTGCCACAGGAGGTGGTGATGGTATCTGGTCTAGATGCCTTTAAGAGGGGATTGGATGGATTTCTGGAAGAAAAGTCCATCGTGGGCTGTAGGCAATGATGGGTTGTAACCTCCTTACATTGGTGATGGGCTACTTCAGAGCGGCAACGGGATGCAAGCATTTTGTTGTCTCATGCCTCCCTGGGGCACCTGGTGGGGCCGCTGTGAGATACAGGAAGCTGGACTAGATGGGCCTTTGGCCTGATCCAGCAGGGCTCTTATGTTCTTATGATTTGGTAGCATAGGCTGCTGCTGTCCCCACTCGCTTGTGGGTCCAATATTCCCCTCCCGCACCCAGTTCTGCCCTTCCCATCGCTTCCCCCACCCTGAAAAGTCACACCTCTATTGCTTTACCACCACCCCCAGAGCTGGTGCTCCTTCTTTCCCAGATGCTGTAAATGTGCCTTACGGCGTGTTTATGACACCCAGCACTGGCAGGCACCCAAGTACCACCAGTGTCGAGGGCTTCAGGATTGGGCCCCGGGTCTCACTGAACCCAAGGGGCTTCTGAATAAAATAACACTGTTCATGGCCTCTATATGTGACACATGCAAATACATGCAAAACCTGAAACAGAAAGAAATATGAGAACGTCTGTGGATGGTTGGATGAAATTGGATGAAATTGGATGAAAGAGGAAAGCCCATGGCCGAAATTAGAGACGTGGTTATAAATGAGAACGGATGAAAGAGCAAAGCAATGGGAAGTCAAAGTGGACAAAAATCAAGGTATGGCTGTGCTCTTGACTCAGGCTTCTGAACTCAAATACTTTCCTTGTATTGGAAGTAACTAGATCTGCATTGGGACCCAGAGAGATACTTTGCGCCTGATGGCCTTGGGTCATTTGCATATACCTTTAAAAAGGAGCCATTTGCTTGAGGACAGGGGATGCCACAAACTGCGAACTGGAACCGTTGAAGGATTTGCTCCAGGGCCAGGCACCCCTTCCTCCCCCAGGCGGACAGCCTTTTTGTTCAATTGCACACCTTGGGGAGCCTTGCCAGTTGAATGCTGAATGATGCTGTTTTCCCCTCCTCCATCAGGTACAGATGAAGATGCCATAATTGATGTTGTGGTCAACACAGACCTGGCTCAACGGCAGCAGATTAAGATAACCTACAAGTCGACCATTGGGCGGGTAGGTGGCCTGGCTGGCTGTTCGGAGTCTGACTAAAACAGACTCACAACTCTCTCTCTCTCTCTCTCTCTCTCTCTCTCTCTCTCTCTCTCTCTCAATAAATAAATAAATAAATAAATAAATAAATACATACATACATACATACATACATACATACATACATACATAAATAACATCACCATTTTCAAACACACCTACCCACGATCAATGAACAACGATAGGTAACTGCCGATAAGCGTTGGAAGGCCTGCATCTCTCTAAACAAGAAAGACCCCCCCACACACACACACCGAACTGTTCTGGTCCCAGTGACGCCAGTAACTGTTTTCCAAAATGAACTACAATATCCAGTAACATCAGTAGTCAAACATCCCTTGGTAATGTTTGCTGATATGAAATACCGCCAAGAAAATTTTTAAATTTGCAGGTGCCCTGGAAAGAGGATGTTAATCATTAATAGACTTGCTCAACCTGGCGTACAGATCTTTTCATTAGGTGAATAATGTTCTTTGTGAAGCGAGACTTCTGGCATCCATAAAAACCCGATTAGGCATTAAGCATAGGACAAAAGAGAATTGTTTAATGGGGCTAATGATCTCACAGAAGTGCACGCTAAGAGAACAAATTGGTTGCATAATTTGGGTGTTCATCTCTGGCCCTATAACTTACCTGTCATTAAACCAGGTAGAGGAGATTAGAGTTCCCTCACTCTATTTCCCTGTAGTCAGCAAGAGGGATGGAAAACTTTTCACTGGCATATTTGTCCATGGAAGTTTTCTAAAATGCACTGATTTTGTGTTATAGGCCAACACACATTTTGCTGTCTTAAAAGTTAGACCTTTTCCTAGGTATATTTAGGGTAAGGTGAAAAAGGTAGTTTCCCCACAACCGAATGGTCTAGTTGTGACCGACTGTAGGGGGTGGTGCTCATCTCTGTTTCTAAGCCGAAGAGCCGGCATTTGTCCTGAGGACAGGTTTCCGTGGTCATGTCCCCAGCATGATTATACACCAAGCACACGGAACGCCATTACCTTCCCACCAAAATGATACTTATTTATCTACTCACACTTTAACTTGCTTTTGAACAGCTAGGTTGGCAGGAGCTGGGACAAGCGACGGGAGCTCACTTTGTCACGCGGTCTTGAACTCCCAACCTTCTGGTCAGCAAGCTCAGCAACAGCGGTTTAACCCACAGCGCCACCATGTCCCACTATATTCAGGGTGCTGATCCCCCCAAAGGCCTCGGTTTTGCCTTGTTGTGTCAGGTTTCGGAGATATAGCATAGCCTCATTAGTGAATGGTCCAAGCAGCTTCCTCATGAGGAAGACTTCCTCATGGCTTCCTCCAGAGCTTCCTCTCAAAGAAGCTGCTTGAACCATTCACTAATGAGGCTATGCTATATCTCCAGAACTGTGTGATTGGGCAAAACTGATGCCAGTTTTTGAATTGGCACCCCAAATTCATACCAAAACCACCATATATTCTAGAAAACGTTTTTTTCTGACCCTCAGTTTGCAGGCTGTGTTATCAGTAATGCATCAAATGAATATAATACTAGTCAGGTTCGGCTGTTTGGAAGATGGCAGTTTAAGAGCATAATCCTGAGCTGGAGTTAGGCTGGCACAGTTAGGCCAGTGAAGTTTGGCCGACACAAGGGCCACTGTAAATATGTTTGGACCACTCTCAGTATCAGAGGACAGCACACAGATGTGCGCCATCCCCTCTGACTCCGAGAGTGGTCCAAAAGTGCTTTAAGGTGGCCCTTGTGCTGGCTGAACTTTGCTGGCTTAACTGTGCTGGCCTAACTCCAGTTTAGGATTGTGCCTTAAGTGTTTTTTTAGGCAACTGCTTCTAGGAAAGGGGAGAGACATTGATGGTAGATATAAATACAGATGTCTTTGGACATAATAATAATAATAATAATAATAATAATAATAATAATAATAATAATACATGTATTTATATACCGCCTTTCTTAAGATCACTAGATTTCTCTAATGACTGTAACTCAAGGCGGTTTACATAGGCAGACTTTTATTCACAAACCCGAAGGTTTTTACAATTTACAGAAATGTAAATCTTTCAAGAGCACCACTCATACAGATCTTTCTTTCTGGATTTAGCCTTCTTTCTTAGCCACCCGTCTGTCTTCTGCTGGCTGATAAGAGGCTTCCCTGCTCCCACCAGAGACGCAGACATGCTAAACATTGGAATGTGAACAGCGATCAGTTCAGTTTTCTTTTCTTTCACTTCTCTTACATGGTGTGAATTTTATGTAATTGCCATGTCTCACAATATTTACAAGCATTCCAAGAAACATAATTTTAAATCAATTCTTTTTATGTGGCTCTTTAGACCACATTAATTTTGATTTATTTTTCTGATCAAATATTCAATTGAAATCCTTCTGGTTTATTAAACACTTTTGAGATATTTATAGTGTGTGAAAAATTAACATGGCTTTCACATTTACCATTTGATCAGTACAGTAAATGCAAGTCTAATACGCTAAATCAGAGCCCAGTCAACTTACATCACTGGAATTTTTCTAGAATGTCCACACTACTGCCTGTAGCTTACCTCTAGCTTAGCTGCAGCCAAAGTCTCATTCTAACCATCACTTCTGTATAAAATGACTAATAAGATGTAACGTGTTTGCATTCTCCATCCAGAATTTCTCTCCATTTTTCCCCCAAACAGGATTTGATTAGTGACTTCAAATCTGAGCTGAGTGGCAATTTTGAGAAGGTCATTATTGGACTGATGACTCCAATCACACTGTATGATGTTGAGGAGCTGAGAAGATCCATGAAGGTTTGCAGAAACATTAACGAAAGCTTAACATGGTCCTGGGGAACTTTGTGCAATAAACTTTATAAATAATCCTGCAGACATTTTACAGAGGGCAGAATGACCTGTAGCTGAGAACCGCACCTAGATTTTGTAACTTAGATATTTACATTCCATAACTTGTGTTCAGATTTCCAAAGTAAGTTGGTCCAGAATGGCAGGGAAGAACAAAGAAAGGGGTTTTAATTAGGACTGGATGGCCAAATGACTTGGCGGGGGGGTGGGGGTGGCGGAAGCCACAGTATGAGAAATGTTGAAATTTAGAGCACTGATACATATATGCTTGACAAACCGATTGTGGGAGTTTTCCTTCCCGGTCCTTTATCACTCTCTGCCCACTTTCAAATTATTCTCCAGATCTATTGAGGACTACAAACATGCCCAGTACTGCTCACTTAACTTGCAATTTACATGATATCCAGTATAACTGGTCTAATATGCAGATCCATCACACAGCTCTTATTCTAACACAGAGGTCTCCAAACTTTTCAGTACGAGGGCCACATTGTATATTTTATGCATTTTTGTAGGCCAGAAAACCAATCGGTGTATAAATGAATGAATACCGTTTTTTGTGATCAGCATGATACGAGTCAGAGCAAAAGAAAAATGTGAATTACAAAGAAACAACGCTGTGCTTAAATTGAGAAATGAGGTATAATGAGTAAAAATGTCACAAACATTAGTAAATGCTCTCACCAAAAAAGTTTCTACTGGCTGAATAAAATCCTGTGGCCCGCTGGGGTTTGCACCCAGGCCTGTAGTTCGGAGACCCCTGCTCTAACAACATGCTGTGAGATTAATGCAGAAGGCTATTTTGAGCATAATAGTGTGTAATGCAAAAATGGTTGGTTGAATTTTTGTTGTTGTTCAGTCGCTAAGTCGTGTCCAACTCTTTGCGACCCCCTGGACCACAGTACGCCAGGCCTCCCTGTCCTCCACTAGCTTCCGGAGTTTGCCCAACTTCATGTTCATAGCTTTGGTGACACTGTCTAACCATCTCATCCTCTGCCGCCCCCTTCTCCTTTTGCCTTCCATCTTCCCCAGCATGAGGGTCTTTTCTAAAGAGTCCTCTCTTCTCATGAGGGGGCCAAAGTCTTTGAGCTTCAGCTTCAGAATTTGTCCTTCCAGGGAGCAATCAGGCTTGACTTCCTGGAGGACTGACCGATTGGATCTCCTTGCAGTCCAGGGGACTCTCAAGAGTCTACTCCAACATCATAATTCAAAAGCATCTATTCTTCGGCGCTCCGCCTTCCTTATGGTCCAACTCTCACAGCCATACATTGCTACTGGGAAAACCATAGCTTTGACTATGCGAACCTTTGTTGGCAGGGTGATGGCTTTTTATTAAGTTGTCTAGGTTCGCCATAGCTTTCCTCCCAAGAAGTTGGTTGAATTTTTAGTGTTTCTTAATTTAGAGGGTCTGATTTCAATGGCAATCTGAGTTTGTCCTCAAAACTTTTTTACTTAAATTTTGTGTGTTTATGTATCCTAATGCCTAATGCATTGTAATACATGTTGTGTTGTATCAACTGCAAAGCGTAAATTGTAGCAGACTCCCTTTCTGCTTTAGGGGGCTGGGACGGATGAGGGCTGCCTGATCGAAATCTTGGCTTCCCGGACCAACGAGGAAATCCGACGGATTAATGAAACTTACCGCCAGCGTGAGTATTAAGATGTTGTTCTTTGGGGCGTCTTGGCAGTTCGGGAGTTTTCCTTGTGCCTCTGTTTTAATGTCATATGTAGGTCTACTTTCCCATGGATTGTGTCATCTGGAGTGGAGGCTCAGACTTGGTTGCTTCCCATTAAATCTACAGGAGTCCATTCTCTTGGTTCAGTGGCAGAAATTGAGCTTTTTGCTCATTTTTCAGTTTAAGCACAGCATTTTTCTTTGTTTTGAATCGTATCACGCTATTTGTTAGCTGGTGATGATAAACAACATACAAGTCAAGTGGCCAATTATTTAAACATGCTAATGCAATGCTGTAGAGCCATTTTTGTTAACAAGGAGCTACAACAGCAATGGGAGATTAAGGGTCTTAAGTATTATTATTATTATTATTATTATTATTATTATTATTATTATTAGGCATAATTTTGGGATGGATGCATCTGCCAATGCTTTGTTTCGAGTATTTTATCTGCCAAGCTCAGTATACTATTTGGTCTTAAGAGATGTTGTATTTTAGTTACATGTACATCTGTGTTACTAAATCTATGTATGTTTATGCCATTAAAGGTTTATGAATGAATAATTAGGAAAAAAAAGAGCCAAGTGACTTATTCATTCATTTTAAAAACTGATTTTTTTTTTGGCCCATAAAAATGTGTAAAATATGCAGTTTGGCCCTCGTACTGAAATGTTTGGAGACCACCAGTCTAGATTTTTGGAGTAATGGCGTAAATATGAGAAATGCTTTCTCTTGCTCTTTTCACGGTTCCCTACATGGGTGTCTGCTGGCCTCTGCTAGTTTTCAATGATGTCTGTACATGTGTGCATCACAGAGCAGAGAATAGAACTTACAGACTGTACGTTGGAATGAGCACACGGCCTTCTAGACAAAGTTTTTTTTAAGTCTCAGATTTTGGAACAGCTTGGATTTTGGATGTACAGATAAGGAGTAAATCTACTTGTAGTGGCAATCAGTGACCTCATTGCCCCTATTTTTCCTGTCCTGAGACCCACCCCTTCCAATGGCCTCCAACTCTTCTCGAGTTGGATTTCACCCTGTTTTTGAACATTCTCTGTGTTCATGTTAAATGTTTAATTTTTTTTTATTGGTGTGTGTGTGTGTGTGTGTGTGTGTGTGTGTGTGTGTGTGTGTGTTGCCAAGAGGCAGTCGCTGTGTTCAGAAACGGAGGCAATGTACTCATTAGTGGATGAAGGAAATGAGATTTATGAGTCTTGTTAAGATATAATCAGGATGTCTAGGCAAGCAGAATAGAACAGGCAGATACACTACTTCTGCCGTTGATGGCACCAAGACAATGGTGAATGGACTCTGGTGGGCGATGTCCAGTGGTGTCATCTAAATGATTTAAGAACAGGTACTCACTTTTGATTGGCACGTGTCGGGACCCGCCCACCGGAAGTGACGTCATAAGCCGGAAGTGATGTCGTGGCAGGAAGTGACATGAAAAAAGCCCTTTTTGAGGCCTCAGACGATTTTAAACTGACCCAGGAATTGCAACAGTATTCCACAGCACCCCCAGAACATGTTAAGGAGGCCTGGCATCATGTTAAAGTGACCCAACAGTTCCAAAACCCCAGAGCAGCTCATTTTTCAGTGGCAAGGCAAGGCTCTGCTCGCTGCCTGCCTTCCTGGCTCTGAGAACGTGCAGGCAACTCAAACATGCAGGAAATTCAAACGTTGCAGGGGGCAGAGTCAATGAGTGGGCGGGTGAATGGGCGGGGTCAGCCGTAATCGTAGAAACCGGTACTCGCGTACCCCCGCGTACCCCCTGCATGGCATCACTGGTGATGTCCATACTGGCTCCTCAAGAGGCCTAGGTTGATGCTGTCTGAGAATGGGATGCCCATTCAGCTCCTTGTAGAACCGTATTCGGCAGCGACTCATAATGGCCAGTTCTCCCACCTTGTTCTGCTAGTTTTCTGCTTGTAGGGAAATGTTTTCTTCCCCATAGGGAAACATCCAACTGTTCGAGGATTTTCACTAGAAGTAATGTACCATCTCATTCTGCTGCACACGTGAACCTGATCCTTGCAATTTCTCAAGTTACTTGCTGCTTTCTCTGAAAACTGTCTATACTTCTGGGTCTCTTGACAGAGTACGGAACCAATCTCGAAGAAGACATTGTCTCGGACACCTCCTCTGTGTTCCGGAGAGTTCTGGTGTCCTTAGCAACTGTAAGTCATGAAGACTTTGAAAAGACTACTTGCAGAGATCTCCACATACTGTTCCGTCTTCTGTAACAAGTTTTAATATTATTATTTTTTTCAAAATCAATACATGCACTGAATTCCCTTCCCTTAGTCCTGCAGCTGCCGTGGTGCCGTACAGGTCCAACTTTTTAATACACTGATTTTTGAACCACAGATTGGACTCCGCACTGGTGGCCACAGCAGATAAGGACACTGCCGATTCCTGGAGAAGGGGGGAAAAATGGGCCTTTGCAAGCCCCATTCTAAAAGCTTTTCATAGGGATTCAGACTATTAGAACTGCTACTTTGCAGCTCGCTCCCAGAAAAATGACCCCCTCTTTTTGCCCTGGCTTGCTGAACAATGGAATTCAGAAGTGATGAATCATTTTCACATTCTATTCTTCAGTGAGCGAGGCCTAGGAGAGGGGGTTGCTTTCCTTGGGGCAAGCTGCAAAAAGGCACTTCTACTTGACTGCCTGCCTAGCTCATGTTTTGTTTGTTTGCTTTTTGGTATCAGCAGGTAGTCCCAGAATCAAACCCCAGCAGATATTGAAGTCCCACCCTGTATTTTAAAAGCGGGACATTGTAATTTAAGGAGGTGGGTCCCCAGAGCCACACCTGCTGGTAGGGTAGTTGTGAGATCTTCTGTCTTTCGTATGAGAAGCTTCTTTGTACCAAGATAGACCATTAGTCCAGCGGCAGCAGCAAAACATCCTCTTTTTCCGTTTTGCAAATGGTGCTGCCACTACATCCCACAACCATTTGGTAAACCAGCCAAGGCCCCATAAGGAGGCTTATCAGGAGGCAGTGGGCACCAGGTGGCCACTGTGGGCATGAGCCCTCCTTCACACTGCCTCCCATAACTATAGTGCAGCAATCTTCAACCTTTTTCTTCTCACGGCACACTGACCTCTATGGTCTTCGCCTCTTGTGATGTCACTTCCAGGTTCCGGGGAAGTCGTCCAGGTTCCGTGGCTCTGTTTCTAGGGCAACTGTCTGCAGGACCATCAGCTCCTTCAAGGAGAACCTGGGACAGTGTTTCAGTGATTTTCGACCTCTGTGTTCCAAGCCCCTGATGCACACCTGTGGATCTGCTGCAGCACAATGGTGGAAAATGGCTGCTGTAGCAGCAGTGCTAAAGGAAGACTATGCTGGGTTTGGGGTTACCATGAGCATGTGTGCATGGGGATAGTGTACCATGGAGGGGAATATTTCAAGAGCTTTTGCTTGCAGCCTCCCCCAAAGCTGGAGTCACCACTGCGATTCTCACTCATCCCCTAATTTACATGAACTAGGCTGACTAGTTAATCTGTGGAACTCTTTGCCACAGGAGGTGGTGATGGCATCTGGTCTTGATGCCTTTCAGAGGGGATTGGATGGATTTCTGGAGGAAAGGTCCATCGTGGGCTATAGGCCATGATGGATTGTGCAACCTCCTTACAAAGGTGGTGGGCTACTGGTACCGGGTGCAAGGGAGTGGCAACAGGATGCAAGCATCTTGTTGTGTCATGCCTCCCTGGGGCACCTGGTGGGCCGCTGTGAGATACAGGAAGCTGGACTAGATGGGCCTTTGGGCCTCTTCTTATGTTCTTATGACTCAACACCTGCATCTTGTTTCCAGGGCAACCGAGATCAGAGCCATCATGTTGATGATAGTCTTGCCCGTCAGGATGCCCAGGTCTGTAATCCTTCACACCACTTTTTTTTTCTTTGGGGGGGGGGAGAGCGAGAGAGCAAGAGCCTTGTAACACTTTAAAGCACAGGTCCTCAACAGGTCCTCAACCTTTTCCATTCCATGACCCCAATAAATAAACCACTGAAATATGAAACTGGGGACCCAGTGCCAGTCCAGCCTCCCTCTCAGGACCTGATTTGCCCCCGTTGCGGCCCACTCCCTTTCCCTGCCTGCCTCATTTCCAGCGACGGGATCTACAAATGACCTGGGGGAACGCTGGGCGGGACGTAGGCGGGATATCCGGGTGATTGGCAGCCCGTCTGCGGCGATCCGCAGCTGCCCTGGCCTGGGGGGGGCCTCCTGCTTGCTGCGGAGGACGGGTGAGGGTTGTGCCGGGTGCCTGGGCGAGCAGTGGTGGGGCGTGCTAACCGGGGGCAGCCCCCCCAGGCCAGGACAGCTGCAGAACGCTGCGGACAGGCAGCCAATCTCGCGGAAGCCCCGCATAAGTCCCGCCCAGCGTTCCCCCAGGTCGTTTGTAGATCCCGTCGCTGCTCATTGCCTCCTACCTCTTGTGCCTTCACAACAACCTTGTGAGGCTGCAGTCCAAGCAAGGTCGGCCCTCGGACCTGCAGGGCTGTGCAGGATTCGATCAAGACCTCGGTTTTGATCAAGCAGAACCATTATTGGATTGGATCCGAGCCCTCTTTGGCACAGGCTTGGAAAGTTTGCCGAGACCCCCAAAATGAGGCTTCGCGACCCCCTGTGGAGTCCTAACCCACAGGTTGAAGAGCACCGCTTTAAGGGGGAACACATCTCTTTTGGCACACATTTCATGGATGACACTGAACGCTTTGTCCAATGTGTGGCACGTGAAAGATTATGCTGAAATAAGTGCGAGTCTTTTTTAAGGTATTGCAACAACTGTTCCCAAATTGTGGGTTGTGACCTGATTTTTGGTGGGTGGCTAACAAGCTGATGGCTAACAAGGAAAATATATTGTGCCCAGCGGTGTTATGCTGCCGGAACGCTGGGCGGGACATCCGGGTGATCGACAGCCCGCCCGTCGCGTTCCGCAGCGTTCCGCCATTTGCGTAACATACGCAGGCGGCGTAATTGGTTAAGCAAACGGCGTAACACTGCAGAACACGACGGGCGGGCTGTTGATCACCCGGATGTCCAGCCCAGCGTTCCGGCAGCAGAACACCGCTGATTGTGCCCCATGGAGGCTGAAACAGAGCAGTATGTGTGCTTTGACAATCAAGTAGGCAACCCATGGTCCTCTGAAGGGCAGGCCGAGGGGGGCATAACTACTAAAGTGGTCCCGATTCAGTGAACACAGAGCTCAACAAACATTCCAGAAGGTGGTTCTCCCCCCCCCCCACCATAGTAAAAAGGATGAAAACAGAGACTTGAGCTGCTAGTAAAGTGAATGTTTGCAAGTCTCTTAAACCTAGGCGGGGTATGATAGACTCTCATTTTAAACAGTTGGTCCCTGTGCTAAAAAGTTTGGGAACCACGACCAGATCCTTCAAGTTTGCTTCATAACCTGCATTAATCAGATGATGGCTATTAAGTGGCAAATGCTGTCATTAGAGCCGATTGAGCCAAATCAATATGTGGCGGTTAATCATTCTAGAACCGTGGCTCCAAAACGGTGGGTCTGTGGCCCATGCAGTGGGTCACAGCCCGATTTTTGGTGGTTCATGAAACTGATAGGGTACATTAGGCTATGCACATCAAGGCTTAAATAACCTGCTACTTCAGCCGCTTCTCTGGTGGGAGCAAGAAGCTCCCAGCAGCCAGCAAGAAGACAAACGGGTGGCCAGAAAGGACTAAATCCAGAAAGATCCATCTGTATGTGTGTAGTTCTTGGAAGATAGAAAAATTGTAAAAACCTTCAGGTTTCTGAATAAAGTCTGCCTATGTAAACCGCCTTGAGTTATAGTCATTAAAGAAATCTGGTGACCTAAGAAAGGAGGTATATAAATCCTATTATTGTTATTACTTAGTGGGGGGAAAGCCCTGCTGCCCAAACACCATTATAGCCTAATTATAGTCCTAATTAAGGAACTTGGACAATACAATCCTGGTACTGATGGAGCATTACCTACTTTGCATAAAATATTATTTTTGCTTAATTCCATGATCTCGAAGGGTCTTCAGAAATACGGCCTCTTATAATTGTGCTGACGAAAGTGTGCCTTATTTCTTCTTGGAAGATCTTATAAAATTCCAGAGTTAACTCAACTGTATCCATACTGTATTTCTTGTTCCCCAGAATCTCTGATTCCATCTTCCAACTCATGAGTTATAACTGGGGTGTCACCAAGCCAGTTTTATTGCATTTGATTTATTGCATTCCTAGGTTTAATATCTGTTTTATTGCTCCTGCTTGCTTCCCAATGACCTTCGTTCTTTTTTTACTTTATTGCTTCTCAGTGATCTCTATTGTTTGTACATTTTTTCCAATTGCTCTACTGTTTAATACCACGTTTAATTGGTTGTTGCTGGTTTGTTCAAGTTGTTCTGGAAATTTACGGAATGACAGAAGCAGCAGGTTTGCTTGTCCCCCTTTAGCTAACAAAAAAAAATTGCTTTATTGAAGTTGATCTGTACACTTCTGGTTTCTTCAACAGTTTATTGATCTTGCTTTCTGGGTGTTTCATTCTGGGCTCATATGGGCATAATAGATGGGGAAATGCTTCCCGAACTGTGGATCACAACTGGATTGCTGGTGGGTCATGAAACCGACTAGCAGGTGGTCGAGAAGGAAAATGCATTGAGCCCTACAGAAAGCGTAGGCGCAAACTGAGGTCCAAATCCTAACTAACCTTCCAGCACTGACATAGCTGTGCCAATGGGGCATGTGCTGCATCCTGCAGTTGGGGGGGGGGACAGTCATGGAGGCCTCCTCAAGGTAAAGGGACATTTATTCCCTTATCTCAGAGCTGCATTATCCTGGGCTGGAAAGTTGGCTAGGATTGTGCTCTGAGATAAGATGTGTTTACTGATAAGTAGGCAAGTGTGCCCCGGTCCATTTTGAAGAGCAAGCCCAGAGAAACGTAACGCCACCAGAATTGTGGTGGAGGTGTGGTGTGGCAGGAGGTATGGACTGATGGGCAGGATGTGAGAACTGATGGTTGAGCTGCTGGCGCTGCCTGAAGCTAAGCAGGAGAATCTGAGGTTTGGTTTTGGATGGGAGACAGATGCCAGGCTGTGACAAGCCGCAGTACCTGTGGTGGCAGAACGGAGTCGCTGTGGAGCTGATTACTCATCGCAAGTGAGAGTTGCAGTGAGTGTGTGAGGAGGCCAGCCGGCAAAGAAGGGAATGCGACCTTGAGGACCTGTCCAGGCTTGACTTGCGATTGCCGGCTGAGGCTTGAAGGCAGGCAGCCAAAGGAGAGAACCACACTGCGAAGGCGACATCTGGGACTGAGGATTTGGCGGATCACAAGAATACTGTAGATTTGTAAAAACCCCATTGGAAAAAACGGTGGTTTAGACTAGCCTGCCCATTCAAGCAGTCTTGGGCATTTGCTTTGGCATGGGAAAGGCGGGGTATAAATTCTTCAAATAAAAAATTGTCCCAATCCGGTGAACCTGGAGCTCAGCAAATGCTCCAGAGGTTCATCCACCTATCTTAGGAAGGATAAAAACAGAGACTTGAGTGGCTGGTGAAGTGAAACTTGTTTTAAGCTTTGTAAATTTAGGTGGGGCCTGAGATGAGAGGTTGAAACTGGACTGACAGCAG
>JAJKFI010000164.1:397792-449860 GCA_029204185.1 Lerista edwardsae | reverse complement strand
GCTGCTGCTCACCCATTCCTCCCGTGGGGGCGGGGAAGACGGCGAAACGGAGCGGCACGCAACGGGCGGGCTGCCGCTGACCCGTTCCTCCCGCCCAGCGTTCTGGCTGCATGACGCCGCTGCTGTCAGTCCAGTTTCAACCTCTGGCTCAAACGCTTTTCTGCTTCCTGACTCCTCCTCTGCTTCTATCCGGACCCTTCCCAAATTGACGCTGGACTCTCTGCATGTCCCTCTTCAGACCCTGTATGAAGCTGGCGAGAACCGTTGGGGGACCGACGAAGCCCAGTTCATGACCATCCTCTGCATTCGGAGCAGGAATCACCTCCTGCGCGGTAAGACGCCTACCATTGCGGATTATTTTTGTGGAAGGGCGCTGCCTCAAGGCACGGGTCTGGGATGCCTTTAGGGTGAATGCAGCGGAAGAGGACCCCTTTGGTAATATTTCTCTAACCCAGCGTGCGATTAATCTGTGGAACTCCTTGCCACAGGATGTGGTGATTGCATCTGGCTCAAATGCCTTAAAAAGAGGTTTGGATAGATCTATAGAAGAAAAGTCCATCCAGGCGCGTATCTTACCTGTAGCACCCCATGGCACAAGCCATGGAGCGCGGGGCAGTGGTGGGGCGTCATTGCACGTGGTCCGGGAGAGACCGTGCGGTTTCTGGCCCGCCCACGCCTCCCTTACGCTCCGAAATAGAGCGTTTTCGGGGCAAGGGAGGCGTGTCTGTGGCGCGCGGGAGTGGGGCAACTTGGGGGGGGGCGCGTGTTCAGCGCCTGCCATGGGGCGCGCTCCCGGCCCGGACCGCCACTGAGTCCATCACCGATTACAAGCCACGATGGGATAAAGGCAACCTCCTGGTTTTAGAAGTCGGCTGCCTCAGAATGCCAGACGCAGAGGGGTGGCAACAGGCCTCCTGTTGTCTTGTGTGCTCCCTGAGGCATCTGGTGGGCCATTGAGATATCGGAAGCTGGTCTAGGTGGGGCCCCTCTCCTGATCCAGTGGGGCTCTTCTTGTTATCCTTTGTTCTACCTGATTAGGTATCTGGATTTCCTCTTATTGTGTTTTTGTCTTTTAAATGCAACCTTACTGCCAACTGCTTAGCTTGTTGTTACTAAAGGGTGTTCTCCCACGTTAAAGCAAGGTGTAAATATTTTGCTATGTAACCCTAAAATTCTACCCCTGGATATGTCTTCACTACCTTGACATGTACAAAACTGCCCTTTCCCGAGGACAAATTTGGTAACCTAAAATCCAAGGCTGTGGCTAGATTCCAGAGGTCCCGACAGACTTTCTTCCTGTCTTCAGTTCCAACGATTTCTTCTTTCCATGGAAGGCTACACAGGAGAGAGGGTCTGCCGAAATGCAAAACCCACACGAAGTTTGTATTCTGACATAAGGAATAGCCAGTGGTGTCATTCAAATGATTTAGGAACAGGAACTCACTTTTGATTGGCACTTGTCGGGAACCCGTTAGGATCCGGAACGCCCAGTCTGGTCCGTTCCCCCTGAATGACATCACTGGGAATAGCCCTTTGAGTCTCTCGGAGAGTCTCTGTTTTCCTAGGGGGACATTTGTTCATGCTGTTCTTCGTTCCATCTCTTCTTATGATGAAAGTAGGAATTCAAGACAAGCTGAGGCTTGAGCCTGTCTGGTGCTTGTCCTTCCCTTTGCAGCAGCTGGATCTCCTCCTCCTCCTCCTCCTGAGTAAATAAAGATGGCAATGATGCACCCTTTCTCCTCCCACACATTGCTTGGGTATTTTCTCTAGGTAGTCCATAGTGTGTTTTTAGGTTTCCCCACTCAGGTCTGTCCTTGGCGCCGAGGTTTCGAAAGCCTTTATCCTCTCGTCGTGAATTGGATGGGAATCTTATTTCAAGCATTTTTTTTACCTTGCTCTTCAGGCAGCCAGGTTCTACAGATCAGTTTACATAACATGGCTGGTATGGCTTGGGCTGCAGTCCTGTAATGTCTTTCCTGGGAGTAAGCTCCATTATACACAGTGGGACTTACTTCTGAGTAGACATGCATATGGTAATAATCATTCCCCTCCTCCAATACGAAGAGAATTCAAGTGCTGTTGGCTCCCCTCTCTTTCCCCCTTCAAAAACCCCTTTTCCTGCTGTCTATAATAGTTGCCATACATTGGTCATATCATTTGACAACCTCTGGTACCTTAACTTGTTTTGGTACATCATTACCTTGACTTCTATCCAGTTGACTTTAACTGTTTTGCTCTTTCCTCTGTTTCAATGATAACCGCATTTCAAATTTTGTTCCCCTGCTTTCATAATAACATAAGAAGAGCCCCACTGGATCAGGCCAAAGGCCGATCTAGTCCAGCTTCCGTTATCTCACAGTAGCCCATCAGATGCCTCTGGGAGTGCACAAGGCAACAAGAGACCCAAGTCCTGTTGCGACCCCCTAGCACAGTGATGGCGAACCTATGACATGGGTGTCGAAGGTGACACACCACAACGTTTGGGGTGACACACCACTGTTCACCAACACCTGACAAAAATTGAGTTTATTTTACTTATTTTTCAGTTTTTGCAATTTGATGTTTCTTTATAGAATACATAGCACCACACATGATTGGACTGTTTTTTTGTTTAAATAAACCAACATAAAGAAGTGCTTCTCTTTTGTTTGGGAGGGGGATTGACCCACCAGCAGAGTCAAATTAAGCATTTTCCAAAGTTTTGACCAAGCCCAAAAGGTTTGCCATCACTGTCCTAGCACCTGGCATTCTGAGGTAGCCTACTTCTAGAACCTATACCCACCATGGTTGGTAACCTGAGATGGACTTCTAGAAATCAGTCCAATCCCCTTTTAAAATTTATCCAGGCCAGATGCCATCACCACCTCTTGTGGCAAGGAGTTTCACAGACTAATTACATGCTGGGTAAAAAAGTATATATTTTTTCTCTGTTCTAACTCTTGACACTCAATTTTAGTGAACACTCCCTGGTTCTGGTGTTGTGAGAGAGGGAAAAGAACTTCCTCACATCCACTCTATCCATCCCTTGCATAATTTTGTACATCTCAATCACGTGTCCTTTCCTCTTCTGTCCGATTTCATCCAACTTTCCAAAACGTTCTTGCGTTTTCATTCTGCTAATTTTAGGTTTTGCACGCATTCACATGTGTTACATCATTATTTACATTTTCTGCCAGCCGGCATAAATTTGCAAGCTAAACAAGGGTGACAGTCATCCATTTTTGACTTTGATCCATGTTGTGGTCTGTAACCAGATGAAAGTGCAAGATGTTGAAAGCTATTCAAGTTTTATTTACTGGTGAAAATATTTCTTCTACCTTTCAGTTTTTGATGAATACAGGAACATTGCTAACAAGGACATCACAGAAAGCATTAAATCGGAGATGGCGGGAGACCTTGAAGATGCCTTGTTGGCCATTGGTGAGTGCTCTACACAACTCTCGAAAGAAAATAAGGGTGAGAGAGAGAGAGAGAGAGAGAGAGAGAGAGAGAGAGCTTCTCTGATTGATCTTTAATGGAACTGTGGAGAGCACTAAGCAAAGCACTTTTGGCACTTGCTGTGATCATGTTGTCTCTGTTTTGTTCACCCAATAATGAATTGGACTAGAGCTCTTGCTTTCCTCCTTCTCTCTTCACAGTGAAATGCATGAGAAATAGGTCTGCTTATTTTGCTGAGAGGCTCTACTACTCCATGAAGGTAAAAACAAAATTGCTCATAATAGCTGGCTCTCCCCCCCCCCCCCCCCGATTTTGGAAATTGCAAAAATTGAATTAGTGTTGGGGTCTTTTTGTGTATGGATCAAACTATATCACATGAGTTCTGTTCTTGAAATCGTCAGATCCTACACAGTGTAGCTTTTTAGAACTGTATTATGCAAATCAAATATACATCAGTTTACACCAGAATTTGGGAGACTTGGGAGAAGGGGTTCATCACAACACTAGACTATGCGTTGCACACTATGGGGCTTGCAAAACAAAACTGGGACATAGTAGTTACGAAGTTAGGAGGTCAGTAGTAGTGGGAGGGGGACAAAGTGAGGAGGATTGGCCCCACTCTCACCAACTCTTGTCCAATACCCTTTGTGGCTTTCAGTCCTGACATTCACAAGGGCTAGAAACTTGCTGTTCCTTTTTAAGAAGGCAAGTCCTCAGGACTCTGTGGGAGCCACCAAATAGCTGTGGCTACTATTCTGTCCACACTTACCTGGGAGTAAGCCCCACTGACTATAATGAGACTTATTTGAGTAGATATGCATGGGTTTGGACCCTCCATAAGTACTCACAGTGACTGTCCCCAAATGTAGGATTATCTATGGGTTTCAGTATCTGTGGGTGTTCCAGGACAAATCATGGATACTGAGGGCTAACTGTATTTGGGGGGAAAAAAACACACCAATCCCCCTTCCACCGTAGCTGCGCTGCAAACCTATATTGACATTTCAAAGTGTTCCTTTGCATTGGAACGCTCTGCATTTAGTGACCTTGCATTTGTGCCCTCATTTTTGCTGCAGTTCTTATACTGGTTTTACATCACTTCCTCCAAGCTCTCTGGGGATTGTATATTGGCAACAAGGAACTGACGGTTGCTAGAAAGCCCCCCTGAATCTCTCAGGGTTTCCTGAGAAGAGGGAATAACTTAAATAGATCAGAGTACAGATAACGCCCTAGTTCCTCTCTCCCCCTTCCCTTTCCCAGGGCTTAGGGACCAATGATGACACGCTCATTCGAGTGATGGTGTCCCGCTGCGAGATCGACATGATAGACATTAAGGCTGAATTCAAGAGGATGTATGGAAAATCGCTCTACTCCTTTATTAAGGTAAGCTTCTTGGAGGGAGTCTGCTGGTGTGCCGTTTTGGGGCTTGGACTCCCTCTTATCAAGTGCCAGAGGCGGATCTACAGGGAGGGCAAAGCTCTAAGTCTTGCAAGGAGCCTTACCCTGTCATGTAAATCCCTCCTCTCCCTTGCTGCTGTAGCCAGAAAGCAACGCCAAGATGTTGCTGTTCCCTCTGAGGATTGGCTAAAACGGTGCAGGAGAGGAGCGATGTCCACTGCAAGGTTAGGCTTCTTGCAAGACTTAGAGCTCTGCCCTCCCTTAGATCTGCCTCTGTCAAGTGCAGCCGGGCGATTAAATTGGCCTTATGCAGACTCCTGCAGGGCGTTTTCTGCACAATCCTTGAAAGAAATGCCGATTAGACACAGAGGGAGTGTGTGTGTGCGCGCACCTAACACCTGGTGCAGGTTGGCATCCCCTCCATGGCTTGGCTCCATCCCCTCCAGACTGCCTGGCTCTCATGTAAGCCCCGGCATGATCTTGGGTGGTCCAGAGGCCCAACCACTGCAAGCAGACAAACGGGGCATTTCGCCTGTGCATTCCCCCCACTGTGCAGCAGTGCTCCAGAAGACCTGGTTAAGGCCCCATTCACTTGCCATCCTCCGCAAGTGTCTGCAGCCTTGGCACACATGGGAGTGGGTTGATCTGTGGCGATGGCCACTCCTCCTTCAGTGCTGGGCCCCGAAGAGGACTGACGATTGCTGAATGGAGGCTTGGGGCTGTGTGTGGTGATGTCATCTGTCAGCACCAACAACCGGAACGCTCAGTTGAGTGGCAGCTCCCCGTCCCCGTGCAGAGCCCTGCCATGCCTCCCTGCACCCGGAATAGAATAGCTCCATATCGGAGCGAATCAAGTGCAGGGGAGGGCGGGAGGGCCAAAATGCGTGCGGCATCTGCCGCGCAATGGCGCCCCGTCGCAGCCCATCCTAGGAACAAGCGGTATGGCGTTCCGGACCGTCCTGCCCAGATGACATCGCTGGTGTGGTGTCACCCCCACTGAGGCTCACACACACCCTCTGCAGTGTGCACCAGCCACACCCCCATAGTGACACCACTGGCTTAGACGGGAGTACTCTTGCACAACTCAGGTTTGTGGTGGTGGGAAATCGCCTATGCTGCAGCCTGCATGAAGAATTCAGAAGACTAACATCTGCTTGCTTCTCTCTTCTAGGGAGACACCTCGGGAGACTACCGCAAGGTTCTCCTCCACCTGTGTGGGGGAGACGACTAAATTCCTCCTCAAGTCCTCCATCCAGGCAACACTATGGTCCTTCCTGGCGTAGATGCTCAAGTAGCCTCAGCCCCCCCCCCCCCCGGGTGGGGGTTATATTTTTTTTGGAAAGACACTTTGATATTAGCTCGGGTGTTGCATCCTGTTAGTGTAGATTTAGCCTCTGCTGCATCTATTCAGGGGTTTTTGAAATGATTTTTGCCCTCTATAATATGTAGGATGCTCTACATAATGATTTTTTGGGCTCTATAATATGTAGGATGCTGGTTTTTTTGAATGCAGATCTATCTGTGGGGTTCCACTTCCCAAAGACTTGACACTGTCCTGTAGTGCCTATGGATGGTCACCCAGTAAGTCAGGGCAACCACCTGAGGTTTATGGTGTCCTTAAAATTAAGCTTTTGTGTGCTTTTATATAAATGTGTTGTGTAGTAGCAACCTTTAATAAGCATAGCGGAGTCTTATGCGGCCAGTGCTCTTGATAGACACACCTTTGTTCTTGCTGCAAACGGCCTTGAATTGCCTCATGAGGAAAACTAGCAATAAATGTTTTACCTTCTGCCTTCACAATAGGTTCTTTCCTCCCCACCGTTCCTCTAGCAAGACATTATGTGCAAACCATGGTCTTCTCTGAAAAAGACTAGAGCACAAAATCCTAGCCTGCATGTATGCAGGCCCCCTCTCTCCATCCTTCATGGTGTAGGTGTGTGTAACAGAACACAATGTGCAAACTAGGCAAATGAATATAACTTTGAGTGATAGTCAGAATGTATGCAACACTTTAGGATTTAAATGCCTCTTCCCCTCGGTACTGACCAAGATATCACTGACGGCTTCAGTTGTTTAAGAACTCACTTGCAAACTGACAATGTGCCTTTGCTGTACTAGGTCAGTGTTAACCAAGCTGTTCAAGCCTCTTAGCCAAGCTAGGTGCAGTACAAGACGTCTTTTTAATGTTGGCACAGGGACGTGGAAGAGCAATTGCCTTGGTCTAGACTGCACCTAGAGTCTATTAGCCAGCTGGCAGGGAAAAGGGACAGAAATTGTTCCAGGGCTGTTAGGCTGAAGTAGTTCTGCTCCAGTCCTAAGTGTGAGACTGAGTCATCTCTCCCCTGTCTGTGCATGGTCCTTGCCTGTAAAGAGATGTGTTGCCTGGGAGTTGGTATGAAACAAAGCAGAGTCTTAACATTAAATCCAGCTCACCTTCCAAAGGGACTGGATGATAAAGGCCTTCTGATCATTTGAGGTGCAAATGCACAATCGCCAAATTCCTGTGATTCCTGGCTGCTTGCTTTCCAGTTCAATAAACCAAAAGGTACCTTTGCCACTGTCAGTTTTGTTCTTCAATTGTCCCCCAGCTACAGCGCCAACAAGGGCAACTGAGGCCTCCACCTCTGCTGCAAGGAACAAGCATAGGGGCAAGATGAAATGGCGGCAGATGCTGGCCCTGCATGTGAGGACAACAGTATTTTGTCTAATCAAACCCTTGGACTACTTTGTCCCAGAGACCACTTGCTTGTCCCAAGAAACCCAGGGGTTCTCCTGCATACATCAGGGATAAAAAAAAACTTGAACTTACAACGTGACAAGTAGGTTTATTTACCAGGATTTGCTCCATGGCCACCACAGCAGATCCTAAGTCCCGGTAACATTTATTAGACTCCACAGTGGTGTCTGGCAGACCTGACTAAGGCAACGTGGACGCCTGAAAGCACAGTCCAGCCCTTCTTGTGGGTCTAAGGCAGGCACTTGCAGGGCTTCCTTTGCTCAGACACCTTATCAGGGAACCCACTTCAGCCAAAGAGCAGCTGCTCAACCCACTTGGGTTCCTGAAGTGCAAGGAGAATTTAGGAGCAGCATAACACCCACCCCTTCTTTGCAACCAGGCTCTCCTCCATCCCCAAGGCTGCAGCCTTCAGAGCCTGCTGTCTAGCTCAGCCAGAAGGAAGCAAGTTCAGGCTGGAAAGCAGATTCTTTCAAAATAGATACAGAGGAAGGCAGAGGCCCAAAGCTAGTCCATGTCCTCCTCCAGACCCGGCAGGACGCTCTCGCTTCTCCCCTGCGATTCTGGCACGTAGGGATCGTACGTCCATTTGGGGAAGACCCGCTTGTAGAGAGTCATCAGCACTGTGTCCTGGGACTTCAACTGCCCGTCAAACTGGCATTTCATGCGGCCGTGGGTGCCTGCGGAGAGGGTGGGAGGGAGCAATTTAAACACCGCTGGTTCTGGTTCTCTCTCTCTCACACACACACACACACACACAGAGCCTTCCCCTTTTCCAGCTGACCCACCTGGCCAGCAATTTTCAACCACTGTACCCTGAAAGGGCTGCAGGTGTCCTGCAGGAAGTTGAAGTCCAGTGGCTGAAAATTGCTGAAAAACTCCTCCAGGTTGTACAGAGCTGTTTCTAGGCCAACTGTCTGTCGTGATGAACTGCCTGCCCTTGTATGCTGGGAGAGGAAGGAAGCCTCCCCCAAAACTGAAGGCACCAGAAACCAAGCTGTAGCACCCAGACTTGGCTCCTGGAAGCCAGGAAGTGACATCACAAAAGGAGAAGGTCCTAGTGGTCAGTGTGCCACGAGAAGGAAAACATTGACAAACGTGGCGCTTACCCAGCGGCTCCTTGATGTGGCCCCGCCGGCCCCATTTGGTCCGAAGCTCCACTGGCTTGAACCACAGCACGTCCTCTGTGAACGGGAGGAGAGAATAAGCGTGTATCTGGGTCCCCTCTCCTCGTACACACAGTGAGCAGCCCCACAACTCTCACGGAGATTAATAAAGCTTGTCCCAACTAGCCTCCCACTGGCTTCAAAAGGGGCTCGTAATCGGGATCCGTGGACGTTCCGTGTGGTCGACTGGCTGCAGAGGCGGCTCTTTGGGGCCTGGCAGCTGCAAGGGGAAACAGCGGCTCGCTTTCGTTAAAACGGTTTCTGGGGCAAGACCAGCAGCGTCATGCAGCCGGAATGCTGGGCGGGAGGAACGGAAGATGGCGAAATGGACCGGAACGCAACGGGCGGGCTGCCGCTCACCCGTTCCTCTTGCCCAGCGTTCCGGCTGCATGACACCGCTGGGCAAGACCCATCTTCCAGCACTGTTGCCGCTTTTGGACTGTCCCCTCCAGGGATAGTCCAAAGACCAGTCATTCACAAGCCAAATTCCATTTTTGTGCCACGATTGGGCTACTGCTGGCCTCAGCTTTCAAGCCCATCCAAAAGGCAACTATTATAATTAGGGGTGGGTTTTGTGTGTGTTGAAAACCACTTTTTGGCAGTTAAAATATCTGAACAAAAACAAAACGCCACAGTTCAGGTATTCAGGGCAGGGGCTGGAACAGACCCAGTGATGTCATTCAGGGGGAACGGACCAGAACGGGCGTTCCGGATCCTAACGGGCTCCGTGGCTGGTTCCGGGTTCCCGACAAGCGCCAATCAAAAGTGAGTTCCTGTTCCTAAATCATTTGAATGAACAGACCCCCAGCGGATACCGGGGCATGCCTGCATTCTGATGCTCGAACTGTGAGATGCCCTCCAGCTTTTCCCCAGCCGCCGCCAGAGACGGCTTCCTTAGAGGCTCCTGCCCCGGGCGCCATACCTCTGCTGAAGAACATGTACCGCACGACGGCCATCTTGCTGAGGATCTTGAAGGGGTGGCCGCTCAGCACCAGCCGCTTGATGACCAGCCAGTCGGGGTCGACACTGAGCAGGGAGCCCGTGGCCAGGAGGCTGGCGGCTCCTGCAGAGATAAAAATCAGCTGTTGGGGGGGAGAACAGAGCTGCGCTTGCTACTCCAGGATCGCTACACCTGGCTACCGGAGATTGAAACCCTTTTCCCACCCATGCCAAAAGTCCAGTCCAAATCTAAACCAAGCTCCATTCTAAACAGGTTCTGCCCCCTCATGGCTATCGCGCTAGCACTGAAGAGGTCCTGCTGGCCACCATAGCAGACCTTATGTCATCCTGGGAGTGTAGCTATGGGGGGGCGTGCATGGGGTAAGTACTGCAGGCACCACAATGGGCCATGTAAGCGCCCCCCCCCGGAGCTGGGGACGGATAGACGTGCGATTCGTTTGGGTGTTTTGCTCTATTTTGTGGGGCTTCTGAGCCCTGCACAGCCACGGGGCCTGGCTGCAACCTTATGCTGTCACTCCCTTGGAGGGGGGGGAAAGGCAGGGCTCTGGTGAGCGAGAGATGGGCGACGAAAATGGTGACGGGGCTGGGGCACCTCCCTTATGAAGAAAGACAGCAGCGTTTGCGGCTCTTCAGTCTGGAAAAAAGGCGCCTGACTGAGACATATAAAATTATGCACGGGAGGGACAGAGTCGATAAAGGGATGTTCTTTTCCCTCTCTCACAATACCAGAACCAGGGGGCATCCACTGAAATGGAGTGGTGGGGGAGTTAAAACAGACAAAAGGAAATGCTTTTTTACCCAGTGGGTAATTAATCTGTGCAACTCCTTGCCACAGGAAGTGGTGATGGCATCTGGCCTAGTGCCTTTAAAAGAGGATTGGACGGATTTCTGGAGGAAAAGTCCGTCGTGGGCTATAGGCCATGTTGGGTTTGCCAACCTCCTTACGTTAATAGTAGGCTACTTCTGAAGGCCAGGTGCAAGGGAGTGGCAACAGGACGCAGGCATCTTGTTGTCTACTGAGCTCCCTGAGGCACCTGGTGGGCCGCTGTGAGATACAGGAAGCTGGACTGGATGGGCCTTTGGCCTGATCCAGCATAGGGGCTCTTCTTATGTTCTTATGGGGGTCGGTCAGGAAGAAGAGCCTAAAATTGTGGGCTCCTGCACTGGCTGACCTGATGGGAGGGGAGGTGCAAGCAGGAACAGGGGCCTCCGTTCGCCTGCAGCAGCCACCTGCCCTGGTCTTGGCTGGCGTTTCGACTGTCGGGGGAGCGGGTTCCTGCATACCCCCACACGGGTACCAAGAATATGCCAGCAGGGTGAGGGAAGGCCAAGGCCAGGCCACCTTGTTCCCTCAAATAAAATAATAATAATAATACTTGGATTTATATACCGCCTTTCTTAGGTCACCAGATTTCTCTAATGACTACAACTCAAGGCGGTTTACATGGGCAGACTTTATTCAGAAACCCGAAAGTTTTTACAATTTATGCAGAAATGTTCTATCTTTCAAGAACTGCGCACATACAGACGGATCTTTCTGGATTTAGTCCTTCTTTCTGGCCACCCGTTTTGTCTTCTTGCTGGCTGATAAGAGGCTTCCCTGCTCCCACCAGAGAAGCGGCTGAACTTCGGCACAACTCCCCCTCACACAAGGCAGCCGAAGCTCAGCTGTTAAATCAGCCGCAATTAACAAGGTCTGCCGCTCACAGAGACTTCCGGCTGTCCCGAACAAGACCCCTTTGCCACCCTCCAGCTGGGCCCGACTCACCGTTGCTCGCCTGCTGAAACAGCAACACCGACGCTGGCGGGAACATGATGGGGGCATAGATGGTGGCCACCATGGCGGTGTCGGCACGAAGGAACCGTTCCAGCTTGTGCTTGTCCCCTAAGGGAGGGGAAAAGGGAAGCCCGTTTTCAAGACCAGCTTAGAGTAACCCCAAGAGGCTTGGGAAGCAGGGTACCCAGAGTTCTCTTTTACAGGGCTGGAGCCTTCTTGGAGATCTGCAAGGCCATGGGGGTCCTCTGAGGACCACAACCCTGTGGAGGAAGGAAGCCACTGCTGCCTTCCGCCATGGGGTCCGAAGGTCCTCCCCTGAGGCCACGATCCCAAAGAGCCAGACCTCACCTGCCCCCTGTTCTTGGCAGCAGGCAGAAGATTCCAGATCCAACCCTTAGCATGACCTTTAGGCAGAGCTGGGAACGGCCCGTCTCTGTCTGAAGCCCTGGAGAGCCACTGCAAGTCTGTAGGTAGACAATGTTAAGGGCACAATCCCTAACCTGGAGTTAGGACAGCACAACCAGGCAGGCCCCAGGGACACCGTGAAGCATGCTCGGACCACTCTCAGAGTCAGAGAGGCCAGCACACAGACGTGCGCCATCCTCCCTGACTCCGAGAGTGGTCCAAACGCCACTCCCTTGTATCTGGCATGCTGAGGTAAAATTCTGAGGTAAATATGAGGCAAATAAAGCATAGTTTGGCAAGCACAAGGGACATTGTAAAGTATGTTTGGACCACTCTCGGAGTCAGAGAAGCCGGCACACAGACATGCAGCATCCTCCCTGACTCAGAGAGTGGTCCAAACACCACCATCCCCTTGTATCTGGCATTCTGAGGTATATTTCTGAGGTAAATATGAGGTAAATAAAAGCAAAGTCACCTGATGCTTCCGGACACAGAAAGATTAAAAATGCTCTTCGCGTCTCCTGAACCGAAACAGATTAAACAGCTTGCTGCTTTTCTGCATAGCATTGTGAAGTCTAATAATTGCAGAGGATCCACAGCATAGAATCGCAACCTCAATGGATTTCCACGGATTATGTATATTAGGGTTTGGGAAAGAGGGTTTTCTTTTTTCTTTTTTAATCTTTCTCTTTCTTTGTACTTTATATATGCCAATAAAGGTATATTGAATTTAATAAAACAAAGTTTGGCCGGCACAAGGGACACTGTAAAGCGTGTTTGGACCACTCTCAGAGTCAGAGAGGATGTCAGAGAGGCCAGCACACAGACGTGTGCCATCCCCCCTGACTCCGAGAGTGGTCCAAACGTGCTTTACGGTGTCCCTTGTGCCGGCCAAATTTGTGCTGGGCCTAACTCCAGGTTAGGATTGTGCTCTAAATTAGATGGGCCAACAGTCTGGCTCCACAGAAAGCAGCTTTGTCAGATCGTGCATGCTCAGAGGTAGGCAGCTCAAGTCCTGGACCCCTAGGCCAGAGACGGAACCTGCATCCCTACAGGCTACAAGTCACAGGCGTTTTCATCAAGGTTCCTCCAGAGAGTGTTGCACAGGGATTTTCAACTGGTGGGCCATGAAAAGTCCACAGGTGTGTCACGGGAGTTGGGAACACCGTGACTGAAAAACTCTTCCGGGTTCTGCAGCTGTTTCTAGGGCAACTGCCTGGGGTAACCAATAGTCTGTCCCTTGTCCTCCGCTGGCAGAGCCAATTCATTGCTAAGGACAGTTGCCCTAGAAACAGCCACAGAACCCGGAAGAGTCTCCTGGAAGCTGGAAGTGACATCACAAGACGTGAAGGCCATAGAGAAGACCATAGAGGTTAGCGTAGAGAGGAACACTGAAATGGCTGGTCTAGGCCTTGGCAGTGGGACGCACCCCCACCTGAGCTGTGCTGAGAGTAGATTGGGGAGGCCCGGAAGCGTCGGAAACCGCAGTGCACGATCACCTGCTCCTTGGACCGGACCGGCTCGCTGTTGCCTGGGTGGCGTCTCACCAGGAGGTTGAGCACAGACATCTGCGAACCGGAAAGGGAAACGTCAGGGAGGCTGAGCGCAGGCAGATCATCGCAGGCTGGAAGCTGGGCAGGCAGGAGAAGCCTCAGATCACGCCGAGGTCGTCAGCAGACATCGGACAGGTTCAGACACGGGGGTGAAAGTCATCACGGGCTTCCCTGGCCTCCCTGGGAGGAGGGCAGGCAGCAGGACCCAGCGGGGCCAGACTGCTCCCCCGCCCGACCGCCCAAGGCACCGCAGCCTCCCTCCTGGCTGCTCAGACTCACCTTCTGCTCGTACGGAAGCAGCGTGAACAGCGCCAGCGGCTCCCGCTGCCGGAAGCTCTCCGCGACGGAGGCGGGGACGTTGCAAAGGTGGAGAGTCACGTACCAGCCGACCTGCGGAAAGGGCAGGGCAGGGGGTCAGGGTGGGATCCTGGGACTGCCCAGCGCAACGCCGACCTCTCCATCTCCTTTAACCAAGTGCAGGGGGATTGCAGGGTGTGTGTGCGTGCGTGCGTGCAGCGGCGTCATGCAGCCGGAACACTGGGCGGGAGGAACAGGTGAGCGGCAGCCCGCGGGGGCGGGAAAGATGGCGAAACAGAGTGGTACGCAACGGGCGGGCTGCCGCTCACCCGTTCCTCCCGCCCAGCGTTCCGGCTGCATGACGCCGCTGTGTGTGTGTGTCTCTCTCTCTCACTCAGAGTGACCAGGACGGTCCAGAAGACGGCAGGCACTGGAGGGAACGCTCGGCCCCATTTCCTCTCTTTCCTCCCACCACTGGCAATGCGCTTCCTGAAGTGGCTTGCAAAAGGTCAGGCCGTCTCTAGGCTGCTGCAGGCACTTGGGGAGATGCAGCTGGGCACTGCCCCTCCCACAACACCCCACTGGGCACCGGCACTGCAGTCAAAGCCGAGGGTCACCGGCACCCATCAGGCCGGCGGTTTGACCACTGCCTTCCAGCCCCCTCCTATTCCGTGTTCCTCCGCATGGCAAGATGCCGACTGTGACACCTCCTGCCCCACCCCGGGGGTGTCCAGCAGCGCAACGCGGCCCAAGAGAGCCCGGAGGAAAGCCCTACCGCCGCGCCGTCGCTCTCCTCCCTCTCCAGCTGCTGGAAGACGTGCTTCCTCGTCCTGGAGAAGTCTTGGAACTGGAAGATCCGGGCGTAGTCCCTGGGCAGGTTCTCCTTGGGGTCCCACGGGGACGTCCGGAAGCTTTTCAGGCCCCGGTACTTCTGGAAGCTGGAGGCCAGAGGGAGTCAGCTCCGCAGCCTGCGGCGCAGAAGCAGTGGCCCAGCGGAGGAGCCGCCACCCCGTGCCAGCCACGGCACCCAAGCCGGGCCTTGCTCCGGCAACCCATCCTCTTCCCGGCTGCTTCTCTGCCATCACCAGCCCACCCTCCAGGCAGGGGTGGGAGAGAACCTCTTACCGGATCCTGGCCGGCACATCCCGCGGCGTGTCCACCTCGTCCGGGAACATCTCCTCCTGCCGCTCCTGCCTGTACTTCTCCAGCGCAGCCTCGCTGTCCTCCATCTTCTCGTCGTCTTGCTCGGACTCCGGCAGCGTCATAGTCTCGCACTCTTCTTCCTCGGAAGCCGACGCTCCTTCGTCCTCACTGCTGCTGCCATCCTAGCACACCCCCAAAAAAGAGACCCCACCCCCTTTGAGTCTCCAAGGTCCCCCCCCCCCAAAGCCAGGGGTCCACATTTCCCATGACAGCTGCACCAGGTTTGTATATAAGCTACTTGGAACTGGTGTAAAGACAGGGGGGGAAATCTCTTAAATAAGATGCCAGTACAAATTCTACTGGGAACAGGGGCAAGACAAAAGGGAGGTCACGTGGGGAGTCCTAGCCAAGAAGACACCGGAGTCGGAGCTCCGATAACCTTATCACTCTTTCTTGTTTTCAGTGGCGTTATTCACCCGGTACGCTGGGCGGGACTTACCTTTGAGCGGCGGAGCGGACGGAAATGCGGTGGAACGCAGAGTGACGCAATGGGCGGACTGCCACTCAAAGGTAAGTCCCGCCCAGCGTACCGGGTGAATAACACCACTGCTCGTTTTTCAAGCCTTGCACGGTTTTATTTTTTTCTTCTGCCACACTATCAGGCTATTGGAATAGAATGTCTCCCGAATTTCTGGACATCTGTTGTCGTCAGCCTTGTTCTGTTTACAAGAACTAAACGGGAGTCTCCCACGAGCTTCCACTTTCCCCTGTCATTTGGAGAAGGTCAGAAAAATCGAGCATCACCCACTGATCCCTTCCTGCTTGTTCTGCAATCTGTGTACATTAAGGAGAAGAGAGGGGATCCTTGGGCAAAGGGGTTGGATAATTGGCCACACAGATACTGGTTGTGGATCACTGAGCGTTGAGCCCCCAGACCCACACTGGCCAGCCCAAGCTTTTCCGATTCATCCTACGACACCTACAATGAAGATGTTCTACAGAGCCCCATTCTTGCCTCTAGTTCAAGCATACGATTCCTATTTCTTGCCATGCACAACTTCAGGCTGCAACCCTGTCCACACATTCATGAGAGTGAGCACCAGTGAACATACTTCAGAGTAAATGCACCTAGGTTTGCAAGATGCAACCCTTCTTGAACAGTGACAGCAGACTTCGTGGAGCCTGCACCGTCCCTCGCCAACAAAAGCTACCAATCCTGTTACCTGCGAGACAGCTTCTTCCATCAAATGGTCCTCGTCTTCCTCTTCCTCCTCTTCCTCGCCGCTGCTCTCTCCACCTTCATCCACGATCCAGGCAGCTTGGTAGGCCGATGTACCTTTTGGGACTCTCCTCGATACTTTCTTGCTCTGCTTGAGACACTCTGTGGGCACACACATATTGGGGGGGGGGGAGAGTTAATCAGTGCCAAACGCACAACCAGTCCTTCCCCAAAACACACTGGCCCGGCCGGTACAAGCCTGCAGCTAACCCCGGACTACAGCAGGAGAGGGCAAAGCTCTACAAAAATTCTAGAACAGGCCAGCAGGGCCACCTGCTCACACCCCAAAGTGGTTGAAAACGGCTGAACAACTCCTCTGGGTTCTGTTCCTAGGGCAAGTCTCTTTAGTAATGGTTTGCTTGCAATTTGTTACAACGGACGGTTGCCCTAGAAGCAGAGCCGCAGAACCAGGAAGAGTCTCCCGGAAGCCGCATCACAAGAGGGGGAGACCACAGAGGTCAGTGTGCCGTGAGAAGGACGCTGAAAATCGCAGCTCTGAAGAAAGCCAAAATTCTGCAACTTGAGATGAGCCGATTACAAACAGCCTGACTCAGCATAACCTATTCTTGCCTGGGTGGTGATAGGGAAGGAGACAAACCTACTCAGGCCATGGAAACCCCACCTGGATTCAGGGGCGGACCTAGTCAAAATGGCGCCCAGGACACCCAATAGAAGTGCGCCCCCATGGGAGCCCAGGTCTACCCACCAGAAGCAGCCCCGGGTAGACCTGGGCTCCCTTCGAGGGAGCCCAGGTCTACCCATTAGAAACGGCCGCGGGTAGACCTAGGCTCCCTTTGAGGGAGCCCAGGTCTACTCGTGGCTGGTCCCAATGGGTAGACCTGGGCTCTGGAGCCCAGGTCTACCCGCACAATGTTGCAGGGGCCACTGGCGCCCCCCTAGACGGCCCCAAGATGGCGCCATGGGCTCTTGCCCCCCCTGCCCCCCTAGATCCGCCACTGCCTGGATTATCACCTGCCCTGAGAAAAAAGTTGTATAGCCCCCCCCCCAACAGACATGGAAGGATGGATGGGCAAAGACTGGAGGGGGACAGAACAGGCAGGGCTCTTCCCAGCCATCAAACCAACCTTCTGCCTCCTTCAGCTCCTCCTCGGTGGGCCACGTCTGCTCTCCGTCCATGGGGTCGGGGACCACCTCCACCTGCAGAGACTCCTGCTTGCTGGGATCGGCTGTCATGAGCACCTTCACGCTCTCCTCCATCTCTGTCACTCCACCAGCAGGGTCATCCTAGGAGCCGGGAGAGAGAAGCCCAGCACACCGTCACCCTGAGGCCAGAGAAGGGGCTCCCCTCTCAACACACATTGCTGCACCCCGCGCTCCCACCAACCAATGAGGCTCTCAGTGCATCTTTGGCAAGGGAATGCACAAAACCAGGAAAAATTACAAGGTAACAAAATTATGCACGACAGCCACCGGTCGAGAAAGATCCCAGCATTTCCCCAGATACGACTAGTACAGTGGTTCTCAAACGTGTTACTACCGGGACCCACTTTTTAGAACAACAGTCTGTCCAGGACCCACAGGAAGTGATGTCACGGCTAGAAGTGACACCAGAGCCTGCTGCTTTCCTGCGAACGCAGCAGTAAGTTGCATTTTTCTCAGCCATTTTTCAACAGCAACTTGAATGAGAAAGGAAGAAACCTACTCACAACTTCGGCACAAACACAACAGCCACACAGCCCACCCTGAGCAGTGCCCCATCTTTTCAACGATGGCTGTGCTAGGTGCTACACGGCCCACCTGAAATTGGCCAGCGACCCACCTGGTGGGTCCCGACCCATAGTTTGAGAAACGCTGGACTAGTAGGTCTAAATAGTCCTGGGCAGAAAAAAAAAGGTGATGACTCTGAAAGAGGGTCAAAACTCAGCACCAAGGAGGCCTCTCCAGGCAAGGAACTCCAGGCAGAAGGTACCCCTTGAGGCCACCAAAAGCATGCTCCCAAGGGGAAAGCAGGCCTTTGAGGATCCTCCCAGTGATGTCATGCAGGGGGAACGCGGGGGAACTCAGTTCCACTAGTTAAAATTAGGGCTGACCCCGCCCACTTCACTCTCCCCCCTCCCCCTCCCAATTCCTCTGCAAAGAGCTTCTCTTCTTGGTTGGCCGGCACTCAGAGGGTTAAAGGGAGAGACTCCAGATTCCTAGGGGGGCGAAGGCAGTGATGTCATCAAAAGTGAGTTCCTGTTCCTAAATCATTGACACCACTGGATCCTCCTAATGCCCAAGCAATAATCCTCTCTTCCTTCCTCCCCTTCCCCTCATCTCTGGTAGTCGCTGCAGGTGCTGCTCCTCCTCCAGATGCCCCCCCGCACCCTCCTGTTCCTGCCACCGACCCCCCCTCCCATACCTCCATTGCCTGGCCGTTTCCGGGCTTCCCTTTGGCGACTCTGGGGTTCATCACGAAGGGATCTGCAGGGGCATCCACCTGGCTCATCTGAAAGTCCCCGTGCCCCACGACGTGCACCACACTGTTCACGTTCAGGCTCCGCCCTCTCACGAAGCCCGACACCTTCAGGGTCCCCACCGAAGCGCCGTCTGGGCCGGGCAGGAACTCCGCAGCGGTGGCCAGCAGGTGGGCTCGCCGGTCGCGGAAGGCCAGATGCCGCTGCTTCTGGGCGGCCAAGTGCTGCAGCAGCAGGGCGGACTCCTGCTGGGTGTCCAGGGGGAAGAGCCGGGCCTCGGGGAACCTCTTCTCCGTGAGCTTGCCCAGTTTCCTCCGGAGGTCTAGCTGCTTCTTCAGGGGCTGATCGGTCAGGCCTGGAACGGCCAGAGCTGCAGGTGGAGGAAGGAAGAGGTGCCAACAGCTGCCCGGGCCTCTCTCAGGGGCAGCAGGCAAGGAAGGGGGCCCAGGTGAACAACCCACCCCAAGGCAGAACCGAAAACGCACCGGGCAAAAACACAGCAGTGGCATTGCGCTATGCAGAAATCCAACAGCACAGTGACTTGTGCCATGTGCAGGGGTATAGTTTTGGCCAAAATTTCTTGATTAAAATAGCAAATTGGGGCATTATGCGTGTTTATTTTACATTCTCATAAGAACATAAGAAGAGCCCTGCTGGATCAGGCCAAGGCCCATCTAGTCCAGCTTCCTGTATCTCACAGCGGCCCACCAGGTGCCCCAGGGAGGCATGAGACAACAAGATGCTTGCATCCTGCTGCCACTCCCTTGCACCCGGTACTCTGAAGTAGCCCACCATCTTTGTAAGAGGGTTGCACAATCCATCATTGCCTGTAGCCCACAATAGACCTTTCCTCCAGAAATCTGTCCAATCCCCTCTTAAAGGCATTAAGACCAGATGCCATCACCACCTCCTGTGGCAAAGAGTTCCACAGATTAACCCCCCGCTGGGTAAAAAAGTACTTAATTCTCATTCCAAGTTCTCCTTTCTTATTAATTTTAAATGCTTTAAGAGTATACCAGGTAGATGATACAGGTGACTTAGTGTCAGCCACAGTAATTTCTCATAGGAAAAGTAGTCCATGTTCATTTCGGGAAAATATCTTAAACACCAAAATGTGGTGTTCTGCGGTTTTATTCAGATGGTTTAACTGCCAAAAGGTGGTTTTCAACCAAAAAAACACCACCCCAAGCCATGTACAATGGGGCAACCCCCCCAAAAAAAATCTGGAATAGCTCCTGTTATGCAAAAGGGTGTTGGCAGGGTAGCAGCACACAGAGATGCTGATGTGCTGCATCAAATGTTCATCCCATTGCGGGCAGCACCTTTCCAAGCAGATGCACCCAAACAGAGCAAGAAGGCAGCAGCCCTTCTCTTCTTCGATGTGCACATCGACAGTAAGGCCACATCCGGAATCTTGTGTCCAGTTCTGGTTGCCACATCTCAAGAAGGACATGGCGGAACAGGTACAGAAGAGGTCGGCCAAGAGAATTAGTAGCCGGGACCCTGCCTTTATGAGGAAAGGCTACAGTGTCTTGGTCGCGACTCTTCAAATACAAAGGCAGCACATGGGGGGGTGGGGACATGACTGAGACGTAGGAAATGCAGCGGATGGATAAAAAAGATACACGGGAGTTCTTTTCTCTCTGGCGCAGCACCAGAATCGGGAGACATTCACCAAAATTAACTGGCGGGGAGGATCAGGACATACTAAAGGCAATATTTCTTCACCATGCACATAATCTGTGGAACTCCTTGCCACATGTGATGCCATCCGGCCTTTAAAAAAGGAGATTGTAAAGATTGATGCAGGAAGCGTCCATCGCAGGTTACAAGTCACGAAGGCTGTATGCCACCTTCGCGCTTTAGAGGTGGCCTCACTGAATGCCAGGTGCAAGGGTGAATGTGTATAACAGGATGCAGGTCTCTTGTATGCTCCCCGAGGCATCTGCTGGGCCCGAGAGATACAGGATGTTGGATTAGATGGGTCCTAGGCCTGATCCGGCAGGGCCCTTCTTTCTTGTTTTCTGGGAACACGTGATACTTGGGGAATCTGGTGATCTGCCCTCCTCGGCCAATACGTTTAGTCCTCTTTTAATAGAACCAGATGTCTTGGTTCCCATCACTGCCTTAAGCAGGCTCAAGCTGTCTGTGCTTTGGACATTGCGGCTGTTATTATGTGTGTCATAAGAACAGCCCTGCTGGATCAGGCCAAAGGCCCATCTAGTCCAGCTTCCTGTATCTCACAGCGGCCCACCAGGTGCCCCAGGGAGTCATGAGACAACAAGATGCTTGGATCCTGTTGCCACTCCCTTGCACCCAGTACTGTGAAGTAGGCTACTACTAATGTAAGGAGGTTACAACCCATCATTGCCTATAGCCCACAATGGACCTTTCCTCCAGAAATCCATCCAATCCCCTTACAGGCATCAAGACCAGATGCCATCACCACCTCCTGTGGCAAAGAGTTCCACAGATTAACTACCTGCTGGGTAAAAAAGTACTTCCTTTTATCTGTTTTAACTCTCCCAACCCTCAGTTTTAGCGGATGCCCCCTGGTTCTGGTGTTTTGAGAGAGGGAAAAGAACATCCCTCTATCGACTTTATCGAGTGTCGTCCCCAACAACCCTAACTCCTGGCTGTGGCCTTCCTTTCCCAGGAGGAATCCCCCCCCCGCATGAGCACTGCTGAGCCTTACACGAGCCTCACCGTAGCTGGGGAGTCCCTGAGCGAAGACGCAGGAGAGGCAGCGATCGCCAGCCGCGTCCCAGCCTTCCAGAGGATCCAGCACAAAGAGGAGGGTGTCGGCAACCTTGGCGAGGTCCAGCACAGCGTGAAGATTCCCTGCACGACGAGACGGGGACGTGTGATGGCGGCACTTGGCTGGCAGGAACGACAAGGGCAAGAGAGGCTGGCACCGGGGCCCTTACCTGTGTCGGCGGCCACAAAATGCCATCGCAGCCTGGATCGGGCGCACAGCAGGGCAAAACCGGGCGGGCCCACCTGGGCCGGGTGCGCGACCGAAGCCTCACTGCGCTGGAACAGGCCCAGAGCGCTCTGGGCAGCCACTGCGGCATGCAAGGGGAGCACCACCACCAGGTGAGGCGGCCCGTCCTTGCGGCCCAGGTTCCGCCTCTCCGCCAAGACCTGTGTCCACAGAGAGCAAGCGTGAGTCCCCCTCTGCCTTCCCCCGTGGCGGCAAGTCGAGCTGCCGCCCCCTCCGCTAACTCACGGCCTCCTTGCGGTGCTGGCGGAGCTGTGAGGCCCGGTGTTTGCGGTCCAGCTTGGCCAGGCTGCGGCGCTGCTGCCGGCTGAGCGTCTTGACGGGGACCCGGCCTGCGGAAGGGATGGGAAACCTGCTGTTAGGGTCCACTGTGCCGTTAAGCTAGGCGGGTCCCGACACAGTGTCCTTTTAAGAAGTGGGTCTTGGTGCTAAAAAGTTTTGAGAACTGCTGCTTTAAACGCAAAGGGCCTCGGGCTTGGTGCTTGCAAGCTCCAAAGATCCTGCAAGAGGCAGTTTTTCAAGTGGTGTCCTCTTACATTTAGCAGGGGGAGAGCAATTGTCCCTCTTCACCCCAGCACAGTGTCTTTCCCGTGGCTGTTGCTGGTGGTGTTCTCCATTCTTTTAGATTGTGAGCCCTTTTGGGACAGGGAGCCATTTAACTTTAACGTTACTATTTGCCTGTAAACCGCTTTGTGAACTTTGTGTGGAAAAGCAGTATACAAATACTAGTGATTGATTGACTGATGGATTGACTGATTAGGAAGCCAGGTCATTTCGTGTCAACTCATCACACCGTTTCCGACTGACCTCCTTAGATTTTTATGAAATTTGGGGTATTTGCTTGTCCTATGGCATAATGCAACAAAACCAATTTTTAGCAGCCTATGTTTATTATGTTAAAATTTATAGCTAAGTAAACTTTCAAAATGTTATCAAAAATGGCACGCTAGTGAACCTTAAACTAGTTGCACTAGTTATGATACTGGTTGAGATATAGAGTTGGGAGTGGTCTCGTTTTAAAGCTCCTTCCATGGGCTTTCATATGATAAACAACACAATGGGTTTAATCATTTTTTAGTTTTAAAAAATGCAGTTGAAAACTTTAAAATCCATTTTCTCAAAAACAGACTATTTTAAAATTTCGGAAAAAAAAATCTCAAAATTAGTTCATACTTGTGTCTACCTATACACCCACAAATTTTTGGGGACGATAATGGGATCGTAAGATACGAAAGATAACACACACAAGTGATCCAGAGGAAATAGAATTTACAAATTGAATTTTTTTTTAAAATCTACAACCATAATTCTTGTACAGTATTTATGAATGTTGTTTCTTTGTGCATTACTTTTCTCAGTCTGTTCTATTGTGACCCATTTATTTTTAGGTGCTGTAACTTTTTGTAGATCAAAAAATGCAAACTGCACAGAAAATGCAAAGGCACAATCATGGCCAACAGCACCTTTGTCCCTTCCCTCCAAACTACTGCTCTCAGCCCAGCTTGCCTGCAGAGTTTGTGAGCACAACTTCCTTCTGTTTATTTGTTGAGAAATATCGATATCAAATATTCACAATACCTGTGAATGTGATGGGATAAATTTGAGGCAGTTGCCAACATGAAGCATGCATTTTACAGCATCACTTCTTTTTACTCTTTCTGACAAATCTAAGAACTTGAATTAAATAGAAAAATGTCCTTAAGTGTGATGATTTGGCACTGAATGACCCAGCCACAGGGCTGGCTCAGGTAACTTCCTCCATAGCCCAGCACTGATTTTAACAGCAGCCACCTGGGTTCCCGAAGGAAAGCACTCAAACAAGGTATCGTCAGAGACTTGGAAGATTCAGGTGCAAATCCCTGCTCAGCCACAAAACTTCCTGGGTAATCTTGGGCCAGTCGCCTCAGTCAGCCTCACCTACTCACAGGGTTGTAAGGACAAAAGGAGATAAGAGGAGAACCTAACCCTGAGCTCCTCGAAGGACAGTATAAAAAGGTGAATAGGGAATAAATAAAATAACCCCCCCCCCGAGCTCCCCAGGAATTCAGACTAAAAGGCAGGCTGCTTCTGTATACATTTAACCAAAGTCACTAAGTAACCCATTAAATAATCAGATTCTCCCTAAACACCATGCAAATGAGTGGCAGCCAATATTTTCTGGCTACAAAGCTGTAATGCTGTGTTCTTCAAACCTGTGGGTCATGACCCCCATGGTTCCTGCAAACCCACTCCCAATGAGGCAACCCCCAATGGGGTCACAAAGTCTGGGCAAAAGAGGGCTGGGATCCAATCCAATCATGGTGGCTTCTGATCGAATCCTGCACAGCCTCTTTTTGCTGTCCCATCCCACAGCAACTAAGGCCCTTGCTTAGGCTGCTACCTCGTAAGGTTGTTGTGAAGACGCAAGAGATCAGGGAAACAGGCAGGGGCAGCAGTGGGTCCCCAGTCTCATATTTCATTTATTCCCCTGGTGTTTGTTTGTTTGTTTGGGGGGGCGGAAATCAGCATGGCACAAAAAAGGTTGCAGATCACTACTGTCATGGACACCAGGGGCAAAAGGGCAGAGTCATCTTGCTTATTATACTGGCACTGCCAACATTTTCTTAGCTGCTGACTAAGCATGGAGCCCAGCAGGTGGCGTGGGGACAGGACCCCCCCCCGCAGCTAATGTTAACCAATTAATAGTAACTATATACCAATTTTCAACACATATAATAGTTCACAAAGCGGTTTACAGGCTAATAATAATAATGACATGAATAACACATGACAGGGTCACGAAATTGATTCATTGGTCATTGTGAATAAAGTATAATCAGCCAGCATCAAAAAATTCATGCGACCATCAGGTAGAAAAGGTGATGGAAAACGAGCAGGTGAAAATCTTGTGGGACTTCAGCATCCAAACCAATCGACACCTGGAACACAATACTCCAGACATAACAGTGATTGAAAAGAGAAAAGTGTAGATGATTCGACGTTACAATTCCAGATGCCAGAGTCGAGGACAAAGAACAAGAGAAGGTAAAATAAATATAGGGACCCGGCAATTGAAACCACCAGGCTGAGAATGAAGCATATCACAGTGGTCCCCATTGGGGCACTGGGAACTATATCTAGGAATTTCTCAAGTTACATGGAAAAACTGCCACACCCTGCCATAACACCCCTGGAACTGGAAAAGACGACACTGCTTGGAACATCATACATTCTGCGGAGATATTCGGTTGATTCCAAGGTGGAGACCCGTATCAGACCAACAATACCGGTCAATGATATTTGTGTGATCTTTTTCCTCTACTGACTGTTTCATGTACTTTGAATAAATAAATAAATAAATAAATAAATAAATAATCCATGCAGCTACAAAAGGCAGCCCTTCTAAGGAAATACCTCTAAATATCCCAGGTCCTTGGGAAGGACCCGATAATAATAATAATAACAATAATAGAGTTAAATGGCTCCCTGTCCCAAAAGGGCTCACAACCTAAAAATGTGCACGTGTACGATGTGCACACACGTGTATCCCCCCCTGAGCATTCAGACGTGCTCACCGCCCTGCTTCCGCGCGCTGCTGTTCCTGCGGTGCCTGCCGGCCTTGTGCGGCTTGTTCTGCTGCTTCAACGCCCCGGCCCGGTGGCCGTGGCCGCCGCCGCCGCCGCCACCTCCCACCGCAGCCATCGCCATGTGCTCCTCGCTGGAAGCCCCTTTCCTTCCGGTCCGCGCGCCGGAAGTGATGCCAACGCTCAGCCAATGAAACCCTAGAGAGAGAACAGGGAGGGGGCAATGCATGGGGCAATGCGAGGCCGGCAGAGTCTATCGCGCTGCCGCGAGGCTAGACCACGGAGTTATAATACACAGGAGGGAGCATGACGTCACAAACTTGAAGCTTCCGGGTGTAAACTGAAGGAGGGGGGTAGCGAAGGAGCGGGGAGGCGGAGTCACGAACCAAAAGCTCCCTGCCCGTGTGGTAAAGTTAATCTCAACGTCTGTAACCGTGCCTGCGTGTTCTGCGTACGGGTGCACGAATCGCTGTCAGAAAAATGGGATTTAATTTCCACAGGTACTTAAAATCATTGTGATTCGTTGCTACAGAAAAATATCAGCCCTTCACAAACTGAAGCAGACATGAAGAATAAAAATAAAAAAAAAAAATTACTTCATAAAATAAGCTGCCCTCACAAACTGAAGTAGATATGAAGAGATAAAGTAAAAATAAAAAAATATCACTTCATAAAAAAATATTCCCCCCTCCTTTTCCCCCCCTTCCTGTTTACATTTTTTTTTCCCGCCTTCCATTTTCTACTGTAATATTTTCGAAATTCTGAAGATTAACAGAATTTGTTTTAGGGGGGGGGGAGAGTAGAAGTTTAAAAAAATACTCTTCGTAGTCTAGAAGTGAAAAAGAATTACCCTCATATTGACAACTACTTGTGTTATGAAGAGATTTTAATGTAATTTCCCTACATATTTATCCGATTTTCGCCCACCCTCCCCTTTTTTTCTTTCCTTCCGGTTCACACTTTATTCCTGCTTGTATAGATTTCAAAAAATAAGCCTGTCAAAACAGTGCAATCCGAGTTTAAATAGACAGCAAGTAGCATTTCGTGCGGTATGTTCAGTAATATAATTCTGCGGAATTAAACCTTGGAATTGCATATTGAATCATAATTAGGTTACCAATGATGCTTCTCCACGATCCCACGTTGTTATTTTGGTAAGTTTTTACTTCTGGAGTAAACGATTCAGCCCGAAACATCATGCGAAATCCCATTGGAAATCATTGGAATGAGGATTGTTTTGGGTCAATTTGACGTCACCGCTAATCCCGCCCACTAGCTTCAGCCTCTGTCCATGGAAATAACCAGGAGGGCCGGGCCGTGGGCTAGACTCACACACGCGGGGTCCGCTTCCGGGATGAGGCGGAAAGGCTGCCCATAGACTTCCATGGAGCAGCCCAGTTTTGTTTGTGCAGTTGTGGTTGGGCAGGCAGCAGCCTGTGGTCTCCTTGGAAGCAATAAGGTGGGAGCTCAGGCAGGAGCTCCTCAGGCCCTGTTTGGTTCAGGCCCGAGCCTATGCATGTCTACTCAGAAGCAAGTCCCATTATCGTCAATGAGGCTTACTCCCTGGTAAGCGTGGATAGGACTGCAGCCTCATCTTCGTTGGGGGCCAAGATCCCTCCTCCTCCTGCCTTCTTTGCATGCTTCAATCTGTGCATGTAAAAAACATGCACTGCAGCTGTTAGGCTTGTCTCACTTTTCTTCTTCTTCACCTTTTTATGCTCCCAGGAGCTCAGGGCTAAGTATGTGTGGTCCCTTCGCTCCTTTTGTCCTCACAACAACCCCTTGAGGTAGTCGAGGCTGAGAGTGACCGGACTAACAGCACCCAGGAAGCTTTATGGCTGAGTGGGGATTTGAGAAGGCCAATTCCATGCTCGGGGTAATGAAAAAAGGGGCTGAGAATAAAACAGCCAATATTATCATGCCATTGTACAAATCGATGGTAAGGCCACACCTGGAATATTGTGTGCAATTCTAGTCGCCACACCTCAAAAAGGACACAGTGGAGCTGGAAAAGGTGCAGAAGAGAGCGACGAAAATGATGACGGGGCTGGGGCACCTCCCTTATGAAGAAAGGCTGCAGCGTTTGGGGCTCTTCAGTCTAGAAAAAAGGTGCCTGAGATAGGACATGATTGAGACATACAAAATTATGCACGGAAGGATAGAGTTGATAAAGGGATGTTCTTTTCCCTCTCTCAAAACACCAGAACCGGGGACATCCGCTAAAACTGAGGGTTGGGAGAGTTAAAACAGATAAAAGGAAGTACTTTTTAACCCAGTGGGTAGTTAATCTGTGGAACTCTTTGCCACAGGAGGTGGTGATGGCATCTGGTCTTGATGCCTTTAAGAGGGGATTGGACGGATTTCTGGAAGAAAAGTCCATTGTGGGCTATAGGCCATGATGGATTGTGCAACCTCCTTACAAAGGTGGTGGGCTACTTCAGAGTACCTGTGCAAGGGAGTGGCAACAGGCTCCAAGCATCTTGTGGTCTCATGCCTCCCTGGGGCACCTGGTGGGCCGCTGTGAGATACAGGAAGCTGGACTAGATGGGCCTTGGCCTGATCCAGCAGGGCTCTTCTTATGTTCTTATGAATCTTCCCGGTCTAAGTCTAACTCCAGAACCGCTGCAGCATCCTGGCTCATTCACTGAACAATTAGGGGGACTTACTTCCAAGCAAACTTCGTTGTGTGGGTTTTCAGGCGTACTTAGTAGCAAGGGGTATGGAAATAACTGGCATTTCTAAGAAACAGGATTAGGCTCCCCCCAGCTACAACCTCTGTGCACACCTGTTTTGGGGGTGTTACTGGAGAAGAGCTCAGAGGGACTCCTAAGGAAGTGAGGGTGAGGCTGCAACGTTGATTGTTCCTGCTCTGCCTATCTAAGGTCAGTCCAATCGGAATTTCACCCTAACATTTACTCCCATGCTGTCATGTCCAAATGTAGTCCGTTGGGTACTCTGAAATTCCGATCACCTCCTGGTGCCCTTCAGCCAATTGTTAATGCAGATTAATGACCCCACGTTCCTCTCCCTAATTGACATTCCAGCTGAGACTAACAGCGCAAGCCTTTTTGTCCAGGCAGTAGTAAGTCCCATTGTGCCCAATGGGGCTTACTCTTTGAAAAGTGTGTATATAGGCTGTATACACTTACCTGGGAGTAAGTCCCATTGAACTCAATCAATGGGACTGAGTAGGCTCGCTCTCAGAGCGCAATCCTAACCTGGAGTTAGGCCAGCAAAGTTTGGCTGGCACAGAGGATACTGCAAAGTATGTTTGGACCACTCTCGGAGTCAGAGAGGCCAGCACACAGACATGTGCCATCCTCCCTGACTCCGAGAGCAGTTCAAACGTGCTTTACAGTGTCCCTTGTGCCAGCCTAACTTTGCTAGTCTAACTTGTGCCGGCCTAACTCCAGGTTAAGATTGCACTCTCACTCAATCACCGATGCAGATGGTAGCAACCAGAGAAAACAACAGACCTAAAATCCTGGACACACCTTTTATTTTTAAAACGTATTTTTAATTAGAAAATTATTCACAGTTTGAAGATGGAGGAAGATAGGGGCTTCATTAATTCAGTAAACATTTTGTGGAAGAGGAGCCCCCCCCAAGGCAATTCCCATTGAAATGAACACGTTCATGTTCATTTTTCCCTGCTTGGTTCTTTGTCTTCTTTGCATCTTGCCATCTAGGCATTCCGGGCTCTGCCTGCTCTGCCCAGGAAAGATCTTCATATGAAAATTGACACTACTCTTTGATCGCAAAACTGTGCTCTTGTCCCGCTATCTATGTCTCCCTGGCCCTCCTTGCTCCACAGCACAGCATCCAAAGGCTGCTTAAGATGGTTATGGAGATCTGGCCCAGCTCTGGAGAAATTCTGTTGATCCCGCGCCATTGAGAGGAAACTGAGCACGCAAAGAACAGATTATGCATTAAACCCACAGGCAGGCATTTGTCTAGGAGCAGGAAGGAATGCCTTTTTATTTCACTTGTCAGGACTGGGAGGGGGGGTGGCACTTGGAAAATCTGAACTACAACCTCAGTCGTGCCACTTGTATTTCTGGAGAATTGTCATTCCTGGAACTGGGGGTGGCACCTTATTTGGGGGATCTCAACAAAGGCTGGAAGAGGGCCTATTCATGAGGCTTTGCTGTCCAAGCTCTGCTGCTTCCAACTGACCTGGCTTTTCTGCTCTCCCCGCACCCCACGAGTAAGAAGCTAAATGCAGATGAAAACCAAGTGGCTGAACCTCTGGGACTCTTAGATGCTCTCTCCAAGTCTAGGTGACGGTCTTCTGGCAGCCCAATCCCCCAAGCCTGACTTTCCTTGGTATCAAGGTTGGGTGTTTATAGTGGAATCCACTAGCAGTGACAATTTCTTCTTAGAGGACCACTTCTGTCCACTGCCTTTTCATGAGTCTCTCCTTCTCCTACTACCCTGTTCTTATTGCTTGCTACTTATGCCCTTGCTACTGTTCCTACAGTACAAGCTCCATTTATTGAACCCTCATCAAAGGCTGAGCCAGCAAAGAAAACTATGACACACCCCTGACTTCTAACTGAGTGGCAATGCTCTCTGTTCCATTTTGGAAGTGGTCAGAATCTCTGAAGGTCTATGCTGGAAGGATTGTCTGTGTAGTTGCGATAAGCTTCCCCATGCTCAAATAAACGTTGAAAACAGTTCAAATACAAACACAGGGAATTCCCATGCATTGAAAATAAGTAGACGTACCAAAGAGAACTGCCCTGCAATGAAAATAAGTAAAAGTACCAAACTAGATTTTGATTTTGTCTTATAAGCTTTTGATTTGGGGAACGACTTTCAGGTGCCACCAGAGGGACATTGTATTGGTTTGGCATTGACCAAACCAACCTTAATTCTGAGGTTCAGGAAGAAAACAAAAGAGGAGATTCTTTGAAACATTTCGTGTCTGAATGCCTCCCATTAGGAAAAACAAATTCCTTGCATGTAGAAAGCTAGCATTTCTGAACACTCAACCTAGATCTCGCTCTACTTTTCTATATGCAGGGCGTGTCTTTTATTCCAGGAGGGACATTCAAACACACAGACTCATACCTGCAGCCAGCTATTCCATGGGGAAAAAAAAGTTATCCCTTGATTCTCCTGCTGAAGGTATTCACTGGTACTCAGCTTTGGGGCATTCACACCTGTGCATGATTTGGTTTTAGTCCTGCTAGTTCTGCCACTAAATTAGAAAGGAGACAGAAAGGAGACAGAGAGGAAAACCAATTCCCTGCATGCAGACAGCTAGGAAATTCCTCTCAGAAATGCTAGCTTTCTACATGCAAGGAACTGGTTTTCCTCTCTACCCCGTTTCAGTTGCAAAATGTGAAAGAAGAGCCCAGCCACCTCACCACACCTCCAGCAATGTAGAGACAGGACTTCCAACAGACACTGGGGAGGCACTTTTATAAGTTTCAGCAGGGAATACACTCGGCCTGTTCACAGACGGCAATGCATTTGTAGAGCTCACAAGGTAGTACCTTCCAAGATTCCTTGGGCTGCTCCACAGTTACTGTGTGGAAGGGAAGAGCAGGTGAAGAGGAGGCGCTGCTAAAAGAACGTGGGGGCACAGATCATGAAGATACAACCTCCCTCCCCAACCCACAGCCGGCTGGATCTTAGCAAAGTAAGGAGCGTTTGAAAGGCCCCCCCAACACACATCCCCACCCCAGAAAGTCACCTTGGATGCACCCAGCTTTCATTGCCCCATTTCGAGCGGGGCAATTAATGCACCCAATTTAACGGCCCCATTGTCTTGTCTCCCCGTTTCCTTCCCCCCCTTCAAAGCCAGGGAGGGGGCTCTACTGCGCAATCGCCGCCAAGGTCTCCTTCATCTTCTTGTTCATGCTGGGGATGAGGTGCATGTGGTCGTCCACGCACTTGGCCATGCAGCCGTCCAGCTGCAGCCTCACCTGCTGCTCTCTGCTGCCCGAGTCCAGGGAGTCCTTGGCCTTGTCGTTGCAGAACATGGTGCAGCGGGAGAGGCGGTCCTGCAGGCACAGCGGAACACACACACACGGGGTGGCGAGAGGGTGAGAACCAGATGGAATCACATTCCCAGCAGTGCTCGTGCCCCAGGCTCTTATGCAAACTCATTTCCTGCATCTCTCTGGGGTGGCCTGACCTGGCGAGATCATGGGAGATCCACAGCAGTGTTCTGCCAAATTCTCCCTGCTGGGCCTCCCCAAGGGCCCCCAATGCCCACACTAGGCTGACTGGTTTCCCCTTTAAGCAGAGATAGGCAAGAGGGAGGGGGTTCCTTCACCCATTGGGCCTCCTCTCTTCCTGCAGCCTTGCTTGGCTTCACCAGCTGGCCAGCCTCCTCCAGACTACCCTCGTCATCAGCTTAGCTCAAGATACCCTAAGTCTAACTTGGCACCCCACCACCAAACAATAGGCAGTCAGCTTGCCTAAGCCACACCTGCCTCTTCAATTCGGTGGCTCCAGGGGCGTGGCAGCCATACAACAATTCTCCAACCAAGGCACCACAGGAACCCACTCACAGTTTCAATAACCAAGTATCCAGTCAGTCCATCCAACAGCCCTGCAGTCTGTCTATCCAGCAATCCATCAGTTAGTCAATCCACACACACACACACACACACACACACACACACCCACCCACCCTCCCTCCCTCTACCTGGTGCTAACTTACGGCAGCTCCTGCCTCCCACTTTATACTGAGGCAGGCCAATCGGTGTCTGCTGCTTGGCAGGCTTTAATTCATCAGCCACACCCATCTGCACCTGTGCTAATCACCCTTCCTAGCCAGGGCCCTCATCAGCCTGCAGCTGTGCTCCTGCTGCAGGCAAAGACCTTGGGGGTTAGCCCTGTAATCCCTGGCTTATTTGGTCGAGAGGCCACTGCTGATACCATTCCGTATCTCCTCGGGATATCTCCTGCCTTTTCCAATACAAGCAGCCAGTCCGGAACTACGTGAGAAAGATCATCTGTTATCTTCTGAACAGGGGGCTAAGAGTCAGCATGCCCCTCCCGTGGTGATACAAGGGAGGCCTCTGAGGAGAGATGCAAGCGTGACCACAAGGTTTGGTATCCACTGATTTGGTATTATATCCACGGTTTCAGTTATCCACGGATACCATGGATACTGAGGTGCCTATTAAAAAGATAGGGCAACATTAAACAAATCTCATTTTTTAATCTTGTTGCAGCAAAACCACAGATGTTCCCCTACCTTTAAAAAGGCTTCCCCAGTATCCATGGTGGCATTCAGAACTGTTGGGTGTTGAGATGCAAACCTACGAAATTTACAGGCCTGAATGGCTAAAGGCAGGGTAAAAGTGCTGAGTCATCTTGCCAGAGAAAGGACCCAGGAGTCCTGAGCCACACACAGCTGAGGAATCACTCAGCAGTAATGACAGAGGGTGAGATCATCCTATTTCTGATTGGCCCTGGGAAATATTTAAGCAGAGCCAGGATCACCTGTATGGTAGTTAGAGGAAATTTACTGAACTGTTTATGCTTTGCTGCTGGAAACTCATTCGTTAATACAGATTCCTTGCAGCCTTATCTCCTGTGTCTGCGTTTTTCTTCTCCGGGGTGCTGTGACCTTGATGGCTCTCTATCTCAGGGTGGTGAGCTGCTTCCTGAAATCTTTTATCAAGAACAGAACCCCATTGGATTCTGGGGCATGCCTGCACTTCCTTGCGAAGCTATAGTGATCAAGCCCTGCGTTGTCTCACAGCACAATTCTAACCTGGAGTTAGGCCAGCAAAGTTGGGCCGGCACAAGGGACACCGTAAAACGCATTTGGATGACTCTCACAGTCAGGGAGGATGGTGCATGTCTATGCGTTGGCCTCCCTGACTCTGAGAGTGGTCCAAACATGTACATTCTCCCTTGTGCTGGGCAAACTATGCCGGCCTAACTCCGGGTTAGGATTGCGCCCTCAAATGGGCAAGGAATATTTCGGGGAGGGGAGAGGAAGAGACCCAGGCTGCCTATCTGGTTCAGGGCTTTGAGATCTGATGCTCAGGGAGGCCTTTCGCCCCCCCTAGGAATCCAGAGTCGCTCCCTTTAACCCTCTGCGTGCCGGCCAACCAAGAAGAAAAGCTCTTTGCAGAGGAATCAGGAGGGGGGGAGGAGGGAGAGTGAAGTGGGCGGAGTCAGCCCTAATTTTAACTAGTGGAACTGAGTTCCCCCGCGTTCCCCCTGCATGACATCACTGCCTCCAAGACTTCCCTTGTTCAGGGAAGTGTGCAGACGAAATTTTAGTGGACACTTGAGAATCCAGAGGTTTGTTTCCTAATTTTGCTCTGTAAACTACCCTGAGAAAGTTTTTGTTGGGAGACTGTACCGGCATGCCCTGGTGTCCGCTGGGGTTTCGTTCCAGACCCACAAGCCTGCCCTCCTTTTCTCTCCTCACCTGAAACCTCTCCAGTTCTTGGGTGACGACTGCCTGCGCCTGCGCCAAGGGCGTGTGGCAGCGCTCGATGCACTGGTGCACTTGCTGCATGGAGGCCGCGTTGTTCTCGCAACAAGCTGCGCTGCACCGGAACATGATGCCCTGGTGACAAAAGAGGTGGACGTGAGCCGGAGGATGCAAAGCCTCAATTGGATCAGACCCAGTGGTGTCATTCAAATGATTTAGGAACAGGAACTCACTTTTGATTGGCACTTGTCGGGAACCCGGAACCAGCCACGGAACCCGTTAGGATCCGGAACGCCCGTTCTGGTCCGTTCCCCCTGAATGACATCACTGCCTTCGCCCCCCCCTAGGAATCTGGAGTCGCTCCCTTTAACCCTCTGAGTGCCAACCAACCAAGAAGAAAAGCTCTTTGCAGAGGAATTGGGGGGGGGGAGGAGGGAGAGTGAAGTGGGCGGAGTCAGCCCTAATTTTAACTAGTGGAACTGAGTTCCCCCGCGTTCCCCCTGCATTACATCACTGATCAGACCCACTTGTCCCAGCCTCACCCAGCATCCCAACAGGGCACCACCAGGAGGGCTGTCGACAGATCCGTCTTCCAAGAGGGAGAGTCTCTCAATAGCAGCGGAAGGAGAAATCGGACGCCCTTTTTATTGCTCAGAAACAAATTATGGAAGAGACACCACAACAGAAAGTCAGGTGCTATGGAGTGCAAGTGCAATACACAATGTGTTAGCAATCGACAGCAGAGGGCACCAGGAAAGGCCATGGGCCAGCTAAACCCCATAGACCAGTGTTTCTCAAACTGTGGGTCAGGACCCATTAGGTGGGTCAATTTCAGGTGGGTCGCATAGCACCTGCGGCAGCCATCTTTGAAAATATGGGAAGAGGAGACAGGGACAGGCTGTGTGGTTGTTTTGCTTGTGTCAAGGTAGTAAATAGTCTTCTTTTTCCTTTCTGATTCATTTTGTTATTGGAAAATGGCTGAGAAATCACCCAACTGATTGCTGCATTCTTAGGACGGCAGAAGGCTCTGAAGTCACAGTGACGGCACTTCCGTCCACGACATCACTTCTGGTGGGTCCCTGGACAGATTGCCATTCTAAGAAGTGGGTCCCAGCCCTAAAAGGTTTGAGAACCACTGGTACAGACTTTATATCTGTACGGTAGAATGGAAAGCAATCCAAATGCATGCTTAAAAAGGCCATATACGTTAATGGACCAGGTGAGTAAAAATATTGATTTTTTTATTTTTTTGTTTTTACCCTAGCGTGGTTCCCTCTTAGGCACAGGGCCCAACTGGGAGACAGACCAGTGGCTTACAGCTGGCCCTGGTGGCAGAGCATCTGTGGGTCTCTAGCTAAATGGACTGCGTAGCCGGGGAGGGGGACACAACTCCTTGTTAACTTGTGGAACTCATCGCCTTGGGATGTGGTGACGGCATCCAGCTTAGACGGCTTCAAAAGGAGGATGAGGCAAGTCTCTGCAATGGAGGCACTTGGCTGACCATCATTCTGAATGCAGCATCCGCAATGTAGACATAGTGTGGAAAAAAACCAAGGTCTCTGCCCCAAGGGATTTACAATCAAGATGTTGTCACAAGGAGGACAGGAAGGGATGGAGTCTGGGGTGGGGGAGAGGGGAATTTAGACAGGCTTCCCTTATGCTCTTAGGTAAGGTTTCTCTCTGCCTGAGGCCGTGGATGTTGTGGTTGTTGCGATGATAAAATAAGGAGAATTCCCAGTGCTCTTTTGAAGGGCGGGATTCACATTAAATAAATGAGTAATAAGTCCATATCAGATCCTGCATGGAAGTCTAGTTTCTGCTCCCTTCCCCGCAGGTCTGTATCTAGGTTGCAAGCACCACCCTTTGTACAGATCAGCAGGAAAGGAGAAATGCCCTTCAATTCTTAGAAGTCAGCTTTGATTATCTGCTCTATGTGTACTACTTCCTGCATCCTGTCTTTTAGTTTAACAACTCAGCCAAACAGTTTCATAACAATTCCACCCACATGGTTCTCAATTTATATATACCGCTTTCCATCATCAATAACAACAACAAATCCAGGTAGCAGCATGAATGAAAAGATGGTTCCCTGACCCCAAAGGGCTTACAATCACAATCTGAAAGAAGGCACAGCCGTCACATGAACAGCCAGAGTTGGGGTGCTCATGCTCTCCCAGCCGTCACTCTCCAGCCCAGTTAACAGGGGAGCCCCCTCTTTTATCCTCACCAACAGCCCTGCAAAGGAGATTAAGTTGACACGGAGAACGATTCAGCCCAAGGTCACCCAGTGGGGCCGGATTCGAACCGAGCTCTTCCCAGCAGAGAATTTTTATTTTTAAAGCGGCAGCTCCCATCTAGGCCATACCGGTGCCCAAAAATGCAAAAAGAGGAGGCAGAAAGACGCTTAAGAGGGGCTTTTCCATTCATTCGAGCGTGCATGCGTGCGTGCGTCCATTCACACGTGCACGCAAAATGCCAGACCTGCATCTTCCGGATGACCTCCTTCTCTAGCCCTTGCACCATGCCGTCGATGGCCTCTTGCACCCGGACCTGCTGAGCCTCAGCCATGCCGGATCGCCGCTCCTCCAAGCAACCCACATGGAGTGTAGAGGGCGAGGGGGAGGGGGAGGGGGCAGGCTCACGGGCTTCGCTTCCCGGGTCAGCTCTTCCCCCAGGCGCCCATAGACTGGCAACATCTAGACTCACTCGCAGGCGGAGCAGCGGGGCTGTCATTTTCCACTCCCCGGATCAGAAGGACAGAGGGGAGGAAGGGAAGATTTCGGGGGCGCGGCGATGGGGCAGGGGCACCCCGCTTGGCTCTGAGCACCTGGGCGCAACAAAGCGACAAAATGCAATTTAAAGCGTTTGCAAACGTGTCTGCTGCACCGAAGCAAACAGAGTGCGGGACTGCTGCGTGCAACAGTGCAATCCTATGCATGTCTACTCAGAAGTAAGGATTTACCCACTAAGGATATACCCACTGAGTATAGGATCTAAAGGCATCCGGGCCAGACGCCATCACCACATCCTGTGGCAAGGAGTTTCACGGACCAATTGCCTGCTGGATAAAAAAGTTTTGTTTTGTTTTTTTAAAAAAAATCTGTTCTAATGCTCCCAACGCTCAATTTCTGGTTCTGATGTTGTGAGAGAAGGAAAAGAGCATCCCTCTATCCATTCCTTGCATAATTTTGTACATCTCAATAATGTGATGGACTTTTCTTCTAGAGCTAGAAATCTGTCCAATCCCCTTTGAAAAGCATCTAAGCAAGACGCCTTCACCACATCCTGTGGCAAGGAGTTCCACAAACCACCTGCTGGGTAAAGAAATGTTTTCTTGCATAGGATTGCAGCCAGAGGGAGTGGACAAATTTAGTGAAAGCAAAGGATGAGAATGGGTTAGTGCAGTGGGTCTCAAACCTTTTAGCACTGGGACCCACTCTTTAGAGTGACAATCTGTCCGGGACTCACCGGAAGTGATGTCATGGCCGGAAGTGCCGTCACTGTGATGCCAGAGCCTGCTGCTTTCCTGAGAAGGAAGCAATAAGCTGGGCAGTGGTGTCATTCAAATGATTTAGGAACAGGAACTCACTTTTGATTGGCCCTTGTCGGGAACCCAGAACCAGCCACGGAGCCCGTTAGGATCCGGAACGCCCGTTCTGGTCCGTTCCCCCTGAGTGACATCACTGAAGCTTGGTGATTTCTCAGCCATTTTCCAATAGCAAAGTGAATCAGAAAGAAAAAAAGCCTATTTACAGCCTTGACACAAGCCAAACTCCCACACAGCCCTCCCTTTTTCCAGCATCCCATCTTCCCATATTTTCAATATGGCTGTTCTTAGTGCTTTGCGACCCCACTCTGAAATTGACTCATGACCCACTGGTGGGTTCCGAGCCACACTGGGTTCGTGTGTGTGTGTGTGTGTGTGTGTGTGTGTGTGTGTGTGTGTGTGGAAGCCATCGCAGTCCATTAGTCTATAGGGCAATCCCAGTCTATAGGATTGGGATGCAAAGCCTTCACTTCCCCACAAGATGGCAGGAGACCTCTGGGTCCAGGCTGCCCTCCACCAAAGCCATAAAAGCAGCCTGCCCTTCTGCAGAGAAACCTCTGACTTGCTTATGCAAAGAAGCAAATGTATTTACGCTTCCACATGCTTATACTGCCTTTCCTTCAAGGAGCTCAGGGTGGTGTAGATGGTTCCTCCTCCCTTTTTGATTGCACAACAACCCTGTGAGGTAGATGAGGCTGAGAGAGAGTGAGGGCGCAATCCTAACCAACTTTTCTCCTGGTCCTCTCCCCCCTGCCATTTTTGTCAGAATTCAGTGCAGAATTCAGTGCAACAGTGCTTGGCAAGTGCAAAGGGCTTGTGCTGGCCAAAGGGGTAGGGCAGGATTGCACCCTGGGTTTCACAGCAGCACCTAAGGAGGGGAATGATCTGCTTCTCTTTTGAGCTCCCTGAAATCTGCCCCCCTTGGACCTCCTTGTAAAAGGAAATTCTTTTTTACCTAGTGGGTAGTTAATCTGTGGAACTCCTTGCCACAGGAGGCGGTGATGACATCTGGCCTAGATGCCTTTCAAAGGGGATTGGACAGCTTTCTGGCGGAAAAGTCCATACTCTAGAAATAAGCTACCTCAGAATGCCAGATACAAAGGAGTAGCAACAGGATGCAGGTGTCTTGGATTGTGCTCCCTGAGGCATCTGATGGGCCACTGTGAGACCCAGGAAGCTGGACTAGATGAGCCTTGCGGAATGCAATGAAACAAACTGGAGTATAACATTGTCATTCGATCCAACGTTACAGCCAAAAACCCAAAGAAAAGAAAACCATCATTGTGACATCACTTCCTGTTGTGACATCACTTCCGGAAAGGAAAAGGGGAAAAGGAGCATCTCGTTGTCTACTGAGCTTCCTTAGGCCACTGTGGGCCACTGTGAGATACAGGAAGCTGGACTAGATGGGCTTGATTACCTAGATGGGCCTCTGGCCTGATCCAGCAGGGCTTTTTTATGGTCTTATGTTCTTGCAATGCTGCAGATGCATCAGGTAGTTGCGCGTGGATGTGCTGGCAGTCGGTGTCATGGTGGCTTGTAAGTGTGCGACTTTGGGAGTGTCTAGGATGCAACAGCGCTATCCTATGCATGCCTTTGGGAATGTTCTTTGAATGCTTCCAGTGTAGTGTCTTGTGCAAAAGACCCTCAACTCCTCCTAAAGATTTCAGAAAGGAAATTATTCAGACATCACCACGGTGACGGGAAATAACAAAGAGCAGTGAATAAGGACCTCAAAGCTTGCCATCACGCCAGGAAATAATGGACATGATTCAAGGGGGAGCCCAGTGTCCCACATTTCATCACTGGCTGCAGGCAATGACGTGGGACATCTTTCTGTTTCTCAAGACTGTTTGTATCCGCTCTCCGAGACCAGAATAGATCTTCCTCTTTCTAGGAAAAAATTTGGTTCCTGGTTCAAGGGACAGAAACTTGGCCAGGAAACAGCTCCAGGAAAATCACAGGAACAAAAAATGAATCACTCCTCCCTCCCCCATAGCCATCCTCCCTCCATGCTGGTTTTCTTGCCCATGACCTGAGAGCAACACTTGCCCATATGTGGCAACCCCCCTGCCAAGGTTTCCAAACCCCAGGCCATCCCCCAGATGTGATCTCTGGCCCAGTAAAGTCAAGCCTATCTTCAATTTACGGAGCTTCAGCACTGTGTTTTAGCAGGCTGGTTGCAGAACGTTGATGTGGTGGATTTGATGCTAAAGCCTAGAGATGCTCAGCTTTGGGGTCTGTGAAGGCTTTAGGGCATAAGAACATAAGAACATAAGAAGAGCCCTGCTGGATCAGGCCAAAGGCCCATCTAATCCAGCTTCCTGTATCTCACAGCGGCCCACCAGGTGCCCCAGGGAGGCATGAGACAACAAGATGCCTGTTGCCACTCCCTTGCACCCAGTACCAGTAGCCCACCACCTTTGTAAGGAGGTTGTACAATCCATCATTGCCTATAGCCCACGATGGACCTTTCCTCCAGAAATCCGTCCAATCCCCTCTTAAAGGCATCAAGACCAGATGCCACCACCACCTCCTGTGGCAAGGAGTTCCACAGATTAACTACCCGCTGGGTAAAAAAGTACGTCCTTTTTTTACAAGTTGTAAAAGGGCAAAAGTTGTACAAGTTGTTACAAGGGCAAGTTGTTTGCTCTTCATTCTCTACCTAGAAGATAATCGCCTAGCACAGTGATGGTGAATCTTTTGGGCCTGGTGTGTCAAAACTTAGAAAAATGCTTTAACTTGACTCTGCTGGTGTGTCAATCCCCTTCCCAAACAAAAGAGAAACAATTCTTTATATTCGTTTATTTAAACAAAAATGCAGTCTAATCGTGTGTGTTGCTGTGCATTATATAAAGAAGCAACAAATGATTACAAAAATGAAAAATGAGTAAAACAAACTCAGTTTTTGTCAGGCATTGGTGAATGCTAGTGTGTCACCCCAAACGTTGTGGTGTGTCCCCTTTGACACGCATCTCATAGGTTCACCATCACTGGTCTAGCACCTTCAGTGTACGTGGCACTTTATAGATAATGTAACATCAGCCACAAAAGAGCTTGCCCCAAGGAGCTTACAATCCAATTTGTTGGGAGTGAGGAGAAAGGGGTTAAAACCTGGTTTGCACAGTGCCCAACCAGATCATTCCAGGATGTTCATGAGCAAAGCAAGAAAATAGGAGCCCTCCTCCTCCTCCATTTACCTTCAGAGATAGACTGCCTTGGAACATGGTCCCATAGAGCCTGTCTGGCTAGCAGCCATTGATGGGGAGGCCTTTCCTCCCTGGGGAGTGTGTCTACTCTAACCCTCTGCTGAAGCCACCGGAATCAGTAGTGCATCTCGTGGCAGCAAATTTTATACATTGATTAAGTGTTTTGTGAAAAATTTATTTTGCCTGTCTTGAATCTCTGGGCAAATGATGTCACTGGATGAACCTAGTATTGTAAAGGGAAATTCATCTTTCCCACATTATGTATCATTTTATAACCCACTTGGCTGCCTCTTTTTTCTACATTTAGGGCGCAATCCTAACCTGGAGTTAGGCCGGCACAATTGGGCCAGCAAAGTTTGGTCAGCACAAGGGCCACCATAAAGCATGCTTGGACCACTCTCGGATGATGGTGCACGTCTGTGTGCTGGCCTCTCTGACTCTGAGAGTGGTCCAAACATACTTGACGGTATCCTTTATGCTGGCCAAACTTTGCTGGCATGACTGTGCCAGCCTCACTCGAGGTTAGGACTGCACCCTAAAAATGCTCCAAACACCTTTCCTGATCTTTTAGTCCTCCTGATCATTTGCCTTGCTGTGTTCTGCTCTCAAAAGATTGCTACTTGTGTCTTCTCCCACCTGGGCTCCATAGATGTCATTGATTGTCAACAATTTTCTTTTTGTGGCACACTGACCTCTATGCTCTTCTCTATGGTCTTCATCTCTTGTGATGTCACTTCCGGCTTCCTGGAGATTTGTCCAGGTTCTGCTGCTCTGTTTCCAGGGCAACTGCCTATCGTAATGAATTAGTAATAAATTGTCTGTTCACCGGTGAAGGAAAAGGGACAGATAATTTTTTACTACAGACAATTGCCCTAGAAACCCCTGCTAGCTGGGCAAGAGGCACTTTTTCAAGTGGTCTCCCTCTTATATTTAGCAGGAGGGGAGTAACTGTCCCTCTTCACCCCAGCACAGTGTCTTTTCTAGTGGCTGCTGCTGGTGGTGGTCTGCATTTTTTTTAGATTGTGAGCTCTTTTGGGACAGGCCAATTAACTTCATTTTTTTTGCCTGTAAACCGCTTTGTGAACCTTTTTGTTGAAAAGCGGTATCTAAATACTATTGATTGATGGATACAAACAAAGCTGCAGAATACATCTGTGGACCTTTCACGACACATTTTCAAGGGAGGGAATGCTCTTGGGCAGTGATTCCCAAACAGTGGGTCGCAAACCAATTTCAGGTGGGTCGCAAAGCACCTAGAGCAGCCATATTGGGCAGAAGATCTAGTCGAGAGGGTTAAAGCCTCATTAATGCTTGAAGATAAGATCCGAAGGTCGCTAGTTTGAGAACGCCGGAAGTTTCTGTGTGCGGCAGACCTCGAGAATGCGGCTGATAAGATCTGAGCTGTCTCAGCTGCCTGTGAGAGAGGAATAAAGCCTGCTCTTTGGTGAGAGCAAATAAAGCAGTTTATCAGCCGGCGGGTCGTGTGGCCAGATAGAAGGACTGGATATGAAAGTGTCATCTGCATGTAGTTGTTCTTGTAAGATTAGAACCTTGTTTGTGATTTGTAAAAACCCTTGTGGTTTAGGAAATGCCTGCCTATGTAAACCACCTTGAATTAAAGTCAAAGGAGCAATCTGATGACTAAGAAAGGTGGTATATAAATACCAAATATTATTATATTATCTTGAAATTATGGGAAGATGGGGGTGCTGGAAACGAGGAGGGCTGTGTGGTTGTTTTGCTTGTGTCAAGGTTGTAAATGGGCTTTTTTTCCCTTTCTGATTCACTTTGCTATTGGAAAACGGCTGAGAAATAACTCACCTTCTTGTTGCATTCTTAGGAAAGCAGCAGGCTCTGGCGTCACAATGATGGCACTTCTGGCCATGACATCACTTCTGGTGGGCCCTGGACAGATTGTCATTCTAAAAAGTGGGTCCTGGTGCTAAAATTTTTGAGAATCACTGCTCTAGGGAATGCTTCCTTCCCCTTTGCTTGCTAACACCTGCCGGTTGGGCCATGCCATTTTTTTCTAGCTATGAAGCAGGATTGTTTGTGGGCCTGAAGCATCTGCGAACGTTGGGCTGATCTGAAGATCGGCATCGGAAAATCGACCTGCCAGCGCCTTTGGACCAGAGGCCTTTGGGCATCATCCAGTAGGCCTGCGAAAAATGCCTGTCTTGGTATCATCTCCTGTTGACAGGTAGCAGGTGATGGAAGAAAAACACTGCCTAAGAGTTGCGGGATGGACCTGAATTCTGTGGCTCAAGAGCGCTTCCGATGTTCTCGTTTTGAAACTATTCCAGCTCTTCCTATTAAAAACGGGGACGGATTAATTTTTAAAGCCCCTGGTCAGGAAGCTGTCTGGATGAAAGGAGGATTCTTGGAAAGCTGAAGCCCTTGCTCCCATTTCTCAGGGCGCCCAGTGGTGGAAAGTGCGAGGCCCTGACATTCCACCCGCCTTGCGTTGTGGCGGCACCGTTAAATCCAGATGTTGTGTCTGATCCATTGGAAGCCGTCTAAAGGGAGCTGTTTCCGGGAGTGGCAACTCGTTTTGCGCCGGCTTCTCCAAGGCAGGCCAAACCGTCACAGAGGCAGCAGTAGTCATTGAAGTAACCCTTCACCCGAAGAGGAAGGCCCAGTGGTGTCATCTAAATGATTTAACAACAGGTACTCACTTTTGATTGGCACATGTCGGGACCCGCCCACCGGAAGTGACGTCATAAGCCAGAAGTGATGTCGTGGCAAGAAGAGACATGAAAAAAGCCCTTTTTGAGGCCTCAGACCATTTTAAACTGACCCAACAGTTGCAACAGTATTCCACAGCACCCCCAGAACACGTTAAGGAGGCCTGGCGTCATGTTAAAGTGACCCAACAGTTCCAAAACCCCAGAGCAGCTCATTTTTCAGTGGCAAGGCAAGGCAAGGCTCCACTCGCTGCCTGCCTGCCTGCCTGGCTCTGAGAACATGCAGGCAACTCAAACGTGCAGGAAATTCAAACGTTGTGGGCGGGTGAATGGGCGGGGTCAACCGTAATCCTAGAAACCGGTACTCGTGTACCCCCGCGTACCCCCTGCATGACATCACTGGGAAGGCCCCTGTGTGTGTGTGTGTGTGTGTGTGTGTGTGTGTGTGCGCGCGCACATGTGTGTGCAACATGTTGCTGGTTTGCCTCACTCACATCCTGCACATTCGTGAGAAGGGCTATGTCTCAAGGGCATGTGGGCAGCACCAGGGTGTCTGATATCTCATCTGGGGAGAACAAGCGCTAGGAGGAAAACAGGGGCACCCCGCTAGATTTGGCGACCCACTGGACAAATGTGTGTGTGTGTATGGTGGGGGCTGGGTTGTGGTTTCTTGCCATGGGAGCAGCCAATGGGAAAGGTAGGACTTGGATCTTTGTGAACTCCATCAAAGAGGAGGGCTGGCTTGAGAAGATGCCTTCTGGCTCCAGGACTTGCTGAGTTACCTATACAGTCCGCTCTCGGTATCCATGGATAATGGAATCCGCAGTATCAGAATCCAAAATTAAATGGTTTTAGACACCCAAAGTGTGTTAAAATCTGAGTTCCTGCCTTTTTTTTTTTGGCCAATTCACTGTTTCCCAGCCTGTAGTGTTATTTTTAGCACTGAAAAACCTGCTTCTAGGTCCCATCAAAGTTCCTTTCTTCTCCCAGATCTGCCCCAGAATGCATCCGGAAATGGTGCAGTTTGGCTACAAAAAACCTCAATTTTGGAGCACTTATTTTTAAAAAAGCCATTTAAATAATGGCTCGGTATCTGCTGGCATCCGCTGTGAATCAAATCTGCGGGGGCCAGACCTCCGGATACCAGGGGTCTGCTGTCCATTGCTGTCATGCACCTCTGGCAGGGCATGCCCAAGACCTCCTGAGGCAGCCTGCCACATGTTGTTCAGTCGCTAAGTTGTGTCTCACTCTTCGTGACCCCCTGGACCACAGCACGCCAGGCCTCCCTGCCCTCCACTAGCTTCTGGAGTTCGCCCAACTTCATGTTCTCTGCTTCGGCGACACTGTCTAACCATCTCATCCTCTGCCGCCCCCTTCTCCTTTGGCCTTCCATCTTTCCCAGCATGAGGGTCTTTTCTAAAGATTGGTGGCACATCCCACCAATCTGCTACCTGAGGCAGCTGCATCAGTTGACCTCATGGACCAGCTGGGCCCACCCTCTGTACCCTGGAGGTGAACATAGGAACTGCAGGTAAGGATGGGCATGCCCCAATATCTGCTGATTTAATATCCACGGTTTTGGTTATCCACAGATACCACTGATATTGGGAAGCTTATTAAAAATATAGGGGAACGTTAAAGAAATCGCTTGTTGCAGCAAAACCACCGATGTTCCCCTATCTTTAAAAAGGCGTCCTCAGTTTCCATGGTTTCAGGTAACCATGGCGAGGTCCAGAACGGAACCCCAGCGGATCCTGGGCATGCCTGTATTCAGCGATGGGAAAAGTGTAGATCAGGGGTGTCAAACTAGTTTCGTATAGTGGACCAAATAGCACCTGCTGAGGGCTGGAAGTGAATCCTGGTAATTGAGGTGGACAGAGGGCATGAGATGGTGCCTCCCTTTTGGTTTGCCCTTTGGGATGGCAGCAACAGCCCTCCTGGGACTGGCTGTGCCAGGGTGCCATGTCTGTCGTGGTGGCCCTGGAAGGTGGAACAGCGTGACTGGATCACCGCAGCCATGGGGCATCGACGCTGTGCAGCTGCAGGCTCTCTCTCATTGCAGGTTTTCAAGCAGAGTCCGAACGGCCAGCTGTCAGGATGCAACAGCAGGTGCCTGCCTTGCACGTGGGCTGGACTAGATGACCTCCAAGTTCCCTTTCAAACCCAACATGCTGTGATTCTGTTCCAGGTACAGAGACACATACAAAAAAAAAAATTTAAATTCCCCTAAGACTTGAAGGCAGTTCAAAAGTGGGATTGCTGCTCAGGGACATGCATGTTCATCCCATGTTGGCCTCTGCTAAACAGGGCATGCAGGTTTTGCATGGTTTCCAAAAACCTGTTTGACCGGCGGGGGCAGTGAAGCAAAGAGTGCACTGTGAGAAATGAGCCTCTCTCAAAACACTGGCAATGAGTCATGGTGATACTGGTTGTGGTCAGGGCCACAGGGCTTGTCTCCAAGCCCCCAAGTGCCTGCAGGATCCCATGCAACCTGCAGGCCGGACATGGGCCACCCATTGCTGGGTTCTCCCTTCAACTATCTCCACTGTTCAAACACTGCCCTGTTTCCACACCTGGTTTCCTTCCGTGAGGGATGCATGCTTTGAGAACGCTTTCTAACCTTTGAATGACCTGGCAAAACCTTGCGGTTTGCAGGCAAAAGAGACGCACAGTTAGTATTGTGTTCCTCTGACAAGACGGTTCTTGTTGGGTTTTGGTGATGGGCAGATTGGCAAGGTGGAATCTGGCAGCGTCACAGATGGGTAGAACCAGGTTTTCTAGTTGTTATCTTTTAGGGAAGCAAAATAGTTTCCCGCTGACTAGTTCCAGAAGGCTGGATCTCCTTTGTCAATGTGGGGAGATCCCCCTATTTGCATCGCTGCCCTCATATTCCATGTATAGGTTGGGCATCCCTCATCCAAAGTGCAAAAGTGGCCCCATATATAAGTAGAGATCTTAAGGATGCGGCCGAAGTCTAAACACAGCATACAGAGCGCAGTCCTAACCTGGAGTTAGGCCAGCACAGGCCACACAAGGGACACTGTGAAGTGCGTTTGGACCACTCTTGGAGTCAGGGAGGATGGTTCACCTCTGTGTGCTGGCCTCTCTGACTCCGAGAGTGGTCCAAACATGCAGACATAAGAGTGGTCCATGATGGACATTTCCTCCAGAAATCTGTCCAATCCCTTTTTATAGGCACCTAGGCCAGACCATCGCCACCTCCCGTGGCAAGGAGTTCCACAGTTTAATTATCCGCTGCATAAAAAAGTATTTCCTTTTATCCTATCGAACTCTCCCAACTCTCAATTTTAGTGGACATCCCCCGGTTCCAGTGTTGTGAGAGAGGGAAAAGAATATCCCTCTATCCATCCCATGCATAATTTTGTACGACTTGATTTTGTACCTTTTGAGGCACACCAATGTTCTGCAACGCACTGATTGAAAATTGCTGTCCCGTGCAGCATCAGTCTCTTGAACCTGCGACCCAAGTAGAGCAAGTGGGAGGCAGGTGTGAAGGTGGCTCCTTCCTCCTCCTCCTCCTCCTCATCTTCTCCTCCTTTACCTGGGACTTCTTCAAAACAGGCTGGCAGGGGGAATTTTGGCATCATGTTAGGAAGTTAGACTGGAAGATCCAGGTTCAAATCCTCATTTGGCCATTGGGAAGAAGCTTTGCTGTCAGTTTTGAAGCAGCACCTCACAAGGAGGAGAGAAAGAAGTGACAATGTGGGGTTAGGAACATGAGCATTGAGGCATGCACAAAAACAGCAGTGGATGCTTGGCTGCAGATTTGAGAACCAGTCAGGTTTCTGTTGAATCTGAACAAGTTGGGAACCATCCCTTTAACTCACGAGTCTGCAACTAATTGGCAACACAAGGACAATAATAACAACCTAACTTACAGGGCTGTTAAGAACATAAGAAGAGCCCTGCTGGATCAGGCCAAAGGCCCATCTAGTCCAGCTTCCTGTATCTCACAGGTGCCCACCAGGTGCCCCAGGGAGGCATGAGACAACAAGATGCTTGCATCCTGTTGCCACTCCCTTGCACCCGGTACCAGTAGCCCACCACCTTTGTAAGGAGGTTGCACAATCCATCATGGCCTATAGCCCACGATGGACCTTTCCTCCAGAAATCCATCCAATCCCCTCTTAAAGGCATCAAGACCGGATGCCATCACCACCTCCTGTGGCAAAGAGTTCCACAGATTAACTACCCACTGGGTAAAAAAGTACTTCCTTTTATCTGTTTTAACTCTCCCAACCCTCAGTTTTAGCGGATGCCCCCTGGTTCTGGTGTTTTGAGAGAGGGAAAAGAACATCCCTTTATTGACTCTATCCCTTCCATGCATAATTTTATATGTCTCAATCATGTCCCCCCCTCAGGCGCCTTTTTTCTAGACTGAAGAGCCCCAAACGCTGCAGTCTTTCTTCATAAGGGAGCTGCCCCAGCCCCGTAATCACTTTTGTCGCTCAATTCTGCACCTTTTCCAGCTCCACTATATCCTTTTTATTTTGAGATGCGGCGACCCGAATTGTACACAATATTCCAGGTGCGGCCTTACCATCAATTTGTACTTAGGGGATCTGTTGTAAGATCTCCTAAGAAAATATAGGTGCAGCGTTTTGAAATTTTGCATACATGCTCAGTGTTCTCCACAGGCAAACTTGCAAATCAAATCTAACCAGCCACAAGGACCCAAAGAGAAGTTGGGCCTTTGTACCACCGTGACTGAGAAAAACGACCTCTCTCTTGGAGTCTCTGAACATGAACCGTTTTGTCTCTGAAAAACACATTACGTCTTCCCAGGGGCGGCTGCAGACATTAACTCATTCGTGATGCTTGCAAAAGTTCCATCCCAGTCAAATAAAATAAGGGGAGACAGCCTAGAATGGACGGGAAAGTCCCCCGTTCAACGGCGGCGACAGTGAAAAGCTGAGGTTGCAGAGTTTAAGACATACTCCAGATGCGTGCAGTCGATTACACATTGGAAAGGCCCAAAGGAAGCCAAAGATGTGGTGTGATGTGGCTCGACAGAACGTTTTTTATTGATTCTCTTTGAAAACCTCTGCCCTGGGAGACGCAACCAAATTTTAAGACCTCTGATCTGTCCAACAATGTGTGCGTTAAGCAGCTGGAGGGGTGAACTGGTTGCCGTTTGAATCAGAAAGGTAAGCAGTTTGTACATTACAACGTACATTGTACATTACAACGTGCCAACGTGCTCCTCGCAAGGGGAAGGGGGACGGCAATTGCCACCACTGCCCCAAATTGCTCTGATGGCAATGATGTCATGTAGCCAGGATGCTCCGGAACGCCGTTCCGGTTGTTCTGTGTAGGGCTGGCTCCGCCCACTGCAGTCATCGCTGCCGCACGCCCCTGCAATACGCGAATGGGGCTGGCCGCACCTGCGCCCTGCACGCCCGCAGCCGGAGGTTTCAGCCAGGCAGGCAGGCAGCGGACCGCGGGGGAAGGGAGACGCGCAGAGGAACTGCCAATCAACCGTGCGTCCCGGTAGCTACTTCCTGCATTCCGGTTGTTAGCGCAGGTAGATTCCACCACTGTCTGATGGCAAGGGAACTGCCCCAAATTGCTCCAGTGGCACCTCTTACACAGCGCATTGCAGCTCCCACAGTACTTACTGAGCCACCCAACTCTGGCCATGCTACTGCCCAAATGTGTCAGTACAGCAGGTAAAGGGCGTTCCAATATAGGCGCAGATCCATTTGTGGCTGACGTCCTGCCACTCACTGATACGCCATTGAACTCTGCTGTGTTGGTTGCGCCTCACTGGCTGTCCAATGATAGCCGGGACTTATGGTGGTAGATCTTGCTGTCAGCCACAGTAAAGCCCAGAGCAACCGTTGCGCCACTGCAAAGTTGCGCTGTTGATCTGTGGGCCGGGTACGCCAGCACAAAAGACCAGGGATGTGCTCCAGTCACTGAGCCCAACTCGTGAGTTATGGCTGCACGATCCTAACCTGGAGCTAGGCTGGCACAGTTAGGCCAGCAAGATTTGGCCGGCGCAAGGGCCACCGTAAAGTGCATTTGGATGACTCTCGGAGTCAAGGAGAATGGTGCATGTCTGTGTGCTGGCCTCTCTGACTCCGAGAGTGGTCCAAACATACTTTACGGTCAGTCGCGGATCTAGGGGGGGCCAGGGGGGCACGAGCTCTGGGCGCCGTCTTGGGGCCGTCTAGGGGGGCGCCAGTGGCCCCCGCAACATTGCATGGGTAGACCTGGGCTCCGGAGCCCAGCTCTACCCATTGGGACCGGCCACAGGTAGACTCCCAAGTGTACCCGCAGTCATTTCTAATGGGTAGACCTGGGCTCCCTAGAGGGAGCCCAGGTCTACCCGCAGCTGTCCCAATGGAGCTGCTTCTTCTGGTGGAAGAAGCTGCTTCTGTTGGGTAGACCTGGGCTCCCATGGGGGCGCACTTCTATTGGGTGCCCCGGGCGCCATTTTGACTAGGTCTGCCCCTGTTTATGGTATCCCTTGTGCTAGCCTAAGTGTGCCGGCCTAACTCCATTTCAGGATTGTGCTCTGATAGTGAAGACAGGAAAAGAATAGGGCTGATGTAGGCGGAGGTGACTGTCTTCGTACTGCTTGCAGTGCAAAGATAGTCACCTCCGTAACTAGGGCAGAGCCTGGGGCCAATCCTGCTCCCCTTTTTAGCGCATGGAGCAGCTCCTCCTCAAGCTCCGCCCTAGTTCTGTATGTAGGCACAATGGCACAGAGAAGGGGAGGTAGCCCTGGGCACTGAGGAAAGGGTGGCTGGTGGGGCCATCACAAAGAAAGGCATAGTGACAACTTGAATGTGATCAGATGAGGGATGAGTCACAGATGGCACCAAGGTTGCATGCGCCGGAGACACAAGCGATGCCGTGCAGCGCACAGATGAGCAACCGAAATGGGGAATTTGCGGCTAGCGGAACGTGTGGTCGTCCCCCAGAGGAAGTGGTGGCTGGCTGTTCTGATGCCACCAAAACCCGCCTTGGTCTGATGAGGCAACTGAGCTGTTGCCACCATCAGCTGATGTGCCCACCTGTAACTATGAGGACAAGAGGCCATGAAAAAGCATGCAGTGATGCGCTGGACAGAAGCACGTCAGAGGGAACACTCAGCATACATCATTCAGCAGATCCAGGGTGAAAGGGGACAAGAGCGAGGAAACTTCGCAGTGCAATCCTAATGCATATGGCAGCAATTTCCAACACTGTTCTTCCCACGGCATGCTGACTGCTATGGTCTTCTCTTTGGTCTTCTCCTCTTGTGATGTCACTTCTGGGGCATCGCCTCTAAAAACAGCTAAATGGCAGCTCTGCAAAGCAAGCAATGATTATCTTCTCCATATTCCAGGTGGAAGAGCTCAGAGTGACTGGCCTAAGCCCAGCCATTGTATTTACTGAATGTATTTATTTATTTTTTTACATTTTTATACCCCCCCTTCCTCCAAGAAGCTCAGGGTGCTGTACATGGTTCTTCTTTCCCTCCTTTTGTCCTCACAACAACCCTGAGAGATAGTTACAGGCCCAAGATCAAAGAACATAGGAAGAGCCCCACTGGATCAGGCCAGAGGTCCATCTAATCCAGCTTCCTAAATCTCACAGTGGCCCACCAGGTGCCTAAGGGAGCTCAGTAGACAACAAGATGCTTGCATCCTGTTGCCACTCCCTTGCACCTGGCATTCTGAAGTAGCCTACTATTAATGTAAGGAGGTTGCCCAACCCATCATGGCCTATAGCCCACAATGGACTTTTCTGCCACAAATCCATCCAGTCCCCTTTTAAAGGCATCTAAGCCAGATGCCATCACCACCTCCTGTGGCGAGGAGTTCCATAGCTTAATTATTTGCTAGGTAAAAAAGTATTTCCTTTTATCTGTTTTAACTCTCCCAGCACTCAATTTCAGTGGATACCCCCTGGTTCTGGTATAAAAGAACATCCCTCTATCGACTCTATCCCTCCCATGCATAATTTTGTATGTCTCAATCATGTCCCCCCTCAGGCGCCTTTTTTCCAGACTGAAGAGCCCCAAACGCTGCAGTCTTTCTTCATAAGGGAGGTGCCCCAGCCCCGTCATCATTTTTGTCGCTCTCTTCTCCACCTTTTCCAGCTCCACTATGTCCTTTTTGAGATGCAGTGACCAGAACTGTATGCAATACAGTTTACACATAGATCATCCAGGAAATTTCGTGCCTGATCGGGGATTTGAACCCAGATGGTCCAGATCTAAGTCCAACTGCAGAGTCACTTTGAGCCAGGGATTTGCAGCTCATAGTTCATGCTCTGCACCTCTCTGCAACCCCAATCCTTTTCATCTACTATGGAAATTATTGGCCCTTTTACAGCACAAGCCTATGCATGTCTACTCAGAAGCAAGTCCCATTGCAGTTGATGGATTTACTCTCTGTTTAGAATTGCAGCCTAGAAGTATATTTGATCATGGGGAAAGGCACGTGGACAATAAAGGATAAGGCATTTGCAAAATTACAAAGAATTCTGAACTGTTCTATTATATGACGTGTCTTCCATTGTAGAGTCTTCCCTTAGGCCTGCCCCAGAAAAATTGCATGCTTGCATCCCGTCAACCCAGAAAGGAGCAGATGGACTATGGACAGGTGTCAATACTTCTTTTTGTCCAGCAGAGGGAGCTATGCGTAAAGTTTTACAGTGGCGATGACTTGTGTGGGGTGGGGGGAGAGAAATGGGACAACAACAACAACAGCAATTAACTGCACACAGTTAAATTCTTCCTTAGTGTGTCTCAGTTTGTCTTACCTTTTGGTGACATTCACCTTTCCTGTCCGTGCAAATTCCTTTTAGTGCAAACCTCACCTGGTTTTATCTGGCTTTGATTTATTATTTAATGGGGGGGGGGATACATGGATAATGATGGTGGCTGCATCTGCTGACACTATACCACCTACATCACCTACCTAGTACATTTTTAAAGCAATTATAATGTACCATGCACATTTTGAAGAAAGACATGTGATGCCACTTTTGTCACTTCAAGCTTTGGAAAAAACCAAAATCTGGAAGGAAGGAAGGAAGGAAGGAAGGAAGGAAGGAAGGAAGGAAGGA